>JAQFVV010006290.1:1946784-2546784 GCA_028023455.1 Epiperipatus broadwayi
TTTTTGTTTTGGGTTCAAATGGGTGCTGGTATGATTTTGTGTCTTCTGTTGTAGAATGGGAGGCTGGAGTTGTCTGAAAGGTGTGTAATCATTAGATGAGTTGGTTGAAGTGCGATGGTCCATTTCTCAGTAGTTTTCCAAAAGTAAGTCAGTGTTGGAGTCTTGTATCTGCCCTTTTATGTGATCCTCTGTGTTAGTGGATGAAGAATGTGATAGCTGAATTAAGTTTTGCGTATTTTTTATGCATCTATGATTTTTGCTTTTCCTACTGTTGCAGACATCACAAATTCTGTTTGGACATGACCTTACCAGATGTGATTGGTCTCCACAGTGGAAACACTGGGGTTGTACACCTCGAATAGCTATATAAATTGGACATTTTTTCTCTTCCAGAGTTGAAAGAATATCCGATGGAGTGACATCTTGATTGAGCTTGAGAGAGAAGACAGCACTGTTGGATGGAAGCTGAATATCTGACCTTCTCTCTGTGAGATACTTGAAACTAGTTAACACACCATATCTAGCAAGCAGCCTCTGTATATCAGCATCAATGAAGTTAAAGTAGCAGTTACGTGCTATTCCACAGGCTGTTCTTGGTTTATTCATATCTATTTTGATGAGATATCGGTCTTTTAAGAACAGTTGTTGTCTTTTAAAAAGAGTTCTGTAGGTCCTGTAGTACCATTCTGAGTACAACTCTGTAGGGTTATGATAGAAATTGCTCTGATAGGGGGTGAATAGCCCTGGAAAAGTTCTGTTAACTGAAGACTTTTAAGAAGCAGAAAGAGATCATCCATTGGAAAGGTAAATAACTGACAGAGGTCATTAGTGGTGGTTAGAATCAATGTGTTATTGCTGTGGTAGTTGAGGAAAGAGTTAAACAACATTGAAAGAATTCTAGAATTAAATTCTTGGCTTATGGCTTCATAATTGTTCATGTAGGACTGGGAAAGTTGGTATGGTTCTGTGCTGATATCATCATTGACTAAGATAAGGTAATCATCATCAATGAAGTCCATGACATTGTGTTGAATATCTTGTTCAGTTGCTTCTTGGACATGGGCTTTAGATTTATTGTTTTCCAATACCATAGCATAGCTTCGGTTTTTTGTTGGGTTGGAATTGACATTTAAATTTGACGTTGAAGGTTGAAAGCCTGTAGTATGATTAGCTGCTAGATCAGGGGTCCCCAACCCTATGCCCGCGGGCACCATGGCGCCCACAGACCGTTTTATGTGTGCCCGCTGCCGCTATCCAAATACAATAAAAAAATATTCATCTGATACAAATAAATTTAATTTTTAAATTTCTTATAAATTATTGTATTATGTTGTAATCAAATTGTAGGGCATACTATACTTTTACAGCTTAAAAATATAAACATTAACAATATATTAAAATTTTATTTTTGAAATAAATATTTTTTTGTACATTATGTGTATTATTAACAATATCCAACTATAAATTTACATTGGTAAAATAAATGGTGCCTGCCATCTGGTTGAAAAAAATAAATTGTGCTCGCCACCTGGCCGGTATTATAGAATGTGCTCTTAAGTGCAAAAAGGTTGGGGACCCCTGTGCTAGATTATGGTCAGAGAGTGCGTTATTGGTTTGAAAATTGGTGTTAATGCATGGGAAATCTGTTTCAATAAAGTTTATTTCAGTCGGCAATACTAGCGGTTTTTCTAAATTTATTATTGGATCGATATATGAATTGTGTATTTTGCTATTGGATTTTGAATTGAATTTTCCACTTGAATTTTGTTTTACAGATATAAAACCATCAGATTGTGGCTGGGGCTGAGTATTTTTACTTATTTCTCCTTTATGAGCTTTTAATTTTGTTTGTAAAGTGATTTTTGGTTCATCTAAAGGTTCGTTTCAGAGATCTATAGCTGCTACCGGTGATACGCCACCTTCATTTAAAAACTTTTCAAAACTTGTCGTGCTGAAATCTCCAAAAGGATTTTATGCTAGATTTGGGCTATTTTTGGACATATGACATTGTTTTGGGTGTTTAGTATGTGGGTTTTCAGATGCATTGGTAGGTTTAGATAGGTCTTGTGAGATATTAGTGGGAATTTCTAATTTTTTAGGTTTATGGTTGAATTTACCGTAACAACTTTTTGCATTTTAGAAGTCGCGGTCGTGTTATTTTTGTTTGGATTCACAAGAGTTTCTTTTGATTGCTGAATGCTTTTACTTTTTTTTTTATTAAGAAAGCCAAGGCCTTCCTGCTTTGTATCAACCGATTTAGAGTAATTTTGCTAGCTTATATTATTTTTTTTTGCATTAGGGCTTATGTTAAGCATGGAAATAGATTGCTTTACGTTAGTATCACTGTACGATCTTGTTAGCTGGGTTGACCTGACGTTTTCCCTTTCTAGGAGATTATAGCTATGACTCATTTTTGTAAATAATATATTATAACACAAAAATAAAGATTACCTGCTCTAATGAGCAGCTTGGATTGAAAGACTTTTTTGATTTAATATTTTTAATAAACTTTTTAAAATGAGTAGATGTGATGTGATGTGATGTATTATGGCTTCTCCTTAAACGAAGTCAAGAATATCTCAGCAATTATGCCCAGATAAACCTGTTAGCCACTTTATTTTACATTCCCCACTCTAAATTTACCCATAATTTGCTCTATCCCATTTCCACAACATAATCTTTGTCAACTCTATAACCTTTATATCTAAATCCCCCTTATCTTTTCCCAAACCCAGCATAAAAACTAATAATTCACTTTCTGTATAATCACTCTTTTCATATTTATTTTTCCACAACTTCATTATATGTACCCTTTCTGTTTTCAAACATTTACATTCAATTAACAAATGCCTAATATTTTCTATTCCTTCCTTACATTATTTACAAAATAAATCACCCATATTTTTCCATTTACATGTATATTCTTTTGTAGCTAAAGATCCCGTTCGAGCCTTAAACAATAAACTACTTTCCTTACTATTATCATATATTAACTCACACCTAATATTCTGTTTATTTCTATATATATATTTAAACTCTTTTTACTCTCCATATTATTTCTCCATCTCTCTAACTCCCTAGTCTTTATTAATAAATTTATTATTTTATCCCATTCCTTACTACATATAACCCTCAATAATCCTCTTAACACAATCATCCCATCTTTTGTACAAATATATTGATATAAATTCTTTATCCAAATCTTTTGCATACCACATTACCTTTCTCACCCATTTTGTTACCTGCCCTTTACTTATAACCCAATTAAATACTATTTTAGATATTCTTTTATTATCCATAAACTGCAATCTACCAAACATTTTCATTTTACTTTTTGAATCTCTCATATGAAAACTTGACCATCCCATTTCTCCTTGAATTGCATCCCTTGCTGTCCATACTGCTGCATCCAATGCATGTCTTCCTACTTCCCTTTGAGCTTTTTCTAAGTAATCTAATATCTTTTTACTAACATATAATGCATCATTACCATATGTTAACCCTGCTACTGCAACTCCTTTCCATACAATTCTAGCTACATCATATTTATTATATAAAAATACTGTTAATTTCTTTATCAATCCCTTTCTTTTCTTTGCTTCATTTATCAATTTTTTCTCCCATTCATCCAAATAATTTTTCTGATTACTTAAAATAATTCCCAAATAACTATATCTATTCACCACACTTAACTTAATAACTCCCAATAAAAATTCTACATCTTCTCTTTCCCCAGTATTAAACATCATCATATTTGATTTTTCTTCACTAAATGAAAATGAAAGTAAAAGAAATGAAAGCAGATGAAAATGAAAATAAAAGAAATTAAAGCAGATTGGCGCCATCTAGTGGAATACTCAGCTTAAATAAAGTTTAACTATCTTATTCTATAAGATAGAATAATAATAGAAACATAGCCAATAATAATAGTGATACTATGAATATCACTGTATTAGATTGTCTTATTTACTATGTATATAGTCAATGGGGATACCAATTATTTTCAATACCTGATTTTATTTAATGTATTCGTCTTATTTCATGCAATGTGTCTGAAATAAATTTGTAAATAGTGTAAATAAATTTTGTTGTGTTGAAATTTATTTAGATGCCTGTAGTCTTATTGTTAATCACCACACACATTATTATTGTTATTGCTGTTGACATATCATCTGATTATATTGAAATCATCATCAATCAATATGGTATAATTAACTATATGTTGGTATATCATAATAATCTTGTTAAGCCCTATAATTTATGAGTACATCTAAGGCATCATCACTTAATAATCAAAATATTATTAACTTAGAGTGCATATTATTTTAAGTGGTATACTAAAAGATAAACACTTAATATTGGCTTGATCGGTTTATTTAAACCTGCAGATCTATCATTCACTGATTTTGATCACATTGTTTATAATTATTTGAGAAAAGGAAGTTGGTAAGTTATTGTGTTTAGTTGTTGAAAATTTATTCCTATTTCTTGAAGCTTAAAGTTTATAATAGTTAAGGAGTTTATAAAGTTTCTTTGAAATTACTAAATATTGTTTGTTAATTTGATTTTGTATTAAGAGCTGTTTTGTGCATTATATTTGGGTAGTGGCAAAATCCCTCTCACTGACCCAAGTATATCTTGTATAAAAATCTTTAAGTTGTTTGAACCCTGAGAAGAATAAGTTAGTAATTTGCAATGTAGAATTTGAATTAATGGTAAATTTTATATCTAGTTATTTATTGTAGTTGGATTTGAGTTATGTTACATTCACTGTTTTATAAAAGTCAACCAAACTTTAAGGTGTAAATTGCTTCTTTTGTCTTAAATGTATAGCTTGTTGTGACTTTATGGTGAATATTCTGGTTTTGTTAAGCTTGGAATCCCTATTTTATTTAGTTACCTTATTATCACTTAATTCAATATCAGTTTTCTGGACATCATCTTCCATCATCATCATTCTTCTCATCTGTCATTTCCATCTTTCTTTGTTTCTTTATTCTTCTTTCATTCTAATTCATTATCCTAATTAACTCACTATTCACTAGCTCTTATTCCATTATCGTCTTAATCATTTATTAACTCTTATTCTACCATCATCTTAATCATTCATTATTCTTATGCATCTTCATTCTTTTCTCTTCATTCTCAGAGTCATTTCATTTTATTATTTAACTATTACTTATTTTCATCATCCATTTAGTCATCTGCATCCTAATTTACTTATTGCTTAATTTATAATTTTAATTTCATATTCATTCCATCGATCTAATTATTATTTATTTATTGATTTGATGGATATTAAATTTATTTCATAACATTTTGTTTGTTTGTCTGTGGATTTTAAAGCTAGTTTGACCAGAAGTTATTATCTTCATTAATCACCTTGTAATCTTCTTTAAGTTTATAGTTTCATGCGAGCTTAGTCAATAAAGAAATCATCTCTTTAGTTTAACATTTATTTTTAGACATATATTCTTGATGATTCGGATAGTGTAGGTTACAAAAGGGTGGATTTGGTGACATGAGATGTGTGGCCGGATTCGTATATGATTCCAGCATCCAAGGGAAGGTTACCTAGTTGGATTTATTTCAAATGTGTAGGCTGATTAGTTAATTGAGGCTAGATTAAATTGCTAGCTAGGAGGTAATATAGGAAGATTTAGTCACTCTAAAATGTGAGATTAGATTGATTGTTAACTATAGGAAGGTTAAAATATATATCAACTATAAGTGTCCAGTCAATTTAATGTATGATATAGTTTTATACTTTTAATAAATGTGCCAATACTAATACCTTAAAAATAAGAGAGAATTTTTTTTTTATATTAAATGCTATTATTGACTGTGCACTAAAAAAGAAATAAAATAATTGTTTCTTCAACCACAATTAGAGACTTTTTGATTTGACTTGAAATAGAAGCATGGGGAGTTCAGAAATTAATTAATTTAATCCTACTTTCTGAACTCCCTGTGCTTTTTTTTTTTGAAAACATTTAATATTTTTTTAAAAATTACTTATATTATAAAATAATAATTCTAAAATAAGTTAATTATTTTTAAAATATTAAGTTGCCATGAAAATTTGGAGAATTGCCAGATAATGAAACAAAAAAAAAATATCTGTTTTCAAACATCGAAGGAAATACATTAAGTTCTTCTTTGCATGGCATATAAAATTAAAGTCAGAAAAATGATTTTCATTCTCACATTTTTGCATACATTTGCAATGACAGGGTAGAACTTTAATTAGAGTGCAAAAACTTCATCTTTCCAGAAGTGTAATTATATTCATGAGGTATCTACCAACACTGAATATTATTGTTGACACTATAATCCAATTCAATAATTTAATAGTATAAAAAAATTTACCAGTTAAATGTTATAAAAAGAAATTACTAGAGAAAGATTTATACATATTTGACATATCTAATTTCCTAAATTATAAGGAACAATGACCAAGAAAGGAAATTATTACAGAAGAATATTCAAGTTAAATAATTAATAAATTTCAGTATGAAACAATGATCATTATGGTCAGAGATCTCAATTTTAAAGTTGAGCTCAACAGAAAATAAAAAAATAAGGTATACTGGATAAAATTTTTACAATGACTTTTCTTGACTAAATTATAATTTAAAATATTTTTGGTTATGTATGCTCCCTTTTATTAAGTCATTCATGTAAATATGTAAATATATAATAGTTATATTGTTTTTATTCTATTATATTAAATAAATTTATTGTTATAATCAAGAATTTTGTTTCTCATGCAGATTACAAGTATACTATTTAATATTACAACAGAATAATACTATAAATGTGGAAGAAGAAGAATGAAAAAAAATGACTGGATCTAAATAAATTATCCGTGAGTGTTATTAAATTAGATTAATAAAAAATAAAAAAATTGTATTGTGTCTTCACCAATGTAGGTGATCACCTATTGGTAATCATATTTCTCTAGACTGAAATTAATTCTTATGTATTTTTTTTTTGGTATAATCTTATAACTAAACAGCATCATTTAATATACTTTGTACTTGAAAAATTCATAGTATCCTAATATATTATATAATGTCTATTAGTAGAAATTGTTAGCACACTTACATGAATATATAAAGTAAATACAAAGTGGTAATATACATTATATGAAAATTCACTACTTTTGTAGTTTAAAAATTTATCAATGGCAGGAGTTATTTTGGAACCATACATTATAGCTTCAAAAGCCATATAAAGTTCCACAATTATAGTTTCTCAACAATACATATATATACAACACTAAATTTATAATATATAGATGCATCTGTGATTTAATATACTGATTTCTTTTTACAATTTCTACTTACAGGTATGTATTACAATAAGAATAGGATATGTATAGTACCTGTAATTGCTTGAAAAAATAAGCATATTGTCTTGTAATGTTTTTAAATTGCTTCACTGATTCATCTGGAAATATAAAAAAAATAAGTAAACACCTCAAATTTGAATAAGATGACAAATGTATATTTTATAAGATCTAAATAGTACATAAAGCTATCACTTTGAAAAAGATTTAAATAATAACTTTGGATTAAATAATCCCAAGCTAAAATTCTTCATACATCATAAAAAATTATTTAAAAAAATAAAAATATTCAGATATTATGAGCATAAAAGCAGACTTTAAAAATGCCATTAATTATGTTTTGTTTGAGTTAAAAATAAAGTTAACAGATCATACTCTGAGACAATACCAATAATTCTTATAAAAAAAATTAATTCTCATGAGAAATTACCTTTGAAATTAATATTTTAAATAAAATATTACATATATACAAAAAAGAAAAATTTTTTAGATATTTATTTTGAAAAGCATTTTGGCCTGACATAAAAGTTTTAGGAAATTAGAAAAAGGTGAATAGAAAAAGGTGAAAAGTGAAGATAATGTAAAAAATCTACAATATGTTTTTTATCAAACTTATGAATGTGAACTGTTACAAAAGAGTTTAAAGTTTGTTGATCAAAGTTAAAAAGGAAAAGATACATAAAAGCAGCAATTTGTAACCCAAAATTAATTTTCGATTACAAATAAAAAATTAAATATTAATTATATCTCTTTCTGCAACAAAAAAAAAAAAAACTTTTTAGTAGCAATAGCAATTTCCTTATTTATTTGATTTTTAAATGTTAGCAATAATAGTTTTTGTTTAATAATATATTGCAAAGCTCTGCTGTCCTTACTTAAAAAATTCCATTTCAGTAATTTTGATTTCTGAATTGAAGCAAAAATAATTGAATAAGTTTATAAATTATAGTCTAATAAAACAAATAATTATAAAATTATACTCAAAAGGAATTGCAAGAACACATTGAAAATCTAAATATGTTCAAAATACAAACCAACAGAAAAACTTTTTGAGTAGCAATAGCAATTTCCTTATTCATTTGATTTTTAAATGTTAGCAATAATAAGTTTCAATTTAATAATATATTGCAAAGCTCTGCTGTCATTATTTGAAAAATTCCATTCCAGTAATTTTGATTTCTGAAATGAAGCAAAAACAGATTAACAAGTTCATAAATTGTAGTCCAATGAAACACATAATTATAAAATTATACCAAAACGAATTGCATAAACTTATTGAAAAATTAAATATGATCAAATTACATGCAGTCATAATATTCATAAGATTTTGATAATTTTCAATTATTTTTATAAAATATTATATTCTTTTACCTTATATCTTCTTTATGCATTGATAACATCATAAAATAATTAAATAAATTCATCTTTCTTTATTACTAAAACATTGCTTATTTTATTTTATACTTGATCATTGACAGACCATGTGTATTTGTCAGAATGTGTACTTGATAAAAAATAGTATTAAAATGATTCAATACACAAATAACAAAAGAAAAAGAAAAATTAAAAATGCTATCCTTAAAAATACTATTAACCCTACATTAAAGAAAGATTTTGTTTTTAAATGTCTTAATACAAAGGATTGAGATAATATCAAAAAATAAAATTATAAAAATGAAAAATAAGGTAGAAAAAAAATTTAAGAGAACTAATATAAAACATAAAAGAAACTATTAAAATTAAAATTTGTGGCAGTTAAGAAGCTTGATAGAAAGAAGAAAGCATATATTAATATTGTTTTTGTTTTTTTTTTCATATGTCAAATGCATTGACCGGTAAGCGAACCCAAGCCAGCTGCTTGGAAGGCAGCTATGCTAACCAATAGGCCATCAACGCTTGACAGATATTAATATTGTTTTAGACAAGAATATTATAAAAACATTTTATAATAAAAAATAATTTATAACATTAGTTAGTAATAAGTTTAATAATAAATGTTAAACTTAAATTTAAAGTTTAAACATTAATATTTGGACAAATAATAGAAAATTAATAAATAAATAAATAATAAAAATGATAAGTTTTTTTTTTTTAAGTTAACTATATTTTTTAAAATTTTGATATTAATTAAATAACAAAAAAAATATTTTATAAAATATTAGACTTACTACCTTTGACTTTATTATGATACAAATGTAATATAGACTTTGAGAATGTGTGTGTAGATTTAAATATTTTTAACTGCTTCGGTGTTTGGGGCGGACCATCCGCGATTTGTTGAAGTTCAGTTTTCTTTTCAAAATTACGAAAAAACTATGAATACCAGAATTCTCTGCACTTTTTTTCGTACTTTCTGTAAGTAGTCGCCATTTTTTTCTATGACAAAAAATAAAGTTTTTATTAATTTTTTTCCAAGGAAGGTAAATTATTTTTATTAATTTTTTCTCAATTTTTTTAGATTACACGGAAACAAAACGATGCAAAGAAATTAATCAGAAGCTATGGATTCAGAAACGAATTCTTTCAGCCTCAACAAATTTGAAATTCCTAAACCATTTGATTCCAATGTCAGTATTACATACAGCGATCTACAGGAATACTTCACATCATCATCCAAAGAAGAAGAAGCAACCACTTTACCAGCAAAAAAGAGAAGAAAAAATACAAATGTTGTTCCGGATGATAGCAGTAGAGCAGGACGATCAACTAGTGCTTCTAATATGCCTTCGAACATTACTACAGGACCAGTCAATGTAGAGAATTTCACAAAGACTCCAGGTTTGAAGTTTTCGACTATGGGTGAGTATTCTATCTTAAATTACTTTTATATGTCGTGTGTAAAAATTATTGAAGAAACAAATAATTATGCCACTAAGGAGAAATGTATGCGTATTTGGAAAAACATATTTATAAAATTTGACCTACTATAAAAAAAATGCAATGTTAATTTCAAAGCTGCATACCAGATGCACAGAGATATTGTAGTTTTTATTGTTTTTGTTTTACAAACTTAGTTTTTATTTTATTTTTTTTACTAACTTAGTTTTTATTATTTTTGTTTTACTAACTTAGTTTTTATTATTTTTGTTTCACTAACTTAATTTTTATTATTTTTGTTTTACTGATTACTTTTGCCAATTGGTAAACAAGATCTGGAATGATTTATCTTTTATTAATAATAATATTGAATAATATGAAATATTTAATATTTTGTATATTTATATTAGATAATATAAACAGGTATGCTTCTCTGGAAGACATATTCTGAAAGAGATAGAATATAAACATTTTTATATATAAATATGTGCCTTTAGAAACTTTTTAATAATCTTTGACTTCTCATATTCTAAATTTGTAAATTGTTTTCTGTATTGGCAATGATTATTGAGTATGATGATGTTATGAACAAGGTTGGTTTATCCAAAGTCTAAAATCAAAATAATTTATAGAGATAAGTAATAATATCTACACTTAACATCACATGATCACTATCTCATACTAGCACAATAATTGTTATTAAACAATTCAAAACAAAACAACACTCTCCATATAGTAGTGCCATCTTGTGCTAACAAGAGCAATCAATGGATGCCAGAAGGCTTGTGCATAAAATCCCTATCTAGTGCCTACTCATCCAATATCCCCAGACTAGTTTCTGGCTTGTGGCAGTGCTCTCAGATCCAAGGCTCCTCACTGATGAAGGCCACAAGCCAGAAACTAGTCTGGGGATATTGGATGAGTAGGCACTAGATAGGGATTTTATGCACAAGCCTTCTGGCATCCATTGATTGCTCTTGTTAGCACAAGATGGCACTATTATATGGAGAGTGTTGATTTGTTTTGAATTGTTTAATATCTACACTTGTTTTATTATTTTTAAATTCTGATAGAATTCTAATTTTTTTTTTTTATCTTTTATTAAGGAAAACGTTTTTTCTTCCAGACACCTTGAACATTTTCAATTGTGGGTGCAAGAAAAAAATGAAGTCTTATATTCCTATTACTGCAAGTTTTGAAGCTATGGATTATCTCAGGTAAGACATATTATATACGTTTTTAAAGATAATTTTGTGAGGAATACAAAGAAATTATCACTGAAGATGTAATTTGATAAATTCCAAATTATGAACAAACAATAAAATAATAATTATTTCAGATGTGAAAATTTTTTTTTCCTTATTTTTTATATAGTTATCACTACTTATCTTATGCTTATTGTTTTCCTTAGTTTTTCTAGTTTCTATCAATGTAAATTTTTTTGCTCTAATTATTATTAAAACTGAAGTTATGGTGAAAATTATGTCTCATGTCAGTTTTTTAAAAAATTCAATATGGTGCATGACCCTTTAAATATGTGGAAGATTCTGTTATTTTTATTTTAGAAAAATCAATCAGATGACAATAGACAGTGATCAATAAAAATTGTATACTGTAAATACTGTTTGCATTCAAAAGGGGACTCCCAAAGGAATTCTTCTTCTAAATGCAGCTCTAAATCTTATATAGAGACAAAGCTATTATAGTAAATACATATATATTTAAGGGAACAAAGCCCACAACTTTTTCTAACTTTCTTATTTTACAATAGACTCTTCCACCACAATCAAATGTTATAATTTTAATAATTTATTTGCTTAAACATGTATATATTTACTGTAACAGCTTTATCTCTATATAAAAACTAGAGCTGCATTTAGAAGAGGAATCTCTTTGGGAATCCCCTTTTGAATGCAAAAACATTTACAGTATACAATTTTCATTGGTCACTGTCTATTATCATCTGGCTGTGATTTTTCTAAAATAAAAATAACAGTAATTTCCACATATTTAAAAATATTTCAACAATTACGTATGTTAAAAAATTATATACACCTGGGTCTTGTTTTATGCGATAGATAGGTTCCTAAGAAAACACGCGCAAATGAAATCGCGCAAAAATAGACGTAACTTACATTGAAAAAGGGGGGATGCGGTTTGTGATTTTTCAAAATTTGCATAAAAGCAAAGCACCAACGTAAAATTACTTTAAAATTCGGGCAAAAAAAATATAAGGAAATAAAATATGACTAATAAAAAATTTCAAATTTGAAAAAAATTGATACAAGACAAACTTTTTTTAACTATAATATTTAATTTTATTCAAAATAATATATTTTTATGCATAATTTATAGTACAGTAATTTACATTTTTTATACACGTTTTAATTATTATCGCTATTTGCTGAAAAACACGTTCGTTTGCAAACTGGTAAAAAATGAGATTCTAACAAGAGGAAATACAACTAGCACCAAGTTCACTCTCATGTTGTGTTAATGGTTTTCTGTTGACAACTTAATTAATAATTAATCTTTGAGACGATGATTTTATTAATTGTTTATGAACTTAGACTTATGATAATAAAAAGACATTTATTCACCACTGCTGGGAAAAAATTAATCAAAACAACTAAAAATTAAATTCTTATTTTTGTCTTTAAGTTTTTAATTTTCAATTCCGTTTAAAAATCAAATTTCGTTTTACATCACATGTTAATTACAATTAAAAATCAGATTTTAATTTTTAATTGTCAAATTTAATTGTGCCCACTGCTATTACTCACCTTTTAAAAATAAACTTGCGGACACTAAATGATTAATAATTGATTACGTTCTTTTTTAAAAAGCAAAAACAATGTGATTTAAAATGCAAAATTAACACGCACAATGTTTGAACAAATTTACATTATAATCTTGTAAAACTTAATGTGTGTATACATAAAATGTGAAAATCATGATTTTAATTTCATTATTGCATAAAATCTTACTATTACAAAGCACTGAAAATAATGAAATTACTAAGATGAAAGTCGAATTCCAATAATGTGCTATTATTTTCAATATAACGTAAGTGCGCGAAATTTATTATTTAAAGTAATAGCGCATTATCGGAGTTCAAATTCCGGTGAAGCATGAATCGCGTAACTTCAAAATCGTGTTAAATAAGTCCGCGTAAAAAGAGACCCAGGTGTATATGTAATAGAATATAAATAATGGCATATAATTTTAGATTTGTAATGTTTATATGATAAACTATTTTATATATTCATGTATACCTATATATATTTTAACTCTGAAGAAGATTGATCAGTCGAAACTGTTGGATTGAACAAATATAAAATAAAATAATCATTGTCATAGTAATAAAAAAAAGGTAGGTTTCTTTAATTATTTTATAATTTTCAATTATAACATCTGAATATTCCATATAAAATGTTCAACACATCTTCGACACTTTTTTTTTATTGCTTATATTAAATCTTTAAAAAATATATACTCTCCCTAAGTGCACTTTTCATAATTCTTTATTTAAGATTTCTAACAAAGCCTAACATTCTTTTTCATATCCAAAAATTATTTGTATTAAATTATTTCTTTATACAAGTATATAATACATGGATATTTACATATACAGATACTCATATATTTATTACTGAGCATAAAATATATTTAAAATACATATCATATACATATATCTTTTAATGGAAAATTATAACTTATTATTAATGAGCCATTTATGTTCAGGGCACTACAATATTAATCATTGCCTCTCAGTTATTATTATTAAGAATTAATGATGATGATCAAATGAGTATCTATTACCACTTCTCCTACAGATTACTATAAACCCAGGCTACATTTTCTGCTCATCATCATTTTTTGACAACCATCATAAAATCATTCCATCCTGGTAACTTAAGACTTGTGGCAATGATTGGAGCTTCAAGTGCCATGTTTCATCACAAAAGATCCACTAATTGAAAGAATCAAGATATACTTCAGCTTCATAATCTTAATAACATCTCTGTTAACATTTTGATGGCAGCACAATTTAGAGAATGGGTTCAATTCTCAGTCCAGATAATGTTGATGATTTGTTTGACTATGACACTAATTTGTGGAATGAGACAGTGAATAAGAATGCACACAAATGTTTTTCTATTATATTCATATCAAAATTTATTTGACTAAATAAAAGGAAAGAAAAAATAATAATAATAAGTGCTGTAAAATTGTAAATACGTTGCTTACAATTCTCTCCCTGAGAAATAAACACATAAGAATAACATAGCCAAATAATTATCTATGAGAAAAAAATATCTACTGATTCAGTATATTCATTATTAACCCAATATCAATTATAATGTACAATAGCCAAAATAAATTTTATATAAAATAATATAATAAAAAAAAATCATATATAAATGATAATCACATAATACCTTACATAGATTTCACAATAATTCGTAAGCTTTTAGATATTTTACGGTACCACCACAGTCCATTAAGCTACTCTAACATCTTTGACTTGAAACTGGTTCAGGATACAATACTTTGAAGTTCTGTCACTTCATAACAATATCCAGGTTCCTTTGTAATTTTATAGATTGGTAGGCTAGTTCAAAGAATCTTCTTAATCAAGCATTGGTTCTTTTTGATATACTTGTTACAGGGTTTTCCTTTAATCAGGAAATTCATTGGCAAATAGTAGGCTACATAATCAGGGTATTACAAGTATTATCTAAACAAGCCAGGTTTTTATCACAAATTTTCAGAGTAACATGGAGACAATAACTAAGGATGCTAGGAGAAACAAACAGCACCACAAATAAATTGATAACAAGCATAATCAAATTATCCGTAAAATAAAAAAAACTTTTATATAGCCAGACTATGTTCCAGTATTAAATGACTCAAGTTCTTTTAGCAGCAAGGGCTGATTTCCAATTTTAATAATGTTATACTTCCTCTTGATTGCACAACTCCTTGATTCACTAATACACATCATTCCCTTTATAGATGTAACCTCTCTGTAAATAACCTCTGTAACACTTTCATATTTAATTAAATTTGCATACCAAAATTAAAACTATCACATTTAAAATCATGATAATCTTTAATTAAAGTTTATATTACAAACCAAAATTGAAATTGGCTATATATGAATATGTTAATCCTTCCTAATCGATATCTAGAATATGTTCAATAAGATCTTAAATAAACCTTTTAATTAAAAAATTGAAGATTTTTTTCTTCCTTTCTTTTTAAACATTAATCATTTGCTTCTTTTTTTAACCATTATACGAAATAATTTACAAAACACATCCATTTTGAAATATATATACATAATATAAACGACTTGACTTTTTACTTGTTTTTGTCTTTAATGTCTCATTAATGAAATATGCCTCACTGGATAGTGCAAGATTAGCCTTTGTAACTCTCACTGTTCACCTGAAATTTGAATCCAGCCTTATTATAGAAATGAGAACAAAACCAATATTAACAATACACATTTTACTCCTTTACACATTACCAAATGTACTTATTACTTAAATGAAGTATTAAACTAACCTGGGGTCATTTGCCATAATTTTTAGATAACAGCACAATCACTCTAAGCGATTTTATTAAGTTAGCTGCTAAATATTTAAAATGTATAGCAAAGATAAATGTATCCTTTTTTTTTTTTATTTCTTTGTATAATGAAACAATTTTTGCTTGATTTTTATTACAATATGATGGATTAGGAAAGCAACTGCCAATCCATGTATATAGGGTTTTATCATTTTAAACCTCACTCTAGTTCCTTGAAATTTCAAAATCTTTATATCTAAACCAGACTGTATATCGTATATTATTCATGATGATGATGATGATTACAATAATTCATCCCACTTTTCCCCTCCCATCAAAAAAAATGAGGCCAAACAATAGAATTATTCATTTTTTCCCTTACTTTTGCTTGATTTAAATCTTACATCAGAAAACACTATCATCAGAGATCTCAAGAAAAAATGAAAAACAAATAAATGAAAAACAAATAAGTATGTCTTCATTTCTCTGATTCAGAGCTAACTTCATGCTCAACAGTAGGTAGTATTGAAAAAATAAAATTTAAAAAAACATCAGTGACCAAAAAAAAAAAAGAGAGAAAGCAAATAAAAAAAAAATCAAATTAATATTCCCTTGTCTTATTATCCCCTTGAGACCAAATCCCTAGGAGATTCATGAGGTACTCAAATAACCATGGCCTTGACTGCAATGACCCAATCAGCCCAGATCCTCTCTAAGGTTATATTTAGAATATCAAAACAGTGAACTAGTTAACTTGAAAAATTATTGACTGATCAATACAATCAATTAAAATCAAGTGATTAATATTGAACATTTAATTCATCAATACATTATAAATCAATCTTATAGAAATAACCCCTACCATTATACACAATGCAAAATACATATATATATTTCTTCTATTTTCTTTTAATTTTCATCCCTTTCTCTCCTTTTACATTTTCTTTCCTTCCTCTTTTTGACATTTTCATCTTTCTAGCTATCTTGAAGTCTCAGCACACATTAAACTTACCAAAGTTTCCCAAGTCTTACCACCAACAAAATTCTCAGGGGCAATGAGTGAGGCAAGTGACTATAATTCAATGTATTCTGCTTATTGATTTCATTTTGAGAAGAGCTTCAAAATACTAACATTATACATGCCTCTTACTCCCTTTTCATCATCTATCTAGAGGCATAGGCACTTGGTCATTCAACAATCTGAAAGGGATCTTTACATAGGTTTATAAAAATTTTATAAGAATAATTCTCCATGTGACTTAATATGTGAAGCCTTAACTGAAACTAAATCACCAAATCTGATATATATGAGAAAAAGATCAATATTCTTCTTTCCTTTTATAAGCTTTGATTTGATCCACCTATCTATTGATTTTTTTCTCTTAGTATGTAGAAATGATGTGTTGAATAAAACTGATATATGTTTATCAAAATATAAGTAAACAGAGCAAATCCAGCAGACACATTTGTTGTCAAAATATTCATGATGTGAGATAGCATATCTACCCATATTTGATGATTTGAGCTAATATAAATATGGAATAACATTCCTGCCTCCTGCAAAATGCACTCACAGGGTTATACTGGAGATTCCAAATTATTATAATACATGACATATTTGATGCTTTGCTACCTAATAATGCCATTCTGATGAAATGGTGTAATATAATCCATTATAACAGCTTTTAGCTTTCCAGCAACTCCAGAACATTGTAATTCTAACACACAAATAGTATACTTGGCATTTGCCTGAGGGACTGGATAAGTGGATACCTAATTTAGAAAACAGATCATACGTAACAACTAAAAATCTCATTTTCTTAAATTGACGTAAAGATCCATAGTAATCTATAGTTAACATATTCCCAGACCTCTCAAAAACAATAGGATATAATTAATCTACATCAGTTTTATTGATCAGTTTAGTTCACTGGCATATCTCACAATTACTAAGAACAACTCAATATTGTCATATATTTTAGACTAGTAAAACTGTATACTTATTAAATCACATGCTATATCTTCAGCCTCCATAATGCCCATATAACAGAAAGTATACTTACTTAAAGAATTATGAATCAATAATGGAATAACTACCCTCCACCCATCCCCTCCTTCTTGGATTTGACATTTGAAGATTTGATCTTTTATTTTGTTTTCTTTTGAAAAAACAACCAATATACATGCAAAGAGTAATAAGTGCACCTTCCATGTACTGAATTAAGTGATTAAGTTCATGATGCTGCCACTGTTTATCTGGTAAATGTTTCAACTTTCTACAGTTTTATTGTAATCCAACCCTAAGTTGGTTATATATTGTACCGCCTTTGAACAGCGTTACATGTTCATAATTTTTATTTTTGTTAAAAAAAAAAAATTCACTGAAAGAGTTGTAAAGCAAAAACTTAAAAAGATAAAAGTGCTGCAAAATTATTAAAGATTTAATTAACAAAAATATCACTTAAAGAGTTTAAAGAGTTTTTTTTAATAAAATCGCAGAATGCCAAATGGCAAAATACTGCATCATTTGTTATTATAAAGTCTTACTAGTTTAAAAAAAATCAATCAAAGAGGGGGTGGGGAGAAATTTAGCTAAATAAAAAATAAAAATTAGTGCTCTCTTTTCATAAACTTAAAAATAAAAATGTGTGTGTAAGGAAGTGAAAGTTGAATTAAAATATGTATAAAAAAAGCATATAATATAAACTTAAATTTTCTCAAAGGTTGCTCGACCGATAAATAAAAGAATGGCAACAATAACTATAATATCCAATAAATAAAAACAATGGGAAATGATTAAAATGATATCTTATCCAAAGCTAGATTAGTCTACGCAAATATGCAGATCAAACTACAATAGGGATATAATTAATAAAATTAATTAAATTAGATGGAAGTGTTAATCGAGGAACAATAGACTCACAAAAAAAGGACTGAAAATCTATTATTCTATCATTCTGCCTCTCATGACACTTAATTGATAGCAATCATGAGATAAAAATTGTGATTGTATTATTAACATGCAGTGCTAAGCAATTACCGGAGTATACAGCTAGTTTCCAGTTCCAGTCCTCCAGAACACCAGATATCTACCATCTAAGATCCATGCCCATATAATGATCTGAGCAGTAGGAAATATCTATGTTCATGAATGTAGGAATCACTCAGGAGCTACAACCATTAAACAAATCCCAAAATCCAACCGGTTGGTAATCCAAATACATACAGTAGGAGAGAGCAAAAGCTATATCTGTTGAGGTACAGAGTGATCAAAATCCTAGGTAAATATCAATTTCATATCCCATTCATAGACTGATATTTGTATAAAAGTCTGTGTTAAACTATGAAAGCAATAGCAATCTTTGAGTGTTCCCTATAGTTAGCTTTAAGTGTCTTCTATAAATGTTCCCTATAAGTACCATAAACTCTAGTATGTGCATGCATATTTAATCTTTCATAAACTATTTAATTGATATGTGCAAAGCTTTCCTGTAAGTAATGAATTATATTTCAAATGTGTGTGTGTATTCAGAATATGCAATTGAATCAATCTTTATTACTCTGTATTTTATTAAGAGTGTGATTAAAACAAATGTATAATGTTTTTGTTATAACACTTTCGTATTATGTTTGTTTAAAATATCTTAGAATAAATTATATGTCTGCTAATTACTTTTGGTCAGTTTCTTTTTTTTTTAATAATGATACCATTAATCGCCAGTGTTTAGTTAAGTGTAGACATTAAGTGGTCTATTATATTTTCTTTCCTATGATTAAATAATGAGTTATTAGGATGAATCAGGCACTAAATTTGTTTACCTGTCAGATATGTTAATTATATCTTGTGATTAGCTGGCACCCGAGGTCTTTTTCCTCAAAACAAAAAGAAATGCTTTGGAAAGCAGGGGTTTGAATTTAGCAGTCGAGAAGTTCTGTAACCTGAAAATGTGGCTGTACCTTTGGGTATTATACTTCTCTGCATGAGAAGATGGTGTGCTGCATTGAAAGAGTGTGGCCGGAGTGGATCGAGATTTAATATAATCATAGTGATCCTATCCTGCTTTGTTCAATATATATATATAATATTTAAATATACATTATTGTAATTAGACAGAACTTGAACTCAAACTTTCAAACTCTCTACAGCTATCCACTCTATCTTATACAACTAATACACATGACCACAAACATGTGAAAAAAATGATCTACAAATACATATTTCATGCTGAAGCAGCATTCATCAGTTGGTCCAGATCACCATCTCCCATGTATATATATAATCAGTGCTCAGTTTATATTAAAATAGCAAGCAAACCTTCAAACTTATATGAACAAACCTCAATCTTCTCCATCCTCCAACTCTTCAGCCATCCATATCATTGAAAATCCGAGGATGAAAAAGCCTTTGTTGATGTTACTGCCATTTCCATGTTGACTAAGTCACTCTAAACCATCACATATAGGACCTTAATATGTCAATTTAAATACAGAGTAAGAGCAATGGGCAGAATATAGACTGAATACATAATATTTAAATATTCCTACATGTGAGGAATCAGAGTAACAAAGTATCAATATGGATATGACAGTAATATTGACACCAACAAGGGCTTTTTCATCCTCAGATTTTTAATGATATGATGGGCTGAAGAGATAGAGAATGGAGAAGATTGAAGTTTATCTATTAAACTTTAGATTTGCTATCTTAATATAAACTGAGCGCTGATTGTATATGTGTGGCAGATGGTGATCTGGGGCAAATGATGAATACTGGTTCAGTACAAAATACATATATTGGAAATCATTAATCTTTTTCACATGTACGTGGTCATGTGTACTGGTTATATAAGATGAAATGGATGGCTGCAAGAACTTGAAAGTCTGAGCTCAAGTCCTCTTTTATATATATATATATATATATATATTGTGCCACAACATTTTATACTACCCATATTTTATTTATCTTTTCTTCCAAATTTACAAATTAAAATCACCAAACAAGAGCGCCACTAAGAATGACCTAGAACCTGACTGTGAACTCACTCAACACTCATAGTTATTTAAGTTATATACAGACGATGACCGCAAAATATAATAATAAAAAAATCTATAAAAAAAATCATGATACTTAACCATTAATGAAATTAAACAAACACATAATCAATAGGTTTTTTTTATCTGATTGTTATGTTTTCTTTCCCTACTCATGTCTTACATCCTTTCATCATCTTATTTAGACACACATCCTGATATATTCAATACTAATACTGATTTAACATAACATTCGTGAAGGAATATGCGCTGTCACTTAATCCAAGTATATTGGAAATCCCTAATAATCTCAGAGAATACAAATAAGAAGTGAACTCAAGGGTGGCTTACTAATAAGAGTACGCTTATTAGCCACACTCAAATCCTCTCTTGCAAATGTTAAAGCCAATTCCAAAACCCCATGGTTTTACAACTTTATTCTTAGACTGATTACAAATCTTTCCCTTAATACAGACATTATTAGTAAGACAGCAAAAAAAGTAAAGATTAAAAAAAAATACATTAGTTAATTTGAATTAATATTAAACATAATTAAGAAGCCATAAACATTCCCTTCTATTGTTGAAATTGATGAATATATTTGACTACTCTATTGCACTATTATATAGTTTATAGATTATACAAAGAATATTGCTTTTAAAAAAAAATAAACGAGTCTAGTTAGACTGATCAATCAGTATAATTTTTGATACCAGGGTAACAAGTTTTCTTCATCCCAAAGATTGTCATGGATTGTTTGTTATTTCCATTAAATCATGTAGCCTCAGCTAGCTCTATAGATACTCCTTTACTAGGTCATCATTTCCATGGTAGTTCCTGGTGGTGTTTGGCAAAGAAGTCCCCAGAAGGGAAGAGTTCTGAAATTTCTTAGCTGCTCAACATACTTTCTGAACTTCTAAAAATTATTTATATCTACATTTAACATTTGCAATGGTTAAATTAGAGCTGATTCTGTACTGAATCAAACTCAATCGATTAATCATGACCTTTAGTAAAATACCAATAATAAAACAAAAGGTACTCCCGTAATTTAGTTTTTGAGTACTTTCAAAGTCTGTATTCACACCTTTAATACATGTGATTTTTTTGTCATATTTTGCTTTTAATCCCATAGCAACATTCCAGGTTGGCGAGCACATTAGATAGCACAAAATGCCTCCCCTACCTAAAGTTTCAACAATAGAGTTAATTAGAAGAAAAATCTATACTTCTTTTCCTTTCACCCTTCCATTTATAGAGTTAATTAGAAGAAAAATCTATACTTCTTTTCCTTTCACCATTCCATTTCGCAGAATTAGAAACAAGACAAAAGAAAAACCTTTTATGTAAAAAAAAAAAACTTCTAAAATTCAGGCCTTATCTCTATTTTAAATAATTCAACTAATAGAATATCATTCATTAGAAAAAAAAAAAAAAACTTTTAAAATACCATTTACTCTTTTAAATTTATAGATATTTTTTATAATATATATGAGCTAGAGAAAATACTAGTTCAGTGCACCCTTTCTCAAAAAAAAACACAATCAATTATGTGGAATCTTGCCCCCATTCTCTTTATATGGTTTTAGGTTTCGTGCATTACAGATATCCTTTTTATTTCTTTTTCCTTATAAATGCCTTAGGTCCTCATTTTTTTATGATTCTGTAGGGACCTTCAAATAAAGGAAAATTTGTTTTATAATGTTTATCACTCAATTTACTAAATGGTTATGTTTTAACATAAATGCAGCCTCCTATCATATAAGTGTATTGGATGAGCATTTCCCTAATTTATTCTGTGTTCAGCTTTCTTCCTCAATCTGTCTCTAGCGAAGCTTCGATCTTCTGCTACATTCACAGTTTTGATCCCAATATAAACAGAACATTTGAAAATAAAAGGTTCATCCTGACCATAATGTAAACATTCTGGAGAAAGCCCTGTAGACTTGTGGTAGGTATAATTAATACTTTTAACCATTTGAGGCAATACTTTAAACCACTATTGACATTTACCTTTGAAATGCACATAAAACAAGTTCCCCAATTCTTTCACAACCCATTCACAGGAGTTAGACTGGGGATGGAGGTGAGAACGTGATGTATCTATTCTTGCTGAAGCCAACTTTCCCATTCTTTTGATATGAAAGGAGACCCATGGTCATTCAAAATTGTCCTGGTTTTTCCAACTTGAATAATTTGTTTTTCCTTTAGCACAGTTATGGCAGCTTTGGTGTCAGCCCTTCGTAAAGGATACGCTTGTACTAATTTCAAAAAAACATGATATTTATGAAAGGATGGTAGCAGAGCATAAAAATCTATGGCTAGTAGCTCATTCAGGTTCTTAGATATTATTAGTGCCAGCATAATTTTTATTAGGTGACATTCATGATACCCCTGCAATGTAGTGACCACAGACCTATACAAATTTGGTCGATAATACCACCTCTGTAGAAGTTTACTTGTTTTAACTGAGACATAATGCCTATATATCCTGTGTACATAATTTATCAACTTTTCTCTTAGATTTCCCGATACAAATACTCTCCAGTAATCTATCTCCGTTTTAACCTGAAACATCAATAACTCCGTTTGTTATTTTACACTGCTGTAATTTGTTTTTCTGTGTATGAATTCCTGATTGTCAGGGATTTGCTTTATTACATCACTGTATCAGCTTCCTATATGTAGCATCTGAGTTTTGTAAAAACTTCAGTCTCTTCATATCTTTCTCTATCGACACCTCAGGATTGATGATGTGATGTACTGTAGCTTCTCCTTAAACGAAGTCAAGAATATCTCAGCAACTATGCCCGATAAACCTGTTAGCCACTTTAATTTCCATTCCCCACTTTAAGTTTTCCCATATTCTGCTCCATCCCATTTCCACATTATAATCTTTGTCAACTCTACGGCCTTTATATCTAAATCCCCCTTATCTTTTCACAAACCCAGCATAAAAACCAATAACTCATTTTCTGCATAATCCCTTTGTTCATATTTATTCTCCCATAACTTCATTATTTGTACTCTTTCTGCTTTCAAGCATTTACATTCAATCAACATGGTTCTAAGAGTTATTAATCGAGCTCCCTCTAGTGTTAAATTTTGACAATAGTCCAAAATCGAATTTCTGCTTAATATATTCGGCACTATATTTTCCCTTCCAGAGCAATGAATAACCTTGTAATCAAATTACAGTCTGTAAGTACATTGTCCACCTTATAAGGCTATCATTTGTTAAATAACACCTATTTATAAATTTTAAACTTTTACGGTCGGTGATTAAAACAACCTTGGATCCCATAAGCAAATGCTTAAGTTTATTTAATGCCCAAACAATTGCCTATGCTTCCCTTTCCATTGTGGTATAATTTCTTTCTACTGCGTTTAACATCCTACTTAAAAAATATAAAACTTGGGGTATTTTTTTTCACTCTCCTGAAACAATACTGCTCCTAGTTCTACTCTACTACTGTCCATTTTTAACATAAAAGGTTTGCCAAAATATGGATACCTGAGCATGACAGTATCCACAAAATTTTCTTTGACCTACTTAAATGCTTGTTCTTGTTTTTCTGTCCACTCCCACTTGCTCTTTCTCAGCAGCACAAGCGCTTCCGTATCTGTAGAAAAATCCTTATAGAACCTTTGATAAAAATTATATATGCTTAGAAATGCCAATTTGTTTTCTATCCTTTGGTCAAGGAAATCTAACAATTGCTTCTATCTTGTCAGGGTGGGGTCTGATAACTTGAGCACACACAAGATGGTAGAAATATAATTTCTTGTGGTAGACTTTTCTTTAGATTTATTAAATTTTTGTGGCATACCTGAAGAAACACAACTAAGTTTTCCAAATTTCCTGAGGTGATCGTGATGCTATCATATCATCCATATAATATAGTATAAATTCTTTCACACTCTAAGATAGGACCTGATTTATTGTTAACAAGTCCAAATGGAACTCGTTGAAACATGTAAGTCAAGCCTTCATAGATGAATGCCATATATTTTTGGTCATCAGTGTGAAGCAACATCTGCCAATAACTTGATGTTAAATTGAATGATGAAAAATATTTCCCCCTTAAATTGCAACAACAAATCTGTAATTCATGGTGGAATATCCCAATCAGGTATAGTAATAGTGCATACTTTCATATAGTCATCTTTTTTTTTACAATTACCAAAGGGTTTATATATGGGGCTGTTGTTTTCTTATGATATCCCATTGTTCCATTTGTTGTAGTTCTTTATCTACTTTGTCTTTGTATTAGTCAGGAACTACCCTGAAAATGGGTTTCCTCTATCACCTTTATCAAGTAAACGTAGCCCTCTACAATTCCAGGTTGTGTGATGAATACTTGTTCATTTTGCAACAGTACCTCTTTAAGTTAACTTTCCCAGCACCTATTATTACTCCCTAACTCAGTTATTTTATGCTCTATTTCTTGGTATATTTTGTTGGTTTCCATATATGCTACCTTGTTGTTACTCTGTCTGTTATGACTAATAAATGGTACATTTTCATTTTCTATAAGTATATTCTTTTTTGCATTAATTAATTTTTGTCCTGGTTTAATGCATAAACTCCAACCCCAGTATAAGATCTTCAACTAAATCTGACATTGACAATAATGTATGCTGTTTCCTGTTTTCCTACTTGTATTATTTCCCTGTATATTTGTATAGGGTCCAACTTAACTCTTTTATCATTAGCCATAGTTATTTCCGACTTTCTTAATGGTAACAACTTTATTTCCCTCTTCTGACTTGATCTAATATTTTGTTCTAGTAATCCCAGTGTCTAGTAGAGCCTGTATCTCTATTCCCTGTATTTTTATCAATATCACAGGGCAAGTTTGTTCTGCCATTTGTTTGAATCTTTTCTTCTTCCTCAATGACTACATTTAAGTTTAGGTAATTGTTCTTGCTTTTCTTCTTTCTGTGTTTTGTTCCTCTCTAAGGACTTACAGTATGTCTTCCAATCTTTCAGAGCTACAGATCGCTAATCCTTTCGTACATTTTTTGGCATATTTTTGTTTATGATACCTATAATCTGACGTTCTGAAATAAGATATTTTATCATCTTTCTCAATTTCACCATTTGTTTTTAAAAAAACTGTCTATATCTTAACCCTTCTTCTTTTTTATATCTTTCTAATTCTACCCATCTTTGCATCCTTTCTTGCCTTTCTACATTCCAAAACGTGTGCAATAATTTATTTTTGTACTGTTTAAAATCATCTGGTCTTTTCTATATCATTCTCCACCAATCTCTTGCTGAACCCATCAAATGATCACTTGCTATGATTATTTTCTCTTCTTCCTTTGCCTTGCACTTACAAAAACACTCCTCTAAACTTTCAAGGTATTTAAATAGAGCTTCTTTTTTTCCTCTAAATGTTTTTATCTTAATTCTAGTTTGCATTTTTATCTAATATATTTCAAAAATTACTTCCTAAACTCAAAATCCTCCACCACTGAGACACTATATCCCAATTTAACCACCCAAATCTGCCTGACCCACCTTTTAACCGAAACCTCAGAGCATTACTAAGTTAACGAGCCCTACACATGGAGACACCATTTTCACAATTCTTTCCCTCTGTGCCATGACATTTTGTACTACCCATATTTTATTTAGATTTTCCCTCAAATTTACAAATTAAAATCACCAAATAAAAGTGCCACTAGGAATGACTAGAACCAGACTGTGATCTCACTCAACACTCATGATTATTTATTTACATATGAATGGTGACCTCAAAATGTAATAATAATAAAAAAAACAATCTGTAAAAAAAATCATGACACTTAACCATTAATGAAATTAAACAAACCTATAATCAATAGTTTTTTTTATTCTGATTATTATAATGTTTTCTTTTCCCACTCATGTCTTACATCCTTTCATCATCTTATTTAGACACACATCCTCATCTATTCAATACTAATATTGGATTAACATAATATTCTGGAAGAAACATGCACCATCACTTAATCCAAGTATATTGGAAATCCCTAATAATCCAGGAAAATACAAATAAGGAGTGAATTCAATGGCAACTTACTAATAAGAATACACTTATAAGCCATACTTAAACCCTCTCTCACAAATGTTAAACCCAATTCCAAAACCCCACGATTTTACAACTTTATTCTTAGACCAAGTACAATTTTTTTCCTTAATACAGACATTATTAGTAAGACAGCAAGAAAAGTAAAGATTTTAAAAAAAAATGCATTGGTCACTTTGAATTAATATTATAAGTAATTGAGAAACCATAAACATTCCCTTCTATTGATGAAACTGATGAAGGTATTTCACTACTCTATTGCACTATTATATAGTTTATAGATTATACAAAGAATATTGCTTTTTTAAAAAAGATTAATTATTCTGATCAAACAGTAGAATTGTTGATTCCTGGGTAACAAGTTTTCTTCATCTCAAAGATTGCCATAGATTATTCATTATTTCCATTTAATCCTGTGTCCTTGACTAGCTCTATAAATACTCCTTTACTAGGTTGTGGTTTCCATGGCAGTTCCTGGTGGTGTTCAGCGAAGAAGTCCCCAGAAGGGGAGAGTTCTGAAATTTCTTAGCCACTCAACATATTTTCTGCACTTCTAAATATTATTTATATCTATATTTAACTTTTGCAGTGGTTAAATTTGAGCTGAATCTTCACTGAATCAAACTCAATCGATTAATAATGACTTTCAGCAAAATACCTCCTCTATTTAAAGTTTCAACAATAAAGTCAATTAGAAGAAAAATCTATACTTTTTTTCCTTTCACACTTCCATTTCCCAGAATTAGGAACAAGAGAAAAGAAAAAAATGTTTATATAAAAGAAAAAAACTTCTAAAATTCCAGCCTTATCCCTATTTTAAATAATTGGTACTTTAGTATTATTCAACCGATGACATTTTATACTTACCGATTTTGGCAAACAACTTCGATGATAACATTACAACATTGTCATGTCAACCAAGACACTGACATGATTAATCCAATTTTTGGATTTTTTTGACCCGCGAGATTTAAAAATCAGAGACAGCTTTGGGAATTTTTGTCATTTGTCTGCCTTTTGTGATTTTGCTACTAGTCCACCAGCAGTGGATGGTATTTGTAAGTAATTTTCATTTTTGTTTCTAATAAATAATGTCATTTTGATGTATATTATTTTGTAAATTCTTCTGCAATTATAAAAAGTACAATTAATTAATTTTATTTTTAATTTCTGAATTATATTATACAGAATTTGTTTTTTTTTTAAAATTCATCTGCAATTATAAAAATTACTGCTATGAGAGTAATACAATGTCTGGTGGTGTTGTTGGTTTTGTATTTTATAATTGAGCATAATAATAAAAATAGAAAGACTTCAGGTTCTGATCAAATACCTATAGAAGTAATAAAGTATGATGCTGATATTAAACAGGCAAAACACTCCATATAGTAGTGCCACCCTATGCCAACCAGAATAATCAAAGGATGCCAGGCTTGTGCATAAAATTTCCATCTAGTGCCTACTCATCCAATGTCCCCAGACTAGTTTCTGGCTTGTGGCCTTTGTCAGGAGTCTTGGAACTGAGAGCACTGCACCTTGATCTTAGGATCTAATGCAACCCTTCAGCAGCCACCTTTTATCTCTACTTAACTACAAAACTATGAGAATGAAATTGAAAATACAATAATATTTTCAATCTAACCCCAATAGTTTATATAGTCATATAGGTCTGAACTCAGTTCTGCACCCATACATTTTGGTGTCTTTGACTCTTTAACAACCATGGTTAAGTAAAGTAAAAGGTGGCTGCTGGAAAATTGCATTAGATCCTAAAAATCTAGGTGCAGTGCTCTCAGATCCAAGGCTCCTCACTGATGAAGGTCACAAGCCAGAAAGTAGTCTGGGGATATTGGATGAGTAGGCACTAGATGGGAATCTTATGCACAAGCCTTCTGAGATCCTTTGATTACTCTGGTTGGCACAGGGTGGCACTACTAAATGGAGACTTTGCCTGTTTAATATCACCATCATACTTTATTACTTCTATAGGTATTTGATCAGGACCTGAAGTCTTTCTATTTTTAAGATTGTACAGAGGTATTTTGGCTTCACTAAGCTGAATATTTTTGTACAAATTTAGAAGTACAGATAATATGGATATATCATTAAAAGTCCATCTATTTTAAATATCATTGTCATCATATAATGAGGGTCATTACTTGTTATCAATGCATCAAAAATGTTCAAGAGTAATCACAATCAACAAATATATGTGCCTTGTTTACAATTTTAATCTATCAATCATTTGCAAGCTTTCTTGTCAATCAGTGAACTTGTGTCTTTCATCTCGATATTTATAATGAAGTTCCACATATATTATTTCACCAAGCAGAAAATGTCTCATTTCCCTTTAATCAAATCATTAATAATAAAATTATTGTCAGAAAACCAATCATGGTTCTTCTTTTTAGTGAATTCAAGAATAGATTTACTTGTGTCCATAAATTGCAGCCTTAGTAATATGACAATTCTGATGGTCCAAATTAGCATGTTTGGTATTTATCTTTTTCACGTCTGATCATGTATATTAGTTGTTTGAGATAGAGTGGAAGATGAATAGACTGAAGATCCTAAGTTCAAATCTCTATTTACAGATGAAAGTAAGAGGGTAGGACAACAGAAAAACATTAAAAAGACTAAAATAATGTTCAATGGATTTTCTCAAAAGATGAAAATAAAGACTGATTATGATAAGTTAGAAAAAATTAACAGCAACAAATACTTTGGACAGATTATTACTACAGATGGAAAAATAATAAATGAAATTAATCATAGAATTAAACTTGTAGGAGTGCTTTTGGTAAAAATAACTTAATATTAAAAGGAAATATGCCTATGTGTTTGAAAAAGAATGTTTTAATAAATGTGTTTTCCCCATTTTAATTATGGATCTGAGACTTGGACACTTAACAAAAGAGCAATATAGAAACATTAGACCATTTAAAGAAGTATGGAGACATGCATGTTAGGAGTAACAAGAAGAGATTGAAAATGAAATACATGGGTGAGAGGGCAAACAGGTATTATTGACATTGTTGAAAGAATTAAGAAACTGAACTAGAGTTGGGCTGGGCATATTTTTAGAAGAGATGATTCTAGATGAACTCCATGAGATTGTAAAAGACTTAGACAGACATCATGTGAGATAAATGAATGAAATAAGGAAATCTGCAGGAGTAATGTGGGAAGAGAGACTAGAGATCAGAGATGGATTAACTCGGAGACCTTTATACTGCAGTGGATTGATAATGGTTGAAAATGATAATGTATATTAATTCATTTTATGTTTCATTCATCAATACTGTTGCTATGAACATGATATATCGATATTTCAATATATGCAGTATATAAATTATTATTATTATTGTTATTATAATTACCACATCATCATTATTATTATTACATAATTTGAGAACATTTGTATAACTTTAATTGTAAAAGATAAGATTCATTTAAAAGTGACAATTACGAATAAACATTCTATTTGTATAATTGATGTTTTGGTGGACAAAATAGTTAAAGAAATTTGTTAAAATGCTTGGGTAGAACATGATTAAATTAGATATGATATTCAAAAATTAAAATGTCAATATTATCAAGAATTTTTAATGATTTTGAAATGGGGAGCAGTCAATTTTTTGATAAATAAATTTCCCAACTAAATTAATGTTATTAAATATAAAGAAAATTTATAAGAAATATAGGCAGTACAAAATTTATTATCTTATTTGTGGCTTAAATTCTTTTTTATATCTGAATGTTATAAACTTTTAATTGATTCTTTGCTTGACTATTTAAAAAATGTTTGTCTATTGGATTTGATGGTTTAACACTCCAATTGTCAAAGATAATAAATCCATTTTTATATCTGTTCTTGTATTTATGTGCTAGACTACTTCTGTCAACTAATATTAAATATTGAATGTCTTTAGAAAAATTTACCATTAATGAAATTTTTCAATTACATACAATTGTCAGAAATAATTAGCAGTTTTGAGTGGTATCATTCTCTTCTTCAGGTATTATATACCTGACCAGTGATAGTACTAGCATGGGAAAGAAATTTAAATAACGTTAAATTTTTCTGAAGACATTCAATATTTAATATTAGATGAGGAAAGTCCAGCATATAAATACAACTAAAATGCCATCATCACAAACTATCAGGTTTGTTTATTTAATTCATCATTCTTATTTATTTAATTCATCCTTGCATAATTGCTCATTTTCTGTATGTTTGAAATTTAATGTCTTATATTAATTGTTAAAAAAAATTATTACACACTTATGAAAAAATATAAACCCATCTGTAATATTTCTGTACTTTCCAAACTGTTTTAGAAATGCTTGTTAAGTGGAAACCATTCTGTTTGATTAAAAACAAAATATTATCAGATTATCAATACAATTTCATTACTAGTAAAGTAATTTAGAAATTTCTAATAGTTATATACATAATCTAATATTATCATTAGATAATGATGTCAAGATTTTGGCTACATATCTCGATTTATCCAAAGTGTTTGTGTTTCTCATAAAATTTAATTAAGTGCATTAATTTTTTGTTATATGTGGTCTGTGATTAGAAAGTTATTTTAAAAGATAAAAAACAGGCAACAAACACTTTTATTTTATTAATACTATTTTCATTTACAAAAATTTTTTTAATATACAAATTTTTCCAATAAAGCTTTGATTTATAATAATTATTTCAATTTTCATATTTTTAAGTCCTTCTTTCTCTTCCTCATAATCAATGGTTGCTTTGGATCACTATGTTAATTCCTGTGCATAACTCTATTTCTTCTTAAACAATTAACACATTATTGTAATCCACTATGCACAATCCTCTTCACTTTCTTTTCCAGAAGCAAATCAGGATGTTCCACACACAAGTTGGATATCCGCATTGCTAGGTTTATAAATTCGGGGTAGCAGACAACAAACATTTGTAGTATCATGAAATTCCACATGATTAAGTCCATAGTCTTCTTTTGTTTTAATTTATAATAATGATATATTTTTTAAGTGCAATTGGAATCAAAGATCTGTGAATTTGCTGATATTATTATTTTGTCCCATAGTGCTTTTGATAAAAATAGCAAACAAAGATATAGTTTTAATTAATAAATGGTTTGCATATAGGTGTCTATCAGTAAACCTGAATAAAATAAAAGCAATTATTTATTTATTTTTACAAGTATAATCTTTTTCTCTTACATTATTTTTTTATAATAAATATATTTTGCATTTTAATATGTGCCTTAGTGATGTTTCAAATATTTATTAATATTTGGAGTTTACATTGATTCCAGATTGACTAAGTTAAATTATAATATATATCTTTCATCACATTTATATAAGTTAACTTATATGTTCCTTTATTTAATAAAATTTCTTCCCAGGTCAGCTCATATTTTGATCCATATGCCTTATTATCAGAATATTTTTTTATTTTACAATATCTTTATTTGTTGAACTATTTTTATATTCAGTTTTTTTTTTTATCTATTTTACAAAATTATACTTTGCATCCATTTTAGTTTAAAATACATGCAGTGATCATGGTTTATTTGATGTTGTATACCTATATCACATTCTTGGCATTTGATGTAAAAAAAATTTAATCTATCATCTTTCAATTAGATTTCAATTGAATTTATCAAACTTTTTCAAAAAATATAATAAGAGACATGAAGATTCATTAGATTCAAATAAAAAATACTTTATATACAACTTTCAAAAAAAGTATGATATTGGTTGTATAGTAAATGTTAATATTTTTTTTTAATTTTATCTATTAATATATAACTGCATTTTATTTTTGTATTTTGCTATTATATTTAGTATTTTATATTTTAATTCTTAAATATATATTGTAAATTCCTTGCAAAATATTATTCTTGTTTGGAATTTTTGTGTTTGTTTATAAATTATTATTGGAAATACTTTATTGAAAATTATCATCATTATTATTATTATGTTGATTTAAAACTATTTCTTAGATTATATGTATAAAATATTTTATCATATTTCAATGATCACATCCTATGTTGAATTTATTTAAGTCCATTATAGACTTCAAATACAGATTTCCTATTATCAAATATAATCTAATTTTGCTTCCAAGTCCATTTCTTCTTGTGATTTTTTTTTTTTTTTAAGAAAAAAAATCATATATAGTTTTATTTTCTCCAGAGATCCATATATGCTCTTATTTCTATCTTATTCTCATTTAAATTTATCATTTACATTTTCTTTAGGAAGATTTTCTGTTCTAGAAAAACACTTGAAATGTAATTTAATCCAGTAAAAAGAAATCATCAGAATTAGAACACGATAGGAAAATTATGCTTTTAAAAAAATCTAAGATATGTCTACTGATTCCAACCACAGCATGCAGAGGTGAACAATCACATAAGTATTAAAGCAAAAATGATTAAAAATAATATCAAAAAGATACCCTACTTGATTAATTTTGGATGAGGCTTATGAGCAAAAAAATGTGAAAAATTAAAACAAAGACAACTATCAAGTGCTGATATAAAGCATAATGGAGACATATTAAAGTCTACATCTAAGATTAAATAAAATATAATAATAAAAAATGACTATTAATTATTTACATATTTATTTAAATGTGACTATCATGAATAAATATTTGATATAAAAAAAAAAAAGCACTTGTAAATTAAATACGTAAAATCTAGATATCAATAAATTCAAAACAATGATGTGTGGTATTTGAACAGCTATATGGAACTTGTCCAAAAGCAGAAAACCTGGTTGGATTCAAAATGTATCTCAGAAGTTTTTGTTTGTTTTTTCAATGTTTGCATCATATGACCATTAATTATAAATTTATAAAATTATGGTTAATTGAAAATTAGTAAAAGATCTGCCTCTAGATAGATATAAAATATTATAACAAATTCTACTTTTAAAGAGATTATTAATTTCTTATTAAACTCAAGATAACTTAAAAATATTAGTAATGGGAACAAATAAAAATAGACAATTGATTCTCATCTGTTTCAATAATGATATAAAATTAAAAAAATAATAGATACATAAGAAATGTAATATATATATAATTATCCTTACCTAAAGTTGAAGAACCTTTTAAAAAATGTAACTGAGTTGGTGAAAAATATAAAGATGTTGAAAATACATCTGGCAGAATATCTATTTTGTTTTAAATTAAGAAAATAACTTTGAAATTCTTCCAAAGAATGTATGTTTCCGAGGTGTTAAAATTAATCCAAGTAATAAGATTAACAATTAAATTAGCAGAATCTGAATTATTTTCCAAATAGTTAAGAATTTCTAAGCAAGCTGAGAATGTTTTTTCTTCAGGTAATCAGCCTCTAAGCATGTCGTCCAATTATAGGTCAATAAATAAATACCCAGTTATTTTTAGATGGAAGGTGAAAGTCCTAAGTTAATTTGGACTGATTAGACAAGAGTTAATGTGCTAAACATGAAGCAGCATGCAATGCATTCTTCATCATTGATAAAGGAAGTGTCATATTCTACAGATACTAAAACTATAATTTGCCATCATCTATAGAAAAATTAAAAAAAAATTCTATAGATATTAGGGAGTGTTTTGTGTATTTATATATTAGTTCTTAGTCAATGTTAATAATTTTACATTAAAGTTATGCATAAAATATATATATAATGAATGAGTTTTTTTATTATCATTTATTTTTAGACTATAATAAATGTTTTCGTTTTATAACTTCACTTTAAAAATAAAAATTCTTTTTATCTGATTTATTTTATTTATTGCTTTTTAATTTCTTTTAACTACAATCATGTTTTATTTAAATTACCAATGAATAAATAATTCTTATATGTTGATTGGAATTGATTCAATTTATAAGTAAATTTATGACTTTTGCTTTATTGGAATATATTTAATAGTTGGTAATTTTAAAAGCGAATTTATTGTTAAATGTAACAATTTAATATCACATTCTTTTCTGTTTATTTATTTTATTTAAAATGAAACAAAAATGGGAAACTCAAATAATAAATTTTCAGTTATGTTATAAAAAACTTAACAAAAATAATTATACAGTACATAAATTTCAAAGTGAAATTTTACATTTAAAATAGACACATTTTGATTTTTCTTTAATTCAGAAAATTAACTGTTTTAATTTCCTAATAATAAATATTCAAACTAGGATTTTTACATTTAGTAGCAAACAATACAAATTTTCATTAACATCTGTCATTCATTATGCTTTAAAGCAAGGGTGGAAAATCTTCTTTCTACCAAGAGCCATTATAAATATTTATAATATCATTTAGGCAGGCCATACTCAATATAAAAATTAGCCTGCTACATTTGATCAAAAATTTAATTAATTTAACTGTAATTACGAGGGATAAACAATCTTTTCAACTCGCAAGCTAATTTCAACTTTCCCTTCTTAAACAAAGACCACACTTTTTTGTGACTTAAAAATAAAGTAACTTCATTATTAATGACTGTTCCACATTTAATAATAATTTTTTAAGCCATCTTGTAACTGTTGTTCGACATATTTATGCTTTTAAATTTTTTTTTATGTACTGGATAGATACATTCATTCTACAGCAGCTAGGATACAGACTTTTATAAACACTTTTTCAGAAAATGTTTTCAGATTTTATAATATAACTTATTTTTTAGAATTTTCTGACTTCTTTATACTTTTTATAAAACCTGTCAGTCACTTAATGAAGTTCTTATTCAAGTTTTTGATTTAATATTTCTTCCTTCTTCAACACACTTGTTGTAATCAGAATATTTTGATAAATAGTGCTTCTTAATATTGTGTTTTTTTTTTTATGAACAGAAATACTTTTCAAACAAATCAGGCACATCGATTTACTATTTCTTTCTATTAAAAATAATATGTATGTACTTTCCTGTATCAATTTTTCTTATTATATTTAGTGTAGACATCCTAATACAAAAATTAATGCAAAATAATAATAATAAAATGAAGTAAAATTTGACTTTTATTTTTTGCTAATAAACTTTCATCTGCAAAAAATCATTATAAAAACAAACAAAATGCCCTTAGCTTTAGAGATTAATGTGAAAATCATTATAAAAGCAAACAAAATGCCCTCATATTAAATCCATAGTCAGATATACCACACAATATAAATAATCTGTAGGAATATTGCATCTTTGATACAATAAAAAACTATTATAAAGGTTGGAGAGAGAAAATAAATATTTTATTTTATTTAACTCTTCTTATATTCAATATTTACTCTATGCATGTTTAAATATAAATTTTTTAAAATGTCCAAGAGATAGATTGAGAGCTTTGGAGGACTGAATTTGGCTCATAGGCCTGATGTTCTCCATCCCTGCTTTAAAGCATTTTACTAATTCTAAAATATATTTTCATAACAATGTTCATAATTTTTGAATAAAATAAATGGAAAATTAATTCATTGTACAGCAAAAAATTATTTTGCATCTAGTATACTGTATAATGTTTAGCACTTTCAATACACAATATTTAAAAATAATAAAGTTTCCTTTATATAAAGTTGAACTTTTTTTCTCATGTCATGCTATTCTTGGTGCAATATATATAACACATTTATTCATATAGAAGACATATGTTTAACAATGTTTCAATTCTAGATTTAAAATGAACTTAACTGTTAATAAATCACAAGTGAGATTGCAAGTAAATTTAATCATTGTTTATTGATAGTACATCTTTTAAAGGGATTTTTTTTAAAAATGATAAAACTGTCAAGACAATCTAGGAAAATTTGAATTTCAAGATAGTTAAGTTTTTACATTACTTAAATATTTCTAGATTCATTTTATCTTAATTGAATATTAGATTAAAAACATGCTTCATTTAGAAATTTAAGAAAAAATAACAATTTTGTCACAAAAAATCAAAATGTTTTTTTATTTTTTTGATGAAAGAAGATTAATCATTAATATACAACTGAGAATTGATAAAGCTTAAGTCACCTTCATTAATGAGCTTCTGTAACTATTAATAAAAAGAGATATAATTATTTTGATCAAATATATTTTTTAGACATTTTATTATTATATTTACATTATTAGCAAAAAAGATTTATTAAAGAACCATAATAATTAATAATACATTTTATTATAAAACATTAGTTATTCAGAATTTATATAATGATTTTTTTTTTTATTTTTTCCAAGTTTTATTAATTTTATGATATATTTAGCAACAAAGCAAGAAAGGCTATAACATGATTACTAAAGTAATTTGATGTTTTTACTAAAAATTAATATAATGATAATTTCTCATATTTAATTACTGAAGCTGTCTTTGTTGTAAATTCTGCAGCTTATGTAGTATTGAGCTTAAAATTATAGAATTCCCAAATATAAATAATATAGTATCATGGAGCAATCTTGATTAAACAATTCAAACATAGAATACATATTCCATTTGCAAAATGCTTCTGTTCTAATTGTAGTGAATTTACACAAACATAGTAAAAAGGAAATCTTCGTGAAATATTTTTCAGTACATTAAAATGGTAAAATAAGTGCAGATAATTATTTGATTCGAAACATAATTTATTATCCCTGAACTCAAATTCATATCTGAACTAATATTAAATTTTATACATACAATAAAGACTTCTAACAAACTAAAGCAAAGTAAGACATAAAGTTAATATAAATAACATAATAATTAGGTACAGTTCATAATGTTAGCATAATTCTCTGAAACATTAATGCTGAGAATGCTCCTATCTTACATGCATGAAATGCAGGTGAAATTCTACTTGAAAGCATTATCTGAACCATTACCATATAAAGAATAAATCAAATACATATTTTTAATTCATTACACTCAAAAGTGGTTATACCACAATTTATAAAGAGAAGGGTTATCTTTAAAAAAAGTGACAGCCTTATTTTTCTGTAATTAAAATAAGATAATGATAATATCCAGACAATTCAAAGATTAAATATATAAATAAAAAAAGACTTATTAAGCAGAAACATAAATTATAGTTTTTATATATTGAAGAGTAATATCATAATTTTAGTATATTGAATAATTTCAAATGTGATCATGAAACTTGTATTTGTCATTGTGAAAATATTCCAATAAACTATACTAAAAAATATAAATTGTAAACATTTTTTTAAAGAACTGCACCAATGCTTCTATTAGCAAGATTATATGTGATATACAGGATTAAATAAAACTAATTAAAGATCTAGTTAGAAAGATGGTCCTAGGCAATAGTTTGAGTAGTTACTGTCAAAATAATCCATATTAAATCATAAAGCTAGTTATATTTTTCCCTGAATATTATACTATAATGATTATTATGGCTTTTACGTTAGCCAAATAAAATAAGACTGTAAGCTTAAAGAATTTGAAAAATAAAAGACAACTTTTAACAGTATATTTATTCATCACATTTATTGCAAACTAATTTTTCTTATATATTTGTTGTAACATGCACTTTTATATCAAGATAAGACAGGTAGAATCAGAAAACAGAATAAAACTAAAGATTAATATGTTTTAAGATAAAAAATCAAAAAATAGATTATTAAAAATTTAGTAGTGGAGTTTAAAATGAAATATTTTACAAATTTATAAAGAAAGCAGAACTAGAAATTTTTCTCAAATTATTCTAGACTGAAAAACAAATTATCATGATATTATTACAAGAAACTATTAAAAAAAATTACTCCAGCCTGAAGAATAAAAATATTTCATAAAATGCCTTTAAATATAAACTCCTATAAAGTTAGTTTCACATTAACAGAATCACTAGTTTGTTTTATTAATAAAATAATTACTGTTCAACTTATTAACTTGGTAATAAAAAATATATAAGATATATTTGTTGCTTCCACAGTAGTTCAGTTCTTTTAGATTTATTTCTGTAACAATTTGAATATCTGCATCAACTCTATATATAAAATGTAGTGATTTATCAAGTTTGATATTTCATTAATAACTTTAATATTTAATAATTATAATAGTGAGTCTGGACATTATTGATATCTAATACTCTTTCCTAAGCTTAACTGTTTGATTGTGAAATGACATTTCATATGAGTTAAATTCCATATTAATGGGTTTTTAAATTACTGAAAAAATAACAAAAAGTCTATTGTAAGTTAAAAATCATTCATTGGTTGTTCAAAAATATTGAATATTATTGTGAAATATATTTTGCTTTCTATATTGCATTTGAAATAAATATTACATTCTCCAATTCAAAGCCCTTTTATATATATAAAGTGCAAAGATAAACTATTTGTATAGTACAATATATCAAAAATTATCATATTTTTAATTTTAATATTTAATAATATATATGTACACAACTTTAATTTGATAAGTGTAATCAGACTGGACATTTTCATCATGGAATGAAAAGATCAAGATCAGATAAATATGTGTGGTTATATATACACACATAAAGATCAAGATTAAATTGCCCATAAATAAATTCAATTATTTTACACATAATTTTCAAAAAATTTATGATTTTATGAACCTGATAAAATAATGACCTAATAAGCAAGATGGTATTTATTATTTGGTGTGACTATACCTTCATATATTACATATAATTCCTCAGGTTCTTGTTTCCTTGGTATTAAAATGAATCTACATCTGCCCAACTTTTTTATTATTCAAAATTACATTGAAAAGTAAAATTTTTAATAAATGGGTTTTACTAGTTCTTACCTGTGATCTGAGACTTAGATACTTAAGAGTAATTCAGAAACCTCAGATTATTCAACAATGTATGGGGAGATGTATATTAGGAATATCAAAAAAAGATCAAAAGCAAAATACATGACAGCAAACATGTTATCACTGAACATCAATGCAAAAATTAAAAGCCAGAAATGATATTGGGCTAAATATACTCCTAGAAGAGATGATAATATAAGAATAGTTGGAAATTCAAATTGGATACCAAGAGTTTGTAAATAATTTAAAAACAGAATACATTTGAGATGGATAGATGAAATAAGAAAATTTGTTAGTGTTTTATGGAAAAGAAAGGCTAGAGATTAGAGAAATCAGATTAAACTTGGAGAGATCTTTATCCTGCAGTGAAGTGATAATGACTGAAAATAATGAAGATGATAATGAATTACTGGCCTTCTGTAAGCTAAAGAACTAATTTATATATAAAACAACATGAAATAAATGCTTATATTATAAATCACAAACACAATAAACTCTTAGTCTTAGTTTAATGTTCTGGAAATAAACAATACAATTTCTAGTTTTAAAAAATTCAAAACATCTCAATATGAGTTGAATTATGGTTTTGAAGTAATAAGTATATTTATTCCACTCCAGACATATTAAATAATCAATAATACTAGATAATAGTCTTATATCCATATCCCTAGATTAGTTTTTAGTTATTGGCAGTTTTCAATAACAAGCAAATGATGTTTTGAAGGAATTAACTGAGTTATCAGAAAATCATTTAAAAAGAAAAACAATTGCAATTCCCCTACTAAAAATTTGTTTAAATCGAAGCATTGTAGACAAAAAAAATGTCATTCATTTGGTTACAAAAAAAGTGAATACTTTAAAAGTAAAAATTATTTTCATTTAGCAGATAGTATGTTCATTTCTATCTATATATTTTATTTTCATTAGCTAGTATTTAATCTAATATTATGCAAAAAATATATATTGTATTTTTAAGATTTTTAAGAACCTATTTATTAAAAGATTACTATGAAATAATTATTTGACTAACTTGCATTTTCTAATTGGATAAATCTCAACAAAGATAATATTCACACTTTGTTTTAAAACTATCTACATAGACATGACACTAACTAATATATAAAAAGTAAAAAAAAAAATATTAATTATGTACTATGTATGTGTAACAGAATATGAGTATTCTAAATCAAACAACGTGAGAGTAAAAGAGTATAAAAAAATAATTTAAAAAAAAAAAAAATGTAAAATTTATCTCACTAACTTTTTACTTCTCTTTATTTTCATCAATAACAAAGAAAAATATAAATCAATAAAAAATATAGGCTGTAATGTTGAAAAGATTGATTTTACACAATAATTCATAAATAAAATTAACATATTATTTGCATAAAGATAGACAGGAAATAAAAAATATGACTCCCAGTAATAATAGCTTGGTGTACATATTAAAATGTGAAGTGTTTAACTAAATAAAATATCAAATGTTGACTTAAAATAAAAATTTAAAAATAGACATAGGTTCTAATTGTAGACAGAGGCCAACTCTGGCCATGTCAAATATTACAAGCTTATAAAAAAGTTAGAATGGGGAAATATTTAAATTTCTCATTTTTTTAATTGTAATAATTGATTTAATTAAATATTTTTTTATTTATTAAATGATATGAAAATTCTAAACATTTTTTAAAATAATAATATGGATATTTATAATTTGTTAGAGGTTAGTTGTAAAAGAGAGGGAGAACTATAAAGTAAAATGATTTCTTGTTATCTCTCTTCAATTTTGTTTACAAATTTTAATTTTGAAATAAAGTACTAAGAAAAAAAATTTTTTCTCTTCATTAAGTTATAGAAAAGTTTTAATTTTAACTTTTAAAAGATGATAGGAAAGATAAATAAGTAAAAATGTATTTTTATCAGATTTTTTTTTTAAAAAAAAAGTTTAAGCAATTTTGTTTAGAAATTTTGTTTTAATTGAAGTTATTTTTTCTTTTCTTTTTATCTTTCTAGAACAAAAAGTGTGTGGTAATTAAAAAATCATATTGTTTTTCAACATAAGAGAAAAATAATTGCTGGAGAAATTTTTTCGTATAATTGGAATTTTTAACTTAAAAAAAAAAAGAAAATAACTAAACAAACTTTTTGTAAAAATAGACTCAATTGATCAGGACTTAATGGTAGCATGAACTGAGATAAGATGAGATTGGATGAATACAGAATTGTTCCAAGAAATATTATAGGCAGGTTAAAGGAGTAAACCACAGTGCATTGTGAAAGTCATTGTTGATCAAATAATTATTTAAATCAGTAGCAGTCTTTCCAGATTGAGCTATTGAAGAAACCGTAAGAGCAGTTATTCATCATCCAGTTGTTGAAGAAAATAAAAATAGCAATTCACGTGTGAAGAGTGAAATAATTTGGTAGTCCAAAATAAGACATCTCACAAGTTAAAAAATGATTTTTTAAATAGATTTTAGAAAATCATGGGCTAAGATTTAGTTAGAAGTTAAACATCATCACCTTCATCATGTAACCTGTTATCTTAAAAAAATGTAGAAAGAGAATAGCCCTGAAGTAATCTGAAACATGCCTTGTCACCACCAAAAAGTATGTCCCTCTGTGTTTTTCAGACCTGAAAAATAATAGATTGAAAAAAATGGATAAAATCATTGTTTTAGTCTTAACTTGAAAATTCTAGATTGAAAAAATGGTTAAATTCATTGTGTAGCATAACCTACAAGTTATTCCATTTAAAAAAATGAATAAATTCAGCCTGTGTGAAACTTAAAATTATTCTATTATAAAAATAGACAATTTTAACTGTGTAAAAATGAATAACTGTAACTGTATACATTACCCTGGAAATATGTGTTAATAGAGAAGCTTACAAGAAGAAAAACCAACATGAACAAAACTAAAATTAAAATTATCAAAGGGCTCAAAAAATAAAGACATGGTAAAAAGGTATTTTATTGTGTACATATCTACATTTACAGATAAGTTTTTAGAATAAATAATAATTAATGGTAACGAATAATTTTATTAACATTTTTTTTAATTGAAACATGTTTTTTTTTAATTTTATTTTCTTCCAAAATGCAGTTGTATAGGACTTCTTCATTTTCATAAGAAAAACTTTAAGCTAACTTTTTTTTATCTTTTAAATGTTGTTTTGCATTTTTAAACATTGAAGGGAAAGAGAACAATTCTGTTTAAATATAATGTTGATTAATTGAATTAGTAAGACAAAACCAGGCAATTACTCTATGAAATTATATTTTATTGATAAAAATATAATGTTTAAATTGCCATATTATAACATATTTTGTCTCAATTTTCTTAATTTATTAAACAATTTATTAAATAATTGTTTACTCTGAAAAAACTTGATCTGAGACAAGCCAATATGAAAAGATATAACTATAAATATATTCTCAATTAATGGCACTGAATTCTTTCAATGAATTCTTGCTCAGAATCTTAGTGCAAAATTAATTAACTAACTACACCAGGAGCAGAATAAATATAGTTTATAAAATATGCAAATTATTGCAATGAGAAGTATAAATTATAAAAGTCATATGGTCCATTTTTTTGACAAAGGGACACAAGACTCCTTCCTGCTAATTGAATTCAGGTCTCTTGCAATAGCCTATGCCTCCTTAAATTTTCTCATACAATCATCCTTCTCCATTCCTTTGTCACAAAAAATGGAATATCTGACTTTTATAATTTATACTTCTCACTGCAATAATTTGCATATTTTATGAACTATATATTTATCCTGCTTGTGGCAGTTAGTTAATTAATTTTGGACTATGATTCTGGTAAGAATTTTCTGAAAGCTAACTCAGTATTATTAAATAAAAATATATTTATATGGTTATACCTTTTCATAGTGGCTGAAGTCAGATCAAGTTTTTTCAGAGTATTTCATTAATATATGAAAAGAGTTTCACATTAAATAATTAAATAAATGTTTAAAAAATAGTAGTGTTCATGTTTTTTATTACTCCAGCTATCTGTTCTACGAATAGGCAGTATATGTGACTGAATTTCATAATTAAAATGAGGCTTAAGGGATTTTTTTAATTATCCCAGTAAAACTATTCAAAGTAGAGTTAAAATGATTATATTTTTATACTTTCTCTCATTCACAGTATCTAGGGCCTTGTGATCTTGAGCTAGCTCTAGATATAATGGTTAAGTTATTTATATATAAGGGTTCATGTTTGTTTGGATATCCATTTGAGTTCTTTTGATGGCAGAAAAGTATCACCTGTAAAGTCCATTCACAGCCCATTATTTTTTCAATTAAAACTAATTTATAGTGAGACTGTATCCTAATGACACCATATGGTCAGAGTATTGATGATGATCAGCATGTTTCAGGACACCAGAATTCTTTATATAATATGCAGATGATTGTTGTACGCTATGCCTTTAGTTTAACAGTGGCTAGATAAGTAGCCTATCTTTGAACTTGAATCTTTTTTAAATTCGATCACAAGAGACAACTGATTATTCTTGTGTAATATTAGTGATGCAGCTTATAAATATAGTTATCATAACTACTTATATTTTTATTGCAATATTGTTATTGTAGTGCTGTTTCTCATATTCTTTTCTATTGTACCATTTATTTATATATGGTACAAATATATTGGCATTTGGTAAAAGCTAAAAAAAGAGTAAATTTAGATTTTTTTTTATTAGTATAATCTTTTTTAAAAACGTACAATGAAAGTTAAAATTGTCGTTCATATTTTTTTTTATGTAATAAAAATAAAAGTTAAAATTGGAGAGAACAAGACACACATATTACCAATCTAGATAAGCTAAAAGAAAAATATTTTAGATAATCAAAGATGACCGAAAAATATTATAAAGAAGAGAACTTTGTAACGTAAATTTTATAATGAATGTACGAGATTATCAGTGTATATTTTTGTTAAACAAAAGATATGCGCAGAAGTCTAAAAAACTGGACCTCGAGTATAAAAAGAGAAAGGCCAATTTGAAGAGTGTCTTTGCTTGTCTATTTTTTTTTTTTGGCTGGTCTTGGATTATGGAATCCAACACCACTTCACGATGAAATAATTCTTCATGGGGGAGTAGACCAGAACTTTAGCTGACATCATTACTGAAGATAGACACCAGAAAAGCTTCTGCGACTAGCCTTTAGAATAGATAACAAGATCAACTTCTAACTAATGATCAGGAGTTCATTACCCAGAAAAAACTATGCATAGTAATCTACAACCTTCTCGCTAAACTTACTGGTAAGCTATGACTCATTATTATTCCCGATTGTGACTAAATTGTCAACAAACCATTTTACAAATATAAGCTTATAATAGAATCCCGATACAGACTTTAACTTTCGTACTCAAAGAACTTTCTTTTAAAGAAATTTATACAAGATCTTGGAAATGAATTGTAAAAAGTGAACATTATTGAGTTGCTTTAATTATTTTATTTAACAGTTATTTTTTTTTATTAACTGCTTCATGTTTGGATTAGCGTGTGTTCTCTCCAGTTTATTTAAATCGTAATTTATCTTTAAATATTTTAATCTGTTAGAATAAAAATGTTTATTTCTAATATCAACTTTTCATTTGTACGTTATTAATAATAATTATTAGTATTTATTACTAAATTTATTATTAGTTTAGTGATATTTAAAATTATAATTTACCTTTGCTAATATGTTTAATAAGTTCCAGGAATAATAATATTTAGGAAATAATTCTAATTCACGGTAAAATATAATACCGATTATTTTAAAAAAACATTTCTCTTTTTAATTTGCGAGATGTTATGTGACGATTTCAGTGGATTCTTACAGAATCCTGGCACCTTTCAAATAAATTAAAAACTGATTTCGTCAATAGCGTAAATCGTAACAATTACTCGGTAGAGTTGATCAGGAAATATAGTTATGTTTTTAGAAATAGAAATACAACTTTCTTCTTTTTGCATAACTTGATCAACTCGCGCATTATATGTGTAACAGAGACCTAGTCAGACAGAAAAACGTTTCACTATGTTGTATCATTTTATATTTAATCTTGCTTATTTATCAATACTCCATTCATTTTACATGCGCTTGCTATATTCGCATGTTCTTTATTTCTTTTATGTTTATTCATTTATATTTGCTCATTATATTTGTGATAAATAAGGATGATGCTTTGCCATCATCCAATTTTAATCTTTTTCTCTGAAGTAATGTTGATTAATTTCTGGTAGTCATTATACAAAATGGTCATATAATTTGAAACTCAAACATAATTACACCTGTGAAAGAAAACTGTATTTTGATGCAGAATTAATTTTTTTTAAATGTATTATTGAAATTAAACTGAGAGAGTGCAAACCGCTTAAGCGCCTAGCCAATCAGATCACAAATACTGAGACAGAGAATTTAACAAGAAAAGAGTGGTTCCACTCTCTTCTTTACTTGTCTTTCTATATATCCAAGCCAGTACAAAGTACTTAGATCTGAAAGCGTGAATCTTAAATATCTTCACACTCAACTCACTGAATTCTAATTATAAACATACAGCGTGAAATCTTTCGATTTACTATGCAGTATTTTTCAGATGTTATAACTTGCAGCAATATATGTAAATAATATTTATTTTACAAAGCACAGATGGTATTGAAACATAGATGATAATTTGTTAATTAAATTATAATTGTTTATAAATTATAAAAATAATGATGTTACTGCATATATAAAAATTCATATTTAAAGTAAAATGAAAAATCAAAGCATGATTTTTGAAGGCTGAATTTGTTTTTGACTGTTGGAATTTGTTTAGAAGTACTTTCAGTATTGATAATGGATGGAGAATATGGTCAATGCCTTGAGGATGCAATGTTTTTATGCAACTCCATGGAGTGCTCTTCTATCTCAACACTATAAATACCCATTTTCAAGTTTTATGTTACTAGTTGTTTATCATGGACATATAATGTAATCCTGTCATAAATCCTAGCCTCTAAGTCTCAAAAAAAAAAAAAAAGCAAGACATAAGTTTAGTTTTGTATTTACCAACATCAAAGATTCAAAGAAACAAGACTTCGCAAAGATTTTTTGTATTATTATTAATTGTAGGTAGATTATAGTGTATAAATTGAGAGACCTTCTGATATTCATGCCGCATTGTGTACTTATAGTATAGTGGCTGAATTTTACCTATCCCACGATAGCAGGTCACTATTTATTCTTTTGCTGTCAGATGCTGATCAGATCTCTGGAAACAGAATTTGAGCAAATGGTGTGTTATAGGAATTTTGTTTTATGTATGCACATGTACTTAAAATAAAATCAGTCATATGCATAAGCAAGATAGAAATGAAAATAAAGCAAGGGGAACTAAATCAGAGTAGTCAAGTAAAGTCAGTTACTGAAAGAGTCAGGTTAAAAAAAGACAGATTAGAGGCAAAAATAGTAGTAATATTAAATAAAAGTGGGAGGATATGTAACACTTATTTTATAAGATATTATATCAATAATTATGCGCTTTTAACGCTCGTTAAAGAAGTTATATTTATTAATAATTTATTTAAAGCTTAGCACTTTCAAAGCTCCATGGCTTCGTACTCATAGCTGTGTGCAGTTGATAGTGATGAGGGGGAGTATTCAAATTTATGTTCATTAGTTAGATGTTTCAGTATTTTATTTAAAATATTGTTTGAATTAGTTTGTCCATCTTTTTTAAAAAGTTCATATTTGTTTGTGTCTATGTGTAAAAGTAAAGTTTTCTTGTAAGATTAAAAGCAATCAAATAGACAATCATATGCTGACTAGAGAAAAATTGGAAAAAATGGGAAAACAACTTGATCAGGGAGATCAGCAGTCAACTGTAGTAACCCAGAAAATGCTGCTACATAGTCAGAAAAGATCAGAAGAGATTCTCAAAGAAATAAAAGAAAGTAATCAACAAAAAGATGAAGATAATAGGAAGAAAGCAAAAGAAAAAGTCAAATGCAGCTAAGAAAAATGAATGGTGAAAAAAGAGAAGAACAAAGAAAAGAGGGTAATAAAAATAAAAACAAAAAAATGACGATAATAAAAAGAAAGCAGTAGAAAGTCAAATGCTGCTAAAAAAATGTAAGAGGATAGTAAAAATAAAGAACAAAGAGCAGAGAATAATAAAAAGAGCAGAAATTCAGAAGCTTCCTAAAAAAATAGAAATAGTCAGCAAAAAAAAATGATGTTAAGAAAAATAGAAAGTAACAATCAAAAGTTATTGTTTAGAATGGAGGAAAACAATCAAGAAAATGTAATAGTCAATAAAATAATGAACCAGAGCATCCAGAAAGCAGTCCATAATGTTAACCAAACAATGAAAAAAGAAAGAACAAGGTAAGAAAATAAAGGACAATCAAAAGATGTTAGAAATAATGGAGGAAATTGAGCAGATAAAATAATAAAATAATCATAAAATGATCATAGAGGAAGATAAAAAGGAGCAGGACAAGAAAATAGTCAATGTTGTGGATCAAATGCAGAAAAAAATTCTAAGAGAAGACTGAAAAGATAGATTAATTAGTACAGAGAATAGATCTAAAATTTACAAATGACAGAAGAAGTAATAGAATAAGTGCAGATTCAAGTATTAAGAATTATGCATGAAAGTGAAGATGAAAAAAGGAATGAAGAAATAGTTAGAATGGTTCAGCCAAAAACTAACACAGTGATAATGAAACAAAGAATTCCAATCAAAAGACTTGAAGAAATTATTGGTGATTTGAAAAAGATAGAGGTTGAACATGAAGGGTTTGAAAAAATAATAAAAACTTGACAAGTTTAAAAGAATTGCAATTGGTAAATGGAGTTCAGACAGAGTCAAATTCCATTGAAGGTGAAATTGAAATCAAAACAATTGATAAAGAAGTAGTCATATTGAACCCTATATCTCAAATTGAGGTGCATAACTTAGTGAATCACTTCCTGAAAATAAGAGCATTTAAGAACCAGACTGGTGAAGCCTCTATCAAACATTTAAATAGCCTAGAAAAGTACTTTAGTTTAAATGTGATGCCAGAGGAAATAAAGATGGCAGTAGCATGAAGCCACTTACAGAGAGCATCTCAGACATGGTATAATTCTTTGTTTATGAAACCTAGTACTTTTCAAAATTATAGAGGCATTATTAGCCAGTTATTGGAATGAAAAATATCAAGAGGGTATAATGTACCAAGACTCACAGGAAAGATATAAACTTGAAGACATATACCATTTTTTTCAGAAGGCAAATAACTAAATTGAGAGCCCTAATGGCTCATCCTCTAACTGAAGGCCAGATCATTCAGATCATAAAAAATGTGCCTCATAAGATTGAATAGATGTTGATTAGTTCTGCTTACTGATCTTTTGAGCAGGTGGCTGAACTTCTCAATATACTTGATCTAAGTAATCAACCAACAGAATATTTTTGATTACAATACCGGAAGTTATAACCAACAGAGAAACCCATGAATAAAGGGGGAAATGAAACATGTTTATGAATATGAACAATATCTACAGAATCTGTCCATATTGAAAAAATTAAAAAGGGTAAAAAACACAGGTAGTATGGGAAAAACAAGAATAGGCAGGCATTCACAAAGTTATCCCAGCCCAAGAAAATCAAATACTCCTAACAGATCACCATAGATCCCCTTATTCAAGTTTAAATACAAAAACAAATACAGAAAAAAAGAGAATACAAAAGGATCAAGATCAAGTCCAGAATGAGGAAAATGGATAGAGATTATAAAGATGGTAGCAGATATTCTAAATCACCAAGGATGAAAATATCATCTCCATTTAAAAACAACCAAGACAGAGGTAAAAGATGATACTTTTTTGCCAATGATCCTGCATCAGTTTTAAAATAAAATGATTTTATAAAATTCCAAATTACTTAGGTGTAAAAATTTATTCAATCACAGAATATGATAACCCAAAATAAGTAAAATAATTCCAGCTAGTTATAAAAAGTGTAAGAATGATTTGTTTCCAATAAGTGATCAATAAATTATGAATTAATAACATGGTCAAAGATAAAGATTCCAACAGAGCTGGTAATTTTAAAAATTAAATGAATTGTAGCATTATGAGAAAAAGAACATTGATGCATTGCCCTCAGTCTATTCTCTCTAATTAATAAATAAATTATCTAAAGAAAATGTTAGATTGCTTAAGCCATTCTATAGTGAAGTACAAAACAATAGAAAAAATGTAGTTGGATAATATAGCTCCAGAAATAAAGTAACTATTAAGAATATAAATTTAAAATAATGAGAAATAAAATGTACATCATTTCATTGTCTCATCATTTTAAGGGATAATTGTAGACAGGCCAACTCTGGCCAATATCAAATATTACAGGCTTATAAATAATAAATTTAGAATGGGAAAATAATACCATGTTTCTCTGAAAAGAAGAACTAACCAGAAAATAAGCCCTAGCATGATTTTTCAAGACGCTAGTAATATAAGCCTCAACCCTTTGTCAGCCAGATAGATGGTTTTGAATTATACAAAAAATGAATATATAAATAAACAATATTACTAACATTAATATTTTAAATAAATGACTATAAATTATAATGGTATTAATGTATTTTCCTGCTGACTATTTTCAACAAATGTAATTCTACTTGTATAGAGAAAGACTTTCCTCTCAGCCAAATCTTGGACTTAAGGTAACCAATTTATTCACTTTATAAACAATTTAATAAACTTTTGAAATTTTATCTACCACAAGCCAAGTATATCAGACAATTTACAATTTCATTTATGTAATTTTAGGTACTTAAGTTTAATATACAGATTTAGAATGCTTGCTTTTGTTTTAGAATTTGATTATGGTAGCTTTTAAATATTCAAGATAAAAAAAAAATCAGCTTGATTTCTGAAATGTTTTTTTCTTCCTAAAAGACTTTTAAATAACAGAAATGATTTTAATAATCAAAGTTTAGTTTAAGTTTAAAAATCAATCTCCTAAAGAAAAGTTTTAAAAAAGAATATCAAAGTAGGGTTATTACATGTAATTTGGAATGTGTTTTCAATATGCTCACTTGATAATGGATGAATATCTATGTCTTATATAAATTTTTGTAATTCAATACACTGTGTGTTGTAATGCACATACTTAATGCACACACTTTCTGAAATTTTGATACCTGCATTTTTTTCAGCAATTTTGTGTGAACAAATCATTCTAAACTGTAATCATTTTTGTTACCACTCCTGACTTGCAAATCTTCAATTAACATTTGATTTAATAGTAAATTTAAATGGAATATTTTTACCCTAAACAAGATGAGTGCAAAAGAACTATTCCAGTGAGGACAATAGAGGAATCATGGAGAGTTCCTAGGGCAAGTATCTTATGGCTATCTGTAACAAGAAGTATTTGAATAAAAGTATATTTTTGAACATAAATAAATGTACATTTTTGTACTTCAATAAGTGTAGATTTTTGTATACAACAAAAAAATAAGACATTCCTAAAAATAGGCCCTAAGATGAAAAATTAATATGACACAAATTTATTTTTGGTGAAACACCATACTTTCTCATATTTTTTGTTATAATAAGAATTGATTTAATTAAATATTTTTTTATTTATTAAATAATATAAAAAAATTCTAAACACTTTTTTTAATAATAATGTGGATATTTATAATTTGTTAGTGGTTAGTTGTAAAAGAGAGAGAAAGTATAAAATAAATATTTTTTTCAGTTCTCTCTTTTATTTACTAATACTAAGAAGAAAAAAAATTTTCTTCACTAACTTATTAAAAAGTTTTAATTTTTTAATTGATAAGAGAAATAAATAGGCAAAATTTTATTATTATCAGACTTTTAAAAGAAAAAAAAAGGTTTTAACATTTTTGTTAATAATTTTTGTTTTAATTAACTAAAATTGTTTTTTTTTTCTTTTTCTCTTTATCTCTCTAGAACAAAACATAAATGAAAGAAATTTTTTTCTTATGACTGATTTTTTTTTAATTTAAAAAAAGAAGGGAAATAACTAAACAATCTTTATAAAAAGACTCAATTGGTCAATGTTTAATGAAATCTTGGTTGAGATAAGATGTGACTGGATGAATATAGGATTATTCCAACAAATAGTATTAGGGCAAGACAGAGGAGTATATATACTTCAGTGTTGTTTGACAAAGTCATTCTTGATTAAGTGATAGAAGAAATCAGTGGCAGTCCAACTGTAAAAAAAAACAGTAAAAAATAATTTAGTAGTCTGAAGTCAAACCCATCTCTTACAAGTTAAAAAAATGATTTTTAAAATGGATTTCAGGAAAATCATGAGCTAACTTTTAGTTAAAAACTGAACATCATCAACCTCATCATATAATCTGTTCATTAAAGAAAATATAAAATATCTCTGAAATAATATCTGCACCAAGACTTAGCTCCATCCAAGATAAGACTGTCTCTTTCTGGGTCTTTGACTGATTTTTGTGTTTTGGCCTGCTTGCTGTGTATTAAGCCTGACCTGAAAATTATTAGATTGGAAATAATAGCTAAATTCTTTGTATATGATAGACAACCTGCAAGTTATTAAATTTAAAAAATGGATAAATTCAGCTTATGTGAAACCTGAAAATAGTCTATTGTAAAAATGGATAACTTTAACAGTGTACATTAACCTGGAAGTATCTTAATGGAAAAGCTTACAAGAAAAAAAACCAACATGGAAAAAACTGAAGATTACAAACTACTAAAGAAATCAAAAGAAATAAATCCATGATAAAAAGATATTTTAATGTGCACATTCATCATAATCATCAACCATTATCAATCCACTGCCAGATGGTCTCTCCAAGTTCAATCCATCTCCGATCTCTAGCATTTCTTCCCCACATCACTCCTGCACCCTTGCTTATTTCATCCATCCATCTCACATGTGGTCTCTTTTGGGTCTTTTACAATCTCTTGGAATCTAGTTTAAGATTTCAATTGCCCATCTATTATCATCTCTTCGAGCAATATGTCCAGCCCAACTCCATTTCAGTCTTTTAATTTTTTCAATGAGATCAATAACACCTGTTGTTCTCTTACCCATATATTGCATTTTCGATCTTTTCTTGTTACTCCCACTATGCATCTCTCCATACTTCTTTGAGTGGTCTGAAGTCTCTGTATTGTTCTTCTATTAAGCATCCAAGTCTCCGATCCATAGGTAAGAACTGGTAAAACACATTTATTAAAAACCTTCCTTTTCAAACACATAGGCATATTTCCTTTTTGTATCAAGTTATTGCTTCCAAAAGCACTCAAACCAAGTTTAATTTTATGGTTAATTTCATCTATTATGTTTCCATCTGTATTAATAATCTGACCAAGGTATTTGTAACAGTTAACTTCTTTTAACTCATCATAATCAATCTTTATTTTCATATTTTGAGAAAATCCATTAAACATTCCTTTAGTCTTTTTAATATTTATCTTTAGAACTACTTTCCTACTTTCATCTGATAACTCTTGCAACATTTCCTGCAACTCCAAAGCATTATTTGCAAAAACAACTACATCATCTGCAAAATCTAAATGACTTAAATAATCTCCATTTACTTTCACTCCTTTAGCTTCCCATTTTAATCCACAAAATACTTCTTGCAGCACTGGTGTAAAAAGTTTTGGAGATATAGAGTCACCCTGTCTTACATCCTTCTCAGTGTTGTCTTTCCTAGTATCATTATGTATTTTTATAAATATTCTTTCAAATATGACAATATCCTGGATCTATACCTTGGTGATCCAATGCTTTAATCACTGAAAAAATGTTTATAGAATCAAATGCCTTTTCATAATCTATAAATCCAAAGCATAATGGCAACTCATATTCATTTATCCTTTCTATAACTTCTCTCAATACCTGGATGTAATCTACTGTACTAAACCACTTTTAAAACCAGCTTGTTCTCTTGGTTGGTGGAAATCCAATATTCTCTGTAGATGAGTTGTAATTACCTTTGGAAAAATTTTGTATAAAACTGATAAAAGGCTGATAGGTCTATAATTTCTAATATCTTCTTTATCATCTTTTTAAATATTAATACTGCATTCTTCCAATCATCTGGTACATCTTTATCATTTAGACATTTGGTATATAACTTTATTAAAAAAAATTCTATTTCTAACAGAATGTGCACATTATATTTACATTTATAGATAATTTTAGAATAAGTAATAATTAATGGTAATGAATAATTTTATTAGTATTTTTTTAAATAAAATATTTTTTCTTTGTTTTTTCTATCTAAAATGGAAATGTATAGGTCCCTTTCATTTTCATAAGGAAAGACAAAGAGGGTTTAAGCTAATTTTTTTTTTTTTTATCTTTGAAATGTTGTTTTGTACTATTAATTATTGAAGAGAGAAATAATTCTGCTAAAAGTTCATGTTGGTTCATTGGATTAGTAAGAGCCAACAGATTAATATTATTTACTATATGAAATTATATTTTGTTGATAAAAATGTATTTAAGTTGGAATTGTTATATTAATTTTTTTTCCCCCAATTTTCTTAATTATTAGTTAATTTATTAAATAACTGTTAAAAAATAGTAATGTTGATGTCTTTATTCTGCCAGCTAGCTGTTCTATGAATAGGCAGTGTATGTGATTGAATTTCATTATAGGATAGTGTTTTAAGGATTTTTAAATTATCCCAGTAAAATTATTCAAATTAAAGTAGAGTAGCCTTATATGATTATACTTTCTCTTGTTCATGTTCATCTTCAGTTAGCTTTAGATATAATGATTAAATTATTTATATGTGAGGATTTCAGAATCCCACCATTATTGTTATAATAGATTAGCACTTAATGATGTGCATGCAGATATTGTTGTATATCATGCCAACAGTTTGATAATGGCTAGATAAATAGCCTATCTTTGATACTGAATCTCTTTTAGATCCAGTCACAAGGGATAATCAATTGTTCATTAGTCTTGTATAATACTGATGAAGCAACTTATAAGTATAGTTTTATAACTATTTATATTTTTATTGCAATATTGTTACTCTAGTGCTGATTCTCATATTCCTTCTATATTGTATCATTTTATATTTAATATTTCTTATTTGTCAATACTCCATTTATTTTACATGCTCGTTATTCCTTTTATGTTTATTCATTTATATTTTCTCATTATATTTGTGATAAATGGGAATGATAACGTTTTGCCATCACCCCATTTTATCCTTTTGTTTATCATTACAATATATATATATATATTAATGTGAAAAAATACTCATACAGAATTTAAATATAAAATTTTAATAATATTTATTATATTGAGTATTCTTTGAATGCTTTCATCTCATATTCATGGTCAGTCTGCTGAAAACATTAATTTTTTGCTGACTTGAATGCTATTAGTTTTTTAGCTCATTATATATTTATTTTGTGCAATGAACAGCACCACTTTTATTTTATGTTTGTGATCGTTTCTCTCTTCGCACATAACTTTAATAGCATTTGAATCACAGCTATAATTGTGTTCTCTTTCATGATTATGAAAAACATGAGTATTTTTTCACATTAATATTTGGAATGGCAAAGTATACACATGTAATTATATATATTTTAAGAAAATTGGCAAAGTATACACATGTAATTATATATATATATTAATAAAATAGTATAATAGCTCAATTCAAATATAAGCTAACAATATTCCTCAGTTGAATGACAAATACTTTGCTTGGTTTATCAATTCACAAGAATTGCCACTAAATCTATATTTTCATTAATTTCTTGGCTGTTATACAGAAAGAAAAAAACACATAAAACTAGTTAACATCTTGTATCCATCAATAAAATCCTGTCCTCGAACACTACATGCAAACTATCCAAATTAGAAGATCTATTGGAATAACAATATAAATGTAGAAAGTAATATCTTATATTTATAAATAATAAAATATATTATAATTAAATATATTTTGTCATGAATAACAATGAAATATACAACTAAATAATAAGGATACTAATATAAGATGTCCAAAACGAAGCTGGATTGCATCGCTCACATAAAAGATGCATGGCCAACACAACATTTGGCATATTTTGCAAAATTGGATCTTGTATAATAAAATTTCCTGCAAAAAATTTAAATTTAAATTACTAACATTAATTAATTAAACAGAGATATATAAAAATAATTTAATTAAAACAGATACACACATAGGTATATATTTAAATGATTTTGTAAATAATTCATAAAACTTAATTCGTCTTTTTCTTTTTATATTTTATTTTACTGATATCACTTGCATAACAAAATATTTCATTAATTTTTCCTATGTCAAGATAATCTACAATATTTTCAAACATTATTATTCCACTGCAAATTAAAGATCTCCCTATCTTTCATCCATTTTCACTGATCCCTAGTCTCTTCTCCATAATTCTTTATCTCATCCATCCTCATATGTAGTCTCCTAGGTTTTTTACAATCTCTTAAGTTTCAGTTTAAGACTTCAACTATCCACCTAATATCATCTTGAATATGTTAATCACAATTTCATTTTGGCTTTTTAATTCTTTCAATGATGTTAGTGATATCTTTTATCTTATCCTAACATATATCTCAATCATATTTCATTGAGTGGGTTTGAAGACTATGAAATTCTCTTTTGTTAAGAGTCCAAGTCTCAAATTCATAATAAAAAACTGGTAACACCAACCCATTAAAAACTTTCCTTTTCAAAAAAAAAAAAAGGCATATTTCCTTTTAATATTAAGTTAATTCTACCAGTACTCCATCTAAGTTTAATTCTATGATTAATTTCACCCAATATGTTTCCATCTATATTAATAATTTGACCAAGATAATTGTAGTCATTAAATTCCTATAATTCATGATTACTGATCTTTACTTTTTTTTTCTGATAAAATCCATTCAACATTACTTTAGTCTTTTTAATATTTTGCAACATTTTCTAAAGCTCTGAGCTTTATTTATAAAACAATCCCATCATTTGCCAAATTTAAATGATTTAAAAAATATCCAAGTATTTTTATTCCATTAGCTTCCTATTACAAACAGTAAAATAATTCCTATAAAATTGCTATAAAAAGTTTGAGATATGGAGCCATTTTGCCATACACCCTTCTAAATGTTAATCTTCTTAGTATAACTATGTAATTTGATCTCTGCAATTGCATTTTGATGTTCTTCAGAATGTGACAATATTCTGGATCTAAATTCAAAGGATAATGGCAACTCATATTCATTGGTCCTTTCTATAACTTCTTTTAATACATGAATAGGATCCACTATACAAAAACTCCATTTAAATCAAGCTTGCCCTTTGGTTGGTTAAAATCCAAATTTCATTATAATTGAATTAGAATTATCTTGGCAATAACTTTGTATAAATCTGTCATTCCTAATATTTTTTTTACCACCTTCCTTAAATATCAATATTATTACTGCATTCTTCCAATCAACTCATACATCTTTATCATTTAGACATTTGGTATATAATGTTAACCCAGAATTTTTCTATTTTTTTACCTGCTTCTTTTAAGATATCAATTATAATTCCATCACTTACTGGAATTATGTCCTTCTTCAAAGATTTAATTGCATGATTCACTTCTAAATTTAAAACATTGGGCAATGCAAATATAATAATTGTAGGGGATACTAAGTTTTCTAGTTCTTTATTACTATGCAATTCTTCATGGAACACTTTTTCTTTTTATTGCAGAAATAATTTTCCTTCCAATACTAAGACATTATTTTATACTTTTTAGATTTTTATTTTCTTCTGTTTTCCTTACTAATTCATAATTGTATTTTTTTATACCACTATTTTATTTTTTTCTACAGCATTTTACAAAACTCTAAGTATTCAATTCTTCTTAATAGATCATTTTAAAAAATTTTTCATATCTCTTCTTTTCTTCATACATTATCTTGTCTCAGTAAAAATTTACTGATATACTGTGTTTTTGTATTATCTATATTTTTGCAGTACTTAATAATATATCAAGTATCTTCTTATTCATTTCATTGAAGTCTAAACCATTTTCAAAATCTGTTAATATTTTAAAATAATTTACAACTTCTAATTTATATTCATTGAAGTGTTTCTGAAGGTTAGGAATATTAGTAATCAATATTGTTTTTCTTAATAATTTTTAGCTCTCTAATTATGCATTAGAACTGCCTAACATCTCATTAATAGATAATCACTACTTGTACCGAATCTACTAAGAACATTACAGTCTTGAAAATAATATTTTGCTAGTCAAAATACAATCCGATTATGCTGCATTTTCATTTGGATGCTAAAATAAACCAAACTGAAAATATGAAATGAATGAAAAATATACCCTGTACATTAATTTAACAAAAAATGAGGGGAAAAAATCAAATACTTTCTCATATCTTCCCTATTTTTTTAATTTATACTTTTATGTTTAACAGTATAATTTTCAATGGCAACATACTTATATTTTAAATAAAAGATGATAAACATTTAATTGATTACTTTGAAATATAAATCTATTACAACAATGTTATTTAAATAATCTACTAATCATTTCCCTTACATTTATTTTATTTAAAATAAGTATTTCCATTATATAAATATATATAAGACTGAAAGAAAAGTGCTGTATTTTAAATACAATAAATGGAAAGGAAATCATTAGTAGATTATTTTAATCATTAGTAGATTATTATAACAGGTTTACATTTAATCAGAATAATTAATTAAATGCTTATCATTTTTAATTTATGGTATAAATAGAAAGTGAAAATTAGATTGTTAAATATAAGAATGTAAATTAAAAAACAAATGAAAGATATAAGTAATAATTTAATTTTTTTCATTTTCAAATAAATTTATATATTGTATAGATTTTCCAATAATTTCATTTTTTTAAATTAATAATTAATTACTTTGTAAATGATTATACAAAAATGGTTAAAACATAGGAAAAACAGTATTTATTTAAGTTTATATAAAAAACACACTCCTTATTACAGTTATCTGTTATACAAAAAATACTATAATAATTTGATCTAATATCCATATATTATACATATAATTATGTAATTTATAATATCTCAAATACACAATATATATATATATATCTTACAATATTCCATACATCAATGCTATCAATAAACAACTATTGGGTTGATAGTTTGGACTATTGTAAAGAATATATATATATATTGTGTTTGAGATATTATAAACAAGGATAATTATATGAGAATATAATATTAGATCAAATCATTATTGTATGTTTTATGTAACAGATAATTGTAATACAATTTAGTTTTAAATAAAACTGCTAATCAATCAAAATTATCAACTATCACTAAAAATCATTTGAAAAGTAAATAAAGAGAAGTCTCTTTTTGAATAGATTAAGTAGAAGCAATGCAGTAAAAACAGAAGACGTTTTGGACATCTTGGAAGGATTATATTGCAAAATATTTATTTATATATAACAATTCAATAAAAATAAAACAAGATTTAATAAAAAAAAAGATGGATTAAGAAGTTTTATGGATTATTTAGGAATAAATTAAACTCTGATATACAAAAACAAAGTCAGCAAACAGATTTGGAACAGTCATAACAGAAAAATTTTTATTTATATATATATCAACAAATGTCAATACAAAAGAAATCAATCACAATTAAGATAGTAGATGAACATGTAGTAGTTTAGAATTTAAAATGACATTATTCAAGAAATAAATTATTGAACCATAGCATTTTAGTGAAAGTCAATAAAAAAACTTTCTGGCATAGAATTTTCTCAAAGCAACATTTTCTATTAATGATGATTAACATTTTTCAAATCATGTCCATACTGAATTTCACCTAATGATAAACAATGTCACAAGAGATATGCAAATGGTTATTAACAAATAAAAAAAAATATTTTTTTTTGCTAATTTCAAGAGAACGAAAGAGCAAAAGTATTTCAATGTTAGTGGACAATATATCAAATAAATATATATATATTTTTAGATTAGTATTTTAATGACCTAACTATATGTAACAATTTGTACTGAATTCATCACCTAAAAATTACATCTTTTTGAGATGATATTTTTACTATGATTATGAGAAGATAAACTTCTCAAAAGGGCTCAGCCACTTAATATTACAAGTGGTACTTAGCTTCACCATTAACTGTGTTCCAACGAATTTAGACAAAATTAAATTATATAATATTAAACTATTATTATATCAAATAATACAATTGCTATACAGCTAGAAATGAAACTATGTTTTAAATTCCAATTTCTCAAAATGAACAATAAAATAGAAGAATCCAGTACAAAATACTTGTTCTAAAGCCCCATTTTCCATTGACACATCCCTCAATATTATCATTCACACAATTCAGAAATTAGTTGAATCTAATTTATGTAGAATAGATGTCAATTACATTACATAAAAACATGAAGGATATCTTATACTGAAATGGTAACCTTCCCAATCCCTTACCGTTTCACTATCAATCTGATTGCCTACTTGTCTGGGCTAGTTTCGAACCTATTTAATGTTAATACTCTTAAAATTAGCTTGTAAAACGCTCATATCTGTCTAAACAGTATTATTTATTTACATACAAAAGAACGCTATAATTAGATAGGATTAGTAAAATTATAGTGTACAAAGTTCATGTAATATTTATAAAAATGTTTATTATATTATTAAAGTTAGAGGTTAAATTATTAATTTTGTTGTTAATATTGTAAATTCGTATGTGAATAGATAACCTAACCCATATTATAATATATATAGGGGAAGCATGAATAAAATATGTTAAGTGTTTCTTTAAAAATCTGTTAACAGATTTTCTTGTTTTATATATTTCAGGGCAAAAGTTTCTTGAAAATATGTTTAAAAAGAAAAAGGTTTTATTTTGAGATATATATAAAAAAAAAGGGATGTTTAAGAAAAGAGTTTTTTTAAAAAACAAAATGTTAAAAGATTATTTTATGTATAATTAAAAATAAAAGTTTTGGTTCTTAATTAAAACAGATTTTTGGTTGTAATCAAAAATGTCATTAACGGCCACACCTGCATTCAGTAAAAATAAAATAAGTTCAAAATCTCGCTAATTAAAATTGTCTTAGATAAGAGTGAAGGTTATTTTTAAAATCTAAATTGGAAATTGTTTACAATGAAAAATCTTAACTATAATAGCTTAGGGATTGGTTCTAACATTCCATAAGTTATCTAAGATTTCAAATCTGGATTATATAAAGTTTATATTTTAATTAAATCTTGAATTAATGAGTCCTGAGGTGATATAGGTTCCGATAATGTAAGTACTTGAGACCAAACATATAAATACCCTGTGTTTTAAACCCAGAAAAAAATTGTCATTTTTAGAGAGCAGTTGCAGTCAGTCTCCACGTCGGGTTAATTTCTAATATGTCCGGCTAAAAAACAGGCATTTTCTTTGCTGTTACTCCGTGGGGAGAACGGAGGTTTCTGTCATCGCAATGCCTTAACCATCAGGCCGCTAGCAGACTCAAGCCTAACAGATCAGGAAAGAAGATGATGCCACCAGCCGCCCAGTCAAGCTAATCAAACCTACAGCCAAGCACTTACAGTCCAGATAAATAATACCGGTACAGTTTTATTTTCAAAACTGCAGAGCTCTGTGTAATTTTTTTTATAAGTTATAACCTAATCCAAGTTAGCTAATTCTCCTTAAAATAATTAAATGTGTCTTAAATAATTGTAAATCCCAGTGTAACTATAATTTAAACCCTTTTAATATTTAAAATAATGTGTAAATTGCTGTCAAAATTAATGTTTCTAAAAGTTAAAATGGCCTGACTATTTATAATTTTCTTTCACTTAAAAGTAAATTACTATTGTCTAATTTAAAGTTATATCACTGCAATAATGTCTCTATTTCTTTGCTTATTTTAGTTAAATGTTTATTATACTTCATATGCCAATACGTCAAAACATCGAGCACTTAATTTAATGTTTTACGAAGATATTATTTAAACATCTTCACATAATTTGTTTTATAGTGTCATCTTTCTGCACGCTGTTTCGAAATCCTATTTTTAAAAATAAAAATGACTCGCCTTGCGCTCATTATTATTCTTATTAATTTTGATTTAAAATGTGAAATGTGGTTCGTTTCAATCAACAAGTGGAAAGCTTAAATTTATATATTTTTATTAAGAATTAAACTAGTCTTGAATAAGACAGTCATAAATATATTTATAATTTAAGTTAGTCTTAAGTCCATAGAAATATACTTTCCCTGCTTAAATATTAATTATTTATAAAGTAGCCAAATAGATCGATCGTGTTAAAGTAAAGATGTTATTAATATCGCCGTCAGTAGTGTATATATTTATTATCATGCTACACGAGTTGTTTTCGATTGGTAGAACAAATATGCTATTGTTCTTGTATTTCACAGTATGAAATATAATATTCGTTGCTTGGCGGATGAGATCCACTATTTTATTAGACATTTTCTCATTTTGCTGCTACATATAATTATGAATATTAAGATGGAGCCACGGTGAAGCGAACACATCTCTTATTGGGTAGAGTAGTAGCGAAGACTGAGCCAAGGCCAGATTAGCAAATAAGTCCCCCACCATTTCTGAACACAAATGTTCCTTTCATTCGCAGCATGACGATCGGTCACAGGTACCGGCATTTGTCGCAAGAACCCTGGAGTTATTCATCTATCCACGGAATGACTTTTCTTATTGTCATTTACCTGTGCTGTAGCGCATTGATAAAATCTTATGCAGGCAACTCTACATCCTTAACATATCACTTTGAGCATTGACCTGAAAATTTCTCTTGAAACCCAGGTTCGATCTAATGTTAATTGAGCTGGTTTATGAACTCGTCTTTAAATAATATCGTATTTCCAATAATTAATGAATTATTAATTTAATCAAGGCTTAGTATGATTACTTATCTATATAACGACCACAAGTTAATAGGAATTGGCATAATTATTGAGAGACGTAACATAGTGATTATTTATGTATTATTTTTAAGTAATTTCTTAGATGAGCATCTGTTAAACTCATCTATTCTAAACGTAAATGATTGTTTGTATAAACTCTTCCTTAAATTCAATTGTAAGAAAAGATGTTATCTCTTTATCTATCCAATGCCTGCGTACATTCTATGCTGAAGTTATGTAATTATATTGTCAATTTTATTTTACTTGTAAATAAATGTATAACTAATTTGGTGTATTTCATTCTCAGTCTCGTTATTGATCCAATTCTGCTGTCCAATTCTAATTATTGATCCTATTCGTTTATAAACCTATGCATTAATAGTCATTTAAATTAGTAGTATATTTAATCAATTTAAGGGCCTTTCTTTTATGTATCAGAGTCTTATTGCGTCTCCCTGACCAATGTCGACCACGAATGAAATTGTATACTACGTGTAACTTCAAGGGTGGTCGTTTGTAGGGTCTTGAGTATTGGAGTTCTGGCAAATGAATTGAAGCATGGTCGGATTCAGCGCATCACACTCCTGGTCTGTTCAGCTTTGGTCTCTTTGCCTGGATTCTAGATTCTGTTATGCGAATATACAAACTTGACCATTACAATACATAGTTAGTACATATTATGAATGAGGACACAGAAAAAATATATATTTCTATATAGGCAGAAATTTTAATTCTTTCTATTTCTCATGTAAATGTATCAAGTGAATATATACATATATAATCAGATGAAATACAATAAATAAAAAACTCTGGTATAAATGCCACAATATTCAAAATACCAATATATAATATTAAATAATAGCTATAGATAACTTATAACATGTCTGTTGTCCTCATCATTTTACAGTCAAAATTTATAAAATTATGAAAAAAAACCCTCTTAAAGTCAGACAACATTAACATTTCCACATCAATGGAGAAATTTCCGCTATTTATGTATATTAACCCAATAATATTGTTTATTCAATACATTGTCATATTTTTTTAAAATTGTAAAATAGTACTGAGCAAGACAGACATGCTGTAAACTGGCCATAGCTGTTATTTAATGTTATATATTGGTATTTTGAACATCATAGAGATAATTCCAAGTTTTTATTTAATATATTGTAACAGGGTGGGTTTCAAATCTTGTTACAAAGAAGGAAGTTTCGTATCTATGCGTATGCATATAGTTTTATTATTAATTGTTCGTATTTTATATTTGATTTTTTTTTTATGTTTTATTATTTAATATTATATATTGGTATTTTGAACATAGTAGAGATAATTCCAGAGTTTTTATTTAATATATTGTAACAGGGTGGAGTGCAAACCCTGCTCCAAGGAAGAAAGTTTTGTATCTATGCATATGCATATAGTTTTATTATTAATTGTTTGTATTTTATATTTAATTTTTTTATTATGTTTTCTTCAAATAGTTAAATGGAGTTAAAACAGACATGAAGGGGGGAGGTTGTGTTCATTTATTTTGTAAAAACATGTGTTTATATATTATTGTATAGGCAGGTGAATGGAAGGAATCACAAAATTAATAAAAATATATAATATACATGTTATTTCCAAGATGAAATTCTCTGTATTTCATTTTTAACCTCTGGATCGATTCTCGCAAATTATTTAGTTTTTTGACCAATTCACCCCCTGGTGAATTTTTTCATAAGTATTATATGTTAAAATGTGTGTAAAACGGTATATTTTACTGTATGAAACTTTTGCTAAAAAATTTATGCTAGAAGGCAGAAAATTCAAAATTCCCACTCTTACAATAGACATAAGCTCCACCCTGACATGTTCAGCCATTGTCTGTTGCCAAGGCTGTAAAACGTTCAGCATTTTACAAAATTGTTTAAAGAAAATAGTTCCAATAACCAAAAATGTGTTTCTTTGCAAATTTGTTACAGTTTTAAATATTTTTTTACAATAATTTACACAATATTTATTAAATATCAAGAAATATAAATTATTAATCTTATTTTGACCGGAAATACTTTATTTTCAAAAATAAAATGTTATATTAGCAGCTAATGTGAATATGGCCTGAAGCAATTTACAAGCTTAGTTTCTATGTAAGCAGTTTATTTATAATTATGAGTATAAAAATATCGCAATTTGCAATAAATATTCAAAAATTTTAAACTTTTAAGTCATAATTCATTAGATAAAAGAGAAATAAATAAATATTTCTTTGGATGTTTAAAAATAATAAGAATTAAGAAATATTTTGTTGATTTTATAAACTGAAAATAATCTATCTAGAAACGATGACATCTGATCTCTTTGTCTTGTTTACAATCTCATTTTTTAAATATTTACAGAAACAAAATGTGAATATTTAAAATTTATTTCCATAGTAAACAAAAATATCTATCAAATAAAGTCAAATTTATTATTTTCAGATAAATAATAATCATTTAATTGTATCTTTTACATTGATTTGTGAGACAAAGAAAAACATCAAAAAAATGCTGAAATGTGAGAGTCTTAGGCTGCATGATTAAAGTGTTAATAAAATGAAAATTATATATTTTTAATTAAAATAAAAATAAAAAAAATAGAGAAACTACACAGATTATCTGTGGAATGCCTTTTAATGAAGGCATTATTTTAAGTATTATCAAAAAAATAATCAATAAAAATAACTTAAACGTTGTACCGGTAAAATCACCATGCTTAATCACGCACAGTAATCCGAATTCAAACCCAGTCCACATCTAGGAATAAATTCCAAAATGCAAACCAAATTCAAACCCAAACCCCTGGCATGACCAACCGATGAACAACGCAACAACGGTACGTGGTTTTCCCTTTACTAGCTCGTCGGAAAACACAGACTAATTTACCCTACAATCAGTTATTCATATAGATCTTATATTCGAGATATTGGTACAGTTAATAATTCAATATATATTTAAGTTGTCGATACAGACAGCAGGTGTTTAACTAGATTTCGAGAGTAATAAGACAAGAGAGACAAAAATAGATTAGATAAATTTTTAATAATTATTGAAATCATTGAATACTATGTACAGATACGGTAAAATTTTCATACGTATATTTTTAATAATTTGCTACTAGTCTTTAATAATCATTTTAGACTGATAGACAAAACGCATGCCAATATTTATATGTTTTAAATGGTTGTACGAGTTGATATGAGAATCAGAGTAATTTGAGCATTTAAAATATTCAATTACTATTTTATATTAAGTTGTTTGATTTTAATAGATTCAAACCATTACGTATACGGATAATTGGAGGAGGTTTTATAAAAATATAATATAATAATGATGTACTGATGGTTGCAGAGCTTAAGATATACTACAATAATAACTTGCGGTGCATTGACGGAAAACAGGGCGGCTTGTACTTTGACAAGTCTTAATGCCCCCAAGTAGATCCGGGACACTACAACCAGCCGGGATCATTTTCAAACCCCGGTGATCCAAGAGATTATCTGGAGAAGAATTTCTTTCCAATTGGTAGTAAAAACGAGACGCCAATTTAGGCGCAGGAAAAGGCACTGCCACAGTAACATCGAGGAAGAGTGATCGGAAGTGGACTTAAAGCGAAACTATATAAAACCTTGGTTATTTTCTCTCCGTAACATTTTCTACGCAACAATCTGATATGACTATTCAAATAAAACAAGGCGAAATCAAAAGATCACAAAAGTAACGATTAATTAATTTCACTCTGAAACCCATAACTCCCCAGGTTGTTCGGAAGGTAATAATAGTAACAAAAATATTCACTTTACATTATTACTCCGTTCATATATAAAAAACAACATAATAAAAATTTAGACTTTATTTTATATTTGTTATTTGGAGCAAAGATTAAAATATCATTTTGACAAAATAAAAGGAACAATACAGGTACTTGAATATTTCTCAACTCACCATAAACGAACCAATTTTTTTAGTTCGATAAAAGAAAATTACTTTTAAAATGAATATACTAATAATACTATGAAATAAACTTTAATGGCTTTAACTAGAGTTGAAAAATATTATTATTGGCATCACTTTGTTTGTAAATGTAAGTAATAATAAAAATATAAGTATTTTCACTAATGAATTACTATTAGGCACAAAATATTAGTAAATTATCATCTAAAGACTAGAGCACAGAAATATTAGAGAAGAAATTTACTGACAGGCTTTAGTGTAACATTTTAACGAAGGAAAACAAGAAATTTACATGTAATTACTTAGATTAATTCATAACAGATTAAATAATAAAATTATTAAGCTTAGAAGAAAGTTAAAAAGTTCATGTAACAAGGGTTACCATTCCTTTTCGTCCGGTTTTTCTCCTTGCGGTAATGTTTATGCAGAACGTAGGCGCGCATTTTGGATTCCTTAGAACGGCATGATTAACTTAAAGGTTGGAATTGAGAAAACTGGAAGCACAGGAAACATTATGGATCAGCGGTTCGAAAGATTTAAATCGGCAGAACAGGGATCAGCTTCTTGGACTTAGCCCAACATTATTGCAATCTACCGGGCAACTTCTTAATCACAGTTGAGATGATTTCTCTGGCACAACTCCTTTGCTGTAGCCCGAGACGGTCTACCCACAGCAAAGTCAAAAAGTAGAGTCCCTAGTATATTATAATATAAGATGGCTACGGTTGATCACTCTGCATAGTTTTTGTTCATGACTCCGCCTCCTTTGATTTTCTGGCCTCCAGCAATATCTAATTTTGGCTATACAATTGCATTCGCATTTCTTGATAAGAGTCCTACATTTCTCCTTTCCATTGTTTGATTTACATTTATTTCTAAATTCAATACATGATTCTAAAGTGACAAACTAAATAATTACATAGATATTCGTGAATACAAAATTGAAATTCATTATCTTAACTTTCAAAGTACAAACTAATTATTCTATACATTTTGTACACGTAAGATTTGACTAAAAATACCGATCAAAGGAATGTGACTTTTGATCAGCATTTTTAAATGACTTTGTATAATTTTGAAAGATTTAAAATTAAAAAAAAAATATACACGCAATGAAACTTTTAAATTGAGCGAATATAAACCTACAAACCACACACACGAATATTATTTATCATGATTTGTAATATTTATACTTGTAATATTTACATTAAATTCTTTTAAACAAAGCATAAAATAACTAACTTAAATTTATGTGGCCTGGAATAGAAAAAGCCTCATTGCGGGTAAATAGTGATTTAGAATTACCGTACTTCAAAATGAAAACTATGAAACTAAGATCGATCCTTCGATCTGTCTGTTTCAACGTGTTCGTCAAAATTTTTGGTCAATACAAAGAAGTTGTTTGAAGAGAAAGTAGACCTGAAATACCACGTCCTTAGATTAAAAAAAAATAACTGAAATTCTGCAGATTGGAACTTTCTAGAATGTAAAAGAAAAAAAAAGACTATAAAAAAGGGGAGGGGAACATTAAGAGTTTAGTTTGTACTATACTTTTTTTATTGAAATTGGAAGGTAAAAGAATTACTACCTATGTTCATCTGTTCGTGATATTAAATTCCTATGTTGAAGATTTCGGAAACTTATTGGAACCAGCAAGTATATTCGCCAGCTATGAATAGGCTGGGGTAAAAGTTTAAAACATGCTGGACTGCTACATAATTAAAACATGCTGGACTGCTACATAATTAAAACATCACCTAAACCTGAAAAAATCCACTCCTGACCATCTGTATTAGAGTTAACAACCAAATTAATAGATTCAAGGAACCAAGCAGAATGACTCATCCATGATGAGCGATTTTAATGGCCATCGCGTCAAATAAAACTATTATCATTACCAATCTGAATCTGTTACTTTCCCTGGGGAATCCCAGGAAATATGTACTCTTTATTATATATACTTTTCCTTTACACGTGCATTTTCTATTGATGTTTAAAGACTTTATATGATGATATTCTGATCAGCTCTCTTCTCCGTTAAAAATTATATTTCGCATCTGGATTGAATGGACATTATTTTCTCTCTTTGCCTTTTTGATTTGCTTGTCTGTGCAGCATATGGGCATGCTTATGTTTTATAAAAATATCTGAGCACAAATAGTATTTTTTTTATTATTTATTTGTTATATTAAAAATGCTATGCTAATGAAATAGTCGTGTTGTTTCATTATCTCAAGTTTTATGTAAGTAGCTAAAGAAAGAAGTATATGTATGTGTAGTAACTGTTTACATAAATTAATTGAATACTTGATTATTGCTGTTCTCCATGTTTCTCCTGGTTTAACTACCATCTACTCTGAAAGAGCTAGCCAATGGCTGGGCTTTCTAAGTATCCATGATTATTCTTACATCTCTTTCAGTATAATTCTTATATAAATAACATTGACACTTGGAGTCAGAAAACTGCCATCTATAAATATGCTGGGCAAGAAATATGATTAAATATTATAGTTTTTTTTTTTTAGAAAAATATAGAAGTATCTCAAAAAAGAAATATATTGCATCCTCTCGTATATTAAATTAGATATATTGCCGTGAGAAAAGGGATTCATTTCATTTCAATGAAATATTATTAATTATTATGTAAAAAAATTTAGATAAATATAGGATGACTGCAATAAAAAAATATATTGCTTCATCGCATATGTAAAAGTAGCTATACAGCTGTGAGTGAAAGATTAGATTTCATTACAATGGCCTCCCAACTTAGGGGTTTTTGAAGAGTAGAATGAATGGGGGACAGAATACAAGGATTGAGTAATACTAAAAGAGTTAAAAAAAAAAATATTAGAGAAAACAATTCATTTTGTTATGTCTTAAGAAAGAGAAATCGGAAGATAGATAATGGAGTGGATTATATAGGAAAAATTATATATGTAGCACAGTACTTTACGGGCTAGGAAGTTAAGCCTAGCGCATTTGTTGTTAAAAGTAGATGGTAATAATATATATATATATAGAAGAATTATAGAGAGGAGGATCAGTATAGAATCAGTGAAAATTAAAATGTACAAAGGGAGAAGGAGGCACCAATAGAGCACATTAAGAGCTTACAAAGATATTTTGATAACCACGAAATACCAGAAGATAGAATAGTGATAGCATATAGCCAATTCGAAGGGTACGCCGAGGCTTGGTGGAATTCACTTTTACACCAGCTATGGCTTTAAAGAGAACCTTCTGGAATGAAGAGTGACAGGAGGATATTAAATTGCAGTTAATGAAATAAAAGTTTCAAGAGGAAAGTAGAGAGGTTATGTGCAGTTTTTCAGGTGACAACTAGCCATGCTGAAGACATTAAAAGCTTGTGAACTTTCTGAGAAACAAATTGTTGGGATAGTACATAGAAACCTACCATGGAAAATAAAATGGATGTTGAAAAAGGGGAATGAGATCGGTAAAAGCAACAGATACAATATAGAGTCAGTTAGACGTAAGTAAAAGAATGCGACAAATCGAAGATTGAAGATTTAGGTTGATAGAAAAGGCAGGGATTTATGAATAAGACAAAAGAGAAACAGACAAGGTGAATGAAGCTATATTAGGGTGCCAACAGAATCAAAAGCAAGTAGAAAACTTAGTATGCTCATGGGAAGACTATGCTTAACAGTCATGTCCTAAAAATCTCATAGCAGTGAGTCAGATAAAAGTGGAAGTTCTTGTGGATTCAGGTAGTCAAATCTCAGTGATAGTGGAAAGACTGTACCACAAAATCAGAAAGAGCAACCATACATGCTCACTCTCCCATTGAAGTTCAAGTGACAATGGTTAATAATCAGCAAGCCAAGGTAGAACTCAAACAAATATGGATGGACATTAAAATTTAATGGAGAAAGCTTTCTGCATGTATTCTTGATTATGAAGGACTTGATATATGACATCTTACTATAGTCAAATTTTTTACACGAATATAAATGCACTTTAGATTATGGAAATGGACAGGCCACATGCAAGAGAGAAATGATTACGTTTCTTATTCATGATGTATACAGTTCAATAAGGATGTTACACATTACTGAAGGCCCAACAGACTGCATTATCATGGAAAAAGTATGTGAGGCAAAAATGGCCATGAGAAATTGTGAAAACATACTAAGATAAATGTTGAAGAAATATAATCCAAGTTTTTTTGGATATACCAGATATAATCCAGGGCTTTGAACAAAGGATTAAATTGAATGAAAACTAACCCTTTAAAGTAAGGTCATATCCAATTCCCCAACAATATAGGGATGAGGTTAAGAAACAAATAAACAAGAAGATAGAATGGGGCATCATCTCAAAATGCTCATCAGCATATTTTAACCCATTGGTGGTCATAAAAAAAGATGGTACTGTGGGGTTGTGTCTTGGTGCGTGTCAACTCAACAAAGTGACAATCCTGTATTGTAACATTCTACCACCAATGCAAGAACTCTTAGGGAGATTCAGGGGGAAAAGAATTTTCTCAACATTTGACTTGACTGCAAGTTACTGGCAAATCGAACTTCCCAGACGATTGTAAATGCACGGCGTTTCAATTCGAGGGTTATTCATATCAATTCAACTGGATACCGTTTTGTTTAATAAATAGTGGGGCAGGATTGAGATGTCTGAATCAGGTACTGTAAATTGAGATACGTGGAGCACAGGCTATTGTGAAAGAACACATAAGAGATGTTGAAATGTTTTTAAAGGAATGTATGGAGAGGGGAATTACAGTAAACTTAAAAAAAGGATTTCAGAAGGTGACATTTTTGAGCAATGTAGTGGAAGCATAAGGTATTAGGCCACACTCTGATAAAGAATTGGCCATTAGGGATTTTCCTATACCCATGTCCCAAAACAAATTCCTCCTTGGGCCTGTGCAACTTCTACAACAGGTTTCAGGAATGATTCATGGAACAGAAGGAACCCTTGGCTAGGTTAGTGAGGAAAGATGTTCCATGGAAATGGACATGGAGAAAAAGAGCAAACATTTGAAAGGGTTAAAGCAAGGTTTGTGGAACATGTGATGCTGGCGTTTCCTGATTTTACAAAGCCATTTATAGTGCAAGCAGACAGTAGTGGGTATGGTCTAGGAAGTGACGTTATCTCAAGTGCAAGTGGATGGCCAGATAGGTGTATTATATTTCCAAAGTCATAAAAAGTTACTTAAAATTTTTAAAAAAATTTTGAAACTCTGTACAGTCTTATTAGGATCAGAAGTAATCGTGATGATGGACCGTAAAAGCTTGGAGTTTATAAACCACAGTTATCTAACCAATAGTCGGTTGGTGCACTGGAGTTTGTATCTTCAAGAATACAATTATACTGTGAGGCACTGCAAAGGATCAGAAAATATTGTGACTGATATTCTCAGCTGAAACCCTGCACATTCCCAATCTCAACATTTGATGGTAGAAAATTTATATATAGCAGGCATAGGCCAGAGAATAAATGAAGAAATCAAAGGTGACTTTGAATGATTGGCTCAGCACCAAAAAGAAGATATCCAATTAAAAGTAATTGAGCACGTGGAAGGGAAAGAAACCAAAGCCATAGGATGGGTAGGAAATAAAATCAGGTGTTATAAACTAGACCAATTCATGCTTCAATATAAGATCCATGATGATCTTGGAGAATGAAAGCCAGTCATACCTCAGCAAATGAGAGAGGCACTTGTGTGACTCATGTCCACTGAGTATATGGGCACTATGGTATGGTGAAGACTGAACATTGGCTTAGGAAGTGGTTCTATTGGCCAGATATGCATAGCAAAGTTATTGCCATAATAAACCAGTATAAAATTTGTCAGAAAGACAAACCAGCGAATACCAGTTATGCAGCCCCAATGATTTCCATGATTCCAAAGAAACAATGAGATAATGGTTGTGGATTACTATGGTACATTACCAGTGTACAATAAGAAGGCTTTGCTAATGGTATATGATTTATTTTTCAAATTTGTGGCCACCTACCCAATAGCTCAAGCAAATGCAAAAAACATAATATGTGTATTAGGAAGGGACCATTTTGCATCTGTAGGAAAACCTCAGGTTATTCTCTCAGATCATGGTATATCCATTTGTATCTGGAGAATGGCAGAGATGGATCCAAGGATTAGGGATAAAGAATATATTAACATCAATTTGCAATCAAACCCATATGAATGAGTAATGCATGAGTTAGGGCAGGTACTTAGAACCTACAATCTAACAAATCACTGGGGTTGGGTTAGGCAAGTTTTAAATATACTCAATTACATTAGTTGGTCAGTCAACGAATCGACTGGGTTTTCACCTGTGCGGTTACAATTTGGTAAACATGCTCCTAAATTGATCAAAGCTACCTTACCGGGGATAGAAGAGTCTCCCATAGATACTGAAAATGATCAGACTCAGGTGTATCAAACTCTTCTTAAGAGGAGCCAAAAATGAACCAAAAGTCAATAGGAGTATCACATAGGTTAAAGATAGGTGATAGAGTAATGATAAAGACACCACACATGTGAGTGAACCTGGAAAGTTTATATGTTAAAAATTCTGTAACCTGTATGAGGGTCCGTTCACTATAGTGAAATGCCATTATAGTGAAATGCCATGGAAACAATGCATTTTGAGTAGATACCAGGCAGGAGATAAGGGGGTCCTATAATGCCAGATCCCTCAAACCTATGCCATCAAGAAGTAAATTATTGGGTAGATTATTATTTTGATGCTTAAATTTGAGACACACATATAGACCACATTTGAGGGCTTTTTAATGAGGAGGGCTGTAATAGGCTGGGATTCAAACCCTGTTCAAAGAAGGAAGTTTCGTATCCATGCATATGCAATATAGTTTTATTATTAACTGTTCGTATTTTATATTTGATTTTTTTTAATGTTTTCTTTAAATAGTTAAATAAAGAGTTAAATAGACATGAAGAATGGGGGGGGGAGTGCTATTTATTTTGTAAAAATATGTGTGTATATATTGTTGTATGGGCAGGTGAATGGAATGAATCAAAAATATAGATATATAATATACACATTATTTTCAAAATGAAATTCACTGTATTTCATTTTTAATAAAAAAAATAGATAGAAACTACACAGATTGTTTTCTGTGAAATGCCTTTCAACAAAAGCATTATTTTAAGTATTTGCAAAAAAAAATAATAAAAATAACTTAAAGATGTTCGTCGGAATTTTTGGTCAAGACAAAGAAGGAAAAGGTGTTAAAAGCTTTGCTTTTGTTTGAAGAGAAGCCGGACCTGGAATATCATGTGCTTAGATATAAAAAAAAAATAACTAAAATTTTGTGAATTGGAACTTTCTAGAATATAAAAGGAAAAAAAAGACTATAAAAAGGGTGGGGGAAAGGCCAAGAGTTTAGCTTCTGCTATATTTTTGTTTACTGAAATTTGAATCTCTTTGTGTTATTAATTTCCTACGTTATTAATTTCCTATGTTGAAGATTTCAGAAACTTATTGGACAAGTACATTCACCAGCTATGAATAGGCTGGGGTAAAACTTTAAAATGTGCTGGGCTTCTGACCGCAGTCCCATGAAGATATGCAAGCTGCTACATTATTAAACCACTGCCTAACTGTCTGTATTAGAGTTAACCACCAAATTAATAGATTCAAGGAACCAAGTCGAACAACACATCCATGATGAGCAGAACCAAGTCGAACAACACATACATGATGAGTGATTTTAATGGCCATCATGTCAAATGAAACTATTATCATTACCAATCTGAATCAGTTACTTTCCCCGGGGAATCCCAGGTAATATGTAAGCTTTATTATATATATTTTTCCTTTACACATTAGTGTGCATTTTCTATTGATGTTTAAAGACTTTATATGATGATATTCTGATCAGCTCTTTTCTCCGTTAAAATTATATCTCACATTTGGATTGAATGGACATTATTTTCTCTCTTTGTTTTTTTGATTTGCTTGTCTGTGCAGTGTATGTGTATGCTCATGTTTATAAAAATATCTGAGCACAAATAATTTTATTATTATTATTATTATTTCTTTGTTATATTAAAAATTATATTCTAATAAAATAATCATGTTGTTTCATTACCTCAAGTATTATGTAGGTAGCTAAAGAAAGTATACATATGGGTAGTAATTGTATAGGTAAATTAATTAAATACTTGATTATTGCTATTCCCTGTATCTCTTTTTCAGTTTAAGTACCACCACCCCTGAATGAGCTAGCCAGTGGCTGGGCTTTCTAAGTATCCATGATCGTTCTCACACCTCTTTCTGTATAATTCTTATATAAGTAAGATTGGTGCCTGAAGTCAGAAAACTGACATCCATAAATATGCTGGATGAGAAATATAATTAAATATTATATAGGTTTTTTTTTTACAGAAATAAAGAAGTATCGCCATAAAGAAATATATTGCATATGTCAAAAATACTATTCATCAACAAGTGCGTGATTAAATCTTTGGATGTCTTAAGCAATACAAGGATAGACAATTTGCAATATATTAAAGGCTTTTATTACTCTGTAATGATTGCCTACATTTCTCACATACATACCAAATAATTAATAAAGAATATCTTATTATGAAACCTATTAAATAAGCAATATGACATTAAATCTTACCTATGTCAGAAAAGTTATTTTACTGCTTATCTAATATTAAGTTTCTCAATTAGTTTTGGTAATTATTGTACATGAGAAATGCAGGCAAACACTATAGAATAGTAGAATAGAATTTTACCCTACTAAAATTCATTCAATTACAAACAATGAGTTTCATCATAAACTTTAAACTCCAATGATGATGTCATGCAATCCCTACTAAAATTCATTCAATTATAAACAATGAGTTTCATCATAAACTTTAAACTCCAATGATGATGTCATGCAATAAATATAAAAGCTCAACTTGATAATTATTTTTAAACATTTACAACCATTAATATCATGTAATATGAAGTCTTCAATCTAATTCTATCTCTGAATTACAAAATTAAATAATAGATAGACAAAGAACTATTAAGATATATCCAATCTAAACAAATAAATTGTATTTTAAATAAGTATAAAGGATCTAATAATATGTCATATAAATCACATGTATTTAATCACAATAGAAAAATGTTTTAATCAAAAATATTTCACTAAAATCTTGCTCTAAAAGGCTCATGCATTTATAAAGAAGTTTTTTTCTTATCAATTATTGATTTTGAACATTTATATATTTCTCATGTCCTCCAAAAATTTCAAGAGATAATAAAATGGATAAAAATAACAACTTATACAACCCAATCACAATCCAAGTTAATTTTGAGACTACATTTGATAAAGATATCTTAAAAAGATTTGCTATTTAAGTATTATTTAGTATAAATATCTCATTTGCAAATTTATAAATAATATATAAAATCTCTTAGTATCAATAAAAATGCCTTAGAATTATCATTTATTAATAAAATTCTAAAAAAAAAATTAACCCAGGAATTTTCTTCTTTCCTTACTTCATTTCCTATTTATGTTGTCTCTTATATCATCCTCAAACAAAAGCAATTTTGTCCTTGAATAGGTAAATGACATGTATGACATACAAATTTGTTACTATTCTTATACTTAAAACTTTCAGACGTAGGTTCCTGTAGGACATATTACTATTTAATTCCTGCCACGTATTTTAAATATATTTGCATCTTCTTCATAACTGTACATTAAAGTAAATATTTCAGTTAATAAATAATATTATAAACAAAGAATTTGATGCTGTCAGTATTAAGTAAATTTGAATAATTGCTATCATCTGACAATCAAATGTTATTTTAAATTTATTTTGTTTTATTTTCTATAATTATCTTATCTAACCAGATGAAAACATATATTAAATGTTATTTATTTGCATCTATGGAACTGTACCTCAAACCTTCTCTTTTTAGGCCACTCAGAAATTCTATTAGCTAATAAACCAGATTTATTGACCTGTAATCCTACATTGCAATTTTCCAATTCCATTATAAAAATATATATTATAATCTTACATTCGACAATGATATTCTGAGTATTTTTACTGACAATACAGTTTATGTTGCAAATTTTTTCTTTCTGATAAAATAGGGTGCAACATATTCCAACAATCTTGATGAAATACTATAAAAAAAAATTGAAAGATCTACAATACAACAAATTATTTGCAAATGTTTAGAATTCAATTGTGATATGGAATGGAATGTTTTTTATAAAGTCATTAATGTAATGGAAAATGTACATATCTCTTTCATTAATCAACAATGACATTAAATTTATTTCTGATTTCATTCCATAGTCACAATTTTTAATAAATATCAATACTTGCTATTTGCTAAAATATCTCAATTATCTGATAGCCATGAACATAACCATTTCTCATATGTGAACCTATTTTAAATTAAAAAGGATTTTTGCTCTATCCATAACAGCCATTGAAAAAAAATTAGAATTGCTATCATCCTTAAAAAATTTATATGGTTAGCATAATGTGAACTTCCTTTTCACAATAAAAACACTTTGTCATTATATAACTTTTATAATGACTGAGGAATTTTTATAACAATAATATAAAATATATCATTAAGAATAAAAAAGTTAACTAGGTCTCATGGCTCATTTACTAGTAGACTTTAAAATGCATATAATATACATACTGAACTCTCATTTGATATGATTTTTTTCAACAATGCCATGATTTTAATAAGTTTAATAATCATTAATGATAATATGCTGAATAACCCATAGCTTATCTTAATTAAGCAAGGTCTATTATATCTCATATAGAAACATGACTTAAAACAAATGACATAATTTATGAACAGTATAGTCCCAATTATTCAAACACAAATTCATTTTAGAGTTTCATGTCATATGATTTGATTATACTAGGATTATTTAAATGTTAATTTTTTTTTTTTTTAATTGTCATAGCATCGGCCGGTATGCGAACCTGCAACCCGGGCAACTGCCTGCAAGTGCAAGGCAGTCACGCTGACCTCTCGACCACTAATCCAAGACATTTAAATGTTAATTGAAAGATAATTTTGTGATTATCATGTATATTACATATATTGGTCAAAATTGTTATATATGCAACAATATTAACTTCCAATGTAAAAGTGAATTAATTTATTTGCATGTTATTAAATATAAATATATAACATTAAAATATATATACAAGTAAAAATTGTAGAATTTCAAAATTGATGTTAATTAATTGCATATATAGTCCCATAATACATTTTCTTTCAAATATATTGTGTGTATATATATATATAAACATTTTCTTAATAATAATTAATCACAAATTATTTTGTTCTTTTGAAATTTATTTTATTCTTTTACTTTTGTAAAGTAATAAAAATACTCAATATTGCATAACATTATCAGTAACTTCCTGAAGTATCTCTAAAAATTCCAACTACAGTTATTGGTATATAATGTATCATAGCCACTTAAACTTCTAAAGATGCCAAACACAGTTGTTAAAATAAATCAGAGCCATTTTACTTCATCTTAAAACTGATAGTTAATAAATGCTGCAACACATTTTATCTATTGCAGTTTAAGTTCATTAAATCTTTTAGTTTTATAACAAAATTTATATTAAAATAATACTAAGTTAGTTGTAAAGCATTCAAAACTACTTATAAAATCCATATAATTTGAAATAAAAAAATTAAAGTATCATGATTATAATAAAAGCACTGATGCTATTAATGAAAAACATATGATAAAGTTAATAGAATAATAATAAACAATTTGTATTTAGCCACTTACCTAATTTTGATGACTTTGCAGTATCTGTTGTCATCATAATCTTGCGAGGTACTGCTAATATCAATTGACCAGACTAAAATCCATAATATAAAAAAAAAAAAATGCATACTTTTATCAAATGATGAATAAATGAATTAAGTAAATATTTCAAAAATGTATACTTCCATTAAAAAGTCCAGCATAAAATAAAAAAATTATAAATAGTGGTCTTTTAAAAGAGATTATAAATAATTTGATTTATAAAATATTTAAAAAAATGAGAGCCAATAATACTGTATCTTAATATATAAATGAGATATAACTGAAATAAACATAATTTGCTAATAGTCACAAAAATAAATATATTATGAAAAATAAAATAATAGATTTCATACTTTTTTTTTTTTTTTCAAAAAAAAAAGACTTTAAATCTTTTATTTTATTGATTTTTTTAAATTTCAATTCTTGTTATGAAAATAAAATTTAATAATTTAGTGAGAATAATTAAATTTTATTATAATATCTGACTTGTCTTTTTTTCTTTACATTCATTTTTTTTTTTGTTAAGATTGTATCTTTCATTTTAATAACTGTGGTTCAACAATTCCGATTAAAAACTTCAAAAATCTAATTTTCTATATAAAATACTTCAAAATTCTGAGAAAGAGGGTGATTAGTGGCAGATTTCTTACATAGTAATGACAACAAAAACTATGTTTACTCTTTCTTTATCTACATGGTAAAAAAGAAAAAAAAAGAAATTGTTCATTTAGAATCTGCAAACTTTTTTTTGCCCTCTGCAATAACTATTTTTAGATCAGTTTCATATTCTTCATTTTGTTGAGCCAGGATCACAATTTGCATTCATTTTACCACATTGAACTAAATAAACATATATTGTAATGGTCAGACTTTACATATTTCAACATTTTACATTTTCTCTATTTATTTACATAAATTATACAGGCGCCACTTGGTTTTAAGCATCAAGAAATAAACTGACACATGTATATAGCATCAGGAAATAAACTGACACATGTATATTTAAAACAATATTTTATTCAATATAATAATGCAACCATTACAAAGCTCCATTTGTATTGCCAAGCTAAATCGTGGACATTATAAGTTACTCCCTATGAATTACGGAAAACCATGCAACCTTACATAAACAAAGTAACAAATCATGTAATAATAATGTATTTATTTAAAAATGTACTTATTAGTTGATGTACAATTTATTTTCTTTAATAAAATTATCAAATCATGTAATAGCAATTTATTTACACAGTATAATCATTAATTAATATACAATTTATTTCTTTAACAAAGTATTTTAATCTTTATACATCATAATATCAATATATTCATGGTCAATATAATCACTCCACAATACCTTTAACCCTGACTACAATAAACTTAAATATAATTCTATGCATGTATGAATTCATAAATATAACATTTCTCTGAATTGCATATCTCCTAGTACTTACACATACATATACTGTATATGGGATAGACATCAATACTATCTTTATCACAACAATCATAAGGAATAGTCTTTTTAGATTCTAATTGTAAACATAACCGCTTGTATGATAACAACTGTAAAGGAACAGCCTTTTGGTCCTAACCCTAACTGAATATACTTTTTATACAATAATTATAATGAGTGGTCTTTTGATCCTAAAGCTAATTTAACACAACTACAGGAAAGTAATGGTTGATTAGACATACACACCACTTGATGGCGTTGTTTATAGTGCTAAAACACATAAAAATGCCATTTACATGGCCGAAAGTTTACGGTGTATAGAACAGTGATGTTCATATTAGCCATTGTGGGCCTATATTGTGTTGCACACAAATATCATGGCCCGCTGATGTGATTCGCAACATTATGCAAATGCGCACATCTCACTGATCGCTACCGTATCATGTGAGGGTATAAGGAATTCAACTGACCATAACTATTGTAATCTACGTTCAAACTAATGATCTTACACCCTACCTGACGTAATATTACATATTAATAATAGTAAGCCCACCGCCATGCTTCCTTACACAGCTTGGAAGGTGAAAAAAATTTCAAAAGTGTAGGGACAAGCACAATTTCACAGAATTCACACAAAATGGCATGTTTGCATGAGAACAGCAATGAGACAAATTAAATGGCTGAGGCTGAATGTTGTTTTGGAAATCAGAAGCTTGATTTGATCACAGTACTGCATCTTTTGGACGTCAAAAACATCGGTCTCTGGCCCTGCACATTTCAGCACTACACGTTGACATTTGTAATGTAATTATTCGATTTCAGAAAAATTTAATTCTTATGTTTTATAAAATAATGTTGGTTCGTAAATTGTTTACAAATATTTTGCAGAATGGCAACCCATAATGTTTATAATAGTGTCTTTTTTTGCAGATTAAGAGCAGCTACGAGACAACTAAACTTGTAAGTTGTTTTGAGAAATCGTAATGTTGGTTTGATCAGAGTAGTGCATCTTTCAAAGGAAAAACATCGGTCCCAGGCCCCGCTCATTCCAGCGATATGTGCTGACATTTATAATGTAATTTAAAACTGTAAGTATTCCCTTTTAGAAAATAATGTTAGTTCGTTAAATTGTTTAAAAGTAGTTTTAAAAATGTCAACATGCAATGAAATGTATAATGTAATTTAAAAATGTAATTATTCCATTTTAAAAAATAATGTTGTTTCGCAACGAAAAGTTGGCTTGCGTAAATGGTATTTTTATGTGTTTTACCACCTAAACACACCATCAAATGGCACTTGTGTCTAATCAACCATACAGGGATAACTCCCTAACTTATTAAACTGATAAAAATATAATCTCCCATATGGATGTAAACATATGGAAAACTATTAAACATTGGACTAACAACAGCACATATATAAATATATTTAAATAAAATCCAATTTTCAGCAATCAAAAATGTAACTTTAACTACGAATGAATGAGTTAATTATGGTTATTTGAGACTTAGGCAATTTATATGTGTGCATTGCATTTACATGATTATCATTATTTTTTTGCCTTTTCCTCTTTTTAATAACTTATATAAAATTCGTAAGGTTAACATATATTTGATATATAATAATTTTTTTTTTTCTTTTTAAAAAATAATTTTAACAAATAAAGAGAAGTTATTATAAATTCATTTCTTTTTTTTTAATTGATAGTTTTTTTCAAAATAATATCCAGATAATAAACATTATTTACAAATTCAGATTAATTAAAATAAAGTACAAATCAGACTTTAAATATAAAACTCACCAAAACAAAATAATTGACATTTACTTCTTTCTGACAAATATTAAAAATCCATTTAGGTTGATAATATAGTCTTGTAATTATTAGCTGTCATTTAAATAAACCTATCTCTTCACTTCAGCTAGAATTATTCAAAGTATCATTCAACGTGTTCCAGATTAGATCTAGCTAACTGTGTTAGTAGGGTTCGTCATTTCTATTCAAAAAGTATAAATGAAAACCCTGTGGGATTTAAATAAAGTAATATCCTGGTCAGCTCAAGAGAAGGAAAAAACTTGATTTTTATATCAAAAACTTAGTTTATTTCTTAAATTTTGTTTTAGTTTTTTTTTTTTTTAAAAAAAATGTACATTTTTTTTTTTTTATTGAAATGAATGGATTGTTCATTTCAAATTCTCGAACTTAAAAACAAAAAAAAAAATTATTGTACTTATTAAAAATTATTTTTGAATGTCCATTGGTCATTTTATAAACTGATTATTCAGCCACTGTTCACTAATGTAAGATTGTTCAGGTGTAGTTTTATAATAAAATCTATCTGGAGGCTTTTTCTTTCATGGCAACTGTGGAAAAGAAGCAATTGGTATGTTTTATTTCTTCCCAGTTGTAAGTAAAGTTTAAGTTGAATGAAAATTCTTCTGCATAGATCTGTGTAAATACAATACATTGGTATAATACATAGATTTAATGTCTGATCAAAGCTCTTGGATTTCTTTATCTAACAGATTAAACAGCATGAGAGGCAAGTCTTCATTTAGTTTCAGTGTTAACAGTGATTCCGTTTCATTTTAGAGATAAAATGAACTTTGCTCTATTTTTATTTGTATTTATTTATCCAACTGCAAAATTATGGGTGCCATTTGATATAGTACATACATTCTTTTGATCCATCTAACTTTTGTTGTGAGTCGTCAAGCTTATCTTCATGTATTTGGATGTTTAATTTTAATAATTCCTGTTTGCTTTCAATTTCTTTCAGTAGTTTTAGTTGATTATTAACTACTTGTGTTAGTTCAACAGGTTCACCTTCTGCTATTTGTTCTTTTATTTGAATGTGTATGTGTTCATTTTGTACATTTTTGTCTAATAGTTTTTGGTTCAAATTCATTTTAAGTTCACTATATATTTTTGGTTCATTTTTCCTGATTTTAAAAATAATTGAACCTGTTCATTGTCCATGAATTAATCCATTGTTTCATCTTGGATTTATACTTGCTCATTTTTTTGTTTATGATCTATTTGTTTTAAATCATCTACTTTTTGCTCTAATTTAAATGGTTTGCAAAAATTATCCATCCATTTTTGCATCTTCAATTCTTATCTATTTTCCATTATTTTCAAATCTCAATTCTATCTACTTTTGGTTAAGTTCAATATGTTTTAATTATCTTCTATAATTTAGTTTATTTGCGTTTGTTTATACTCCATTTGCTTTTGATTATCTTTTTATTTTCTATAGTTTATTCTATTTGCTCCACTTGCTTTTGATTATTTTCTATAGTTTGGTATATGTGCTCCATTTGTTTTTATTTATGCTACATTAATCTCAATTCCATTTGTCTAAATAATATATTCATCATCTGCATCATATCTTATTGTGATGATATTATAGTATTCTCACGCATTTTTATTTCTTTATTAATGTCTTTATGCTTTATTTGATTGCATGGATCACTTTCTAGATGGACATTGTCATATCTGAAGTATCTAAGCTATCTTCTTCACAGCTAGGTTCACAAGTATATGCTTTCATTACTTCCTGGTTGCAATCCTTTTTATAATCATTTTAATAATCCTCAACATTTTTAAATGCAATAAACTTATTACGTGCAATATAATTATAACTGGATATACCACCAACAGTACTAGATTGTCTCCTGGAATACTCTGGAACATCACATATACTTGTATATCTACTTCATGGCACAATTTGATTTGTTCTTTCTTGCTGTTCTTTTTTTTGTGTGTGTGTGTTTTACAATATAATTACAATATAGAAAAAAAAAATATTCTCTGGGCAATACATTCATGCCCACCTTGGGCAAGCAAAAATTTACAACTAGATGGTATTACTATATTATAGTCAGACTTAGAATATTTCAACATTTTACATTTCCTCTATTATTTATCTACATAAATAACATGGGCACCACCTGGCTTTAAGCCTCAGGAAATAAACTAAACATATATACTTAATACAATATTTTATTCAATATTATAATGTAACCATTACACAGCCCCATTTGTAATGCCGGACTAAATCACAGAGAACATAAGTTACTCCCGATAAATGACTGTATACCATGCAATCATGCATAAACAAGATAACAAATCATGTAATAATAATTTATTTACAAGTGTACTTATTAGTTAGCATACAATTTATTTTTTTTAATAAAATTAACAAATCATGTAACAGTAATTTACTTACAAACTATAATCTTTAACTGATATGCAATTTATTTCTTTAACAAAGTTCTTTAATCTTTATGCATCATAGTATCAGTATATTCATAGACAATATGACACATTACAATACTTTTAACCCTGACTTCAATAAACTTAAATATAATTCTACACATGCATGAATTCATAAATATTACATTTCTTTGAATTGAGTATCTCTTAGTATTTATGCATACATATGTTCTATATGGGATAGACATCAACACTATCTTTATCACAATAAACATAAGGAATGGTACTTTTAGATCATAATCCTAAATATAACTACTTATATAATAATAACTGCGAAGGAATGGCCTTTTGATCCTAATCCTAACTGAATAAACCTTCTATACAATAATTATAAGGTTTATAAATGAATATTACCAATAATTTGAATTGGATTGAATAATGAGACGGAGAATGAACTAGATTAATTTAACTGTATATTTATTATAATAGTAGATCACAACTAAATGACAAACAACATATAGATAATTCAATAGCAGATTGCAAGGCTGACAGGCATTGTAACGATTCAATAAATATTTTCTCTACTTACAAATGGATTATAAACATATTTACATAAATAATTATTAAAGCTTTTATGAGGTGAGTTTTAACAATCCCTCATCTTTATATTTGATTATAGAAATATGTAATAATCACTATGCTATATCTATAGAGAAAGTTATGCCAATTCCTATTTAAACTAGTGGCTATTATACACGTAATCATACTAAGCCTTGAGCGAAGCATTTGATTATGGCAAATATTTATATTTAACAGACGAGCGTATAAACGAGCTCAAATAACTTTAAATCGAACTTGGCTTTCAAGAGTAGTTCAGATCAATGCTGAATGTAACATATTAAGAGGTAGAGTTAGCTGCACTCAATTTTACCAATGCGCTATGGCACAGGTAGATAACAACTGTGCGGATGGATGAAAAAATTAAGAGTTTCTGTGACAAACACCGGTACCCTAGGATCGATCCTCATACTGCAAGAGAAAGGAACATTTCATTCAGAAGTGGTGGGAGACTTATATGCTAACCTGGCCTTAAACTCAGGCTTCATTATTGTGCTATCCTATAAGGAAGACGTGCTGGCTTTACTGTGGCTCCATCTTAATATATATATATCTAAAGCAGCAAAATGAGAAAATATTTAACTAAATCATGAATCTCATCTGCCAAGCAAAAGAGTATTATAAATTTAATATTATAAATGCACAAGGACAATAGTTTATCAGTTCAATTAGTAGAAACCAACTCATGTGCAGCATGATAATATATATGCTACTGAAGGACATAGTTATAACATCTTTACTTTATCATGTTCGATCTATTCAGTTATTTTATAATTAATCAATATTTTAAGGAGGGAAAGTATATTTATTTGGGTTTAAGGAATAATTTAACTGGCAAATATACTTATAACTATCCTCAAGGCTAGTTTAATTCTTAGTACTAAATAGATTTAAATTTACAAAATTTATTTAACGTGCCACACTTCACATTTAAATCAATTAATAATTAATAAGAATAATAACGAGCACAGGGCGAATCGTTATTATTTATAAAATAGGATTTCGAAACAGAATGCAGAAAGATGATGCTATGAAACAATTACATGAATATGTTTGAATAATAACTTCTTGAAAATATTGAAATTAAGTGGTCACTGTTTCGAAGTATTGGCATATTAAATACATACAATAAATAATTTAATGAAAATTAAGCAAGAGAAATATAGATATAATTGCAGTGATATCATTTAAATTATTAAAGTATTAAATTCATTTCTTAATAAAAGAAATTATCAATAAATAGATCATTTATAACTTTTGAATATTTAAAGAGAATTGAGACATTTTAACATTAGAAAGGATTTACATTTAGTTGATTAATTACATTTTAGTTCATTACATTTATATATATAGGTAGCTAACTTGAATTTATAGTTTGAAAAATTAATTAAGAATTATATGAAATTAACACAGAACTCTGCGGTTTGAAAGTAATTTTACCAGTCATAATTTAGATAGACTCTAGGTGCTTAAGCTGTAGGTTTGGTGAACTTCACTGGGAAGCTGGTGGCATCATCTTCTTCCCATTTGGTCTGGCTTTGGTTCTTCTGGTGGCATGCTAGTTGTTAAGGTATTGGATGAGAGAAACCTCTGTTCTCCCCGTGGAGTAACAGCAAAGAAATGCCCGTTTTAACCAGACATTTTAGAATTCAAACGGATGTGGATTTTGGTGACAAATGCTCTTAGAAAAATAACTATCGAACCTCCTGAGTATAAAATATAGGGTATTTATATGATTTTCTTTACAAGTACTTACATTATAGGAATCTACATCGCCTCAGAATCCATTAGCTTAAGAATTTACTTTACTAATACCAAATTACATAATTTTTATTTTAAATCTATTGCTGGATTTCTGAGGTGCTATAGTTCCCTTTAAGCTATCAAAATAGTGTCAGTCCAATGAGTTTACTGTATGGTCTCTTGTTGTAAACAGTTTTAATTAGCAACCTTTTTAAAATGATTTTTATTTCATGTACCACAGGTGTGGGATTTTTGTTTACAACAAGAAAATCTGCTTTAATTACTTAGCAAAACTTTATTTTTAATTACCAAAAATTAAAAAAAAAACCTTTTAGCATAATTTTAAAGAAACCTTTTAAACATTTTTTAGTAAACCTTTTAACATATTTTTAATAAACTTTTTAACATATTTTTAATCATATCCCCCTATATACATTATAATATAGAGTGGATTATATATCCACATATGAATTTACAATCCTAAATTTATTAATAAATTGACTTTAACATTAATTCTATAATCAAGCATTATTTATTAAATATTACACGATAGTAATATGCTATAATTTTATTAATCCTATCTAATTATAGGTTGGTTCGCATGTAAATATATAATGCTGTTTAAACAGCCATGATAGTGGATTTTAACACTTGATTTTATGAGTTTTAAACATTTAAAATAAGGCTCGAACCTAGCACCGACGATTAGGTTATTAGGTTGATGATGAAATGGTAAGGGATTGGGAGGTTACCATTTCACTACTAAATGTAATAGACTGGTTGTTTATTTAATTGCAAATACATTTATTACTGTTTACTTGTACATCCTATAATTGTTTTTTTAAATGTTTATAATGTGTTTAATAAGGCTAAAGAAGTTCATCATTTATCCACAGAAAATATCTCATGAGACTTTCCATTATTTTTTATCAATAAATTTTAATACTATTAAAAAAAACTTACCTTAAAATCTTTTAATGCTTTTAAGCCATAATCTTCATCTTCAAATTTTTCTATGCTAATAATTCCATCAAGCTGAATTCCTTGAACCTTTAACCATTTTATAAAATCTGATATATGATCCTCTCTATTCAGCAATGGGAAATTACAGCCTAATTTAAAAATATTTATAATAGAATTTTTTAATCTGTTTTGTGTAATGTATAGAAAGTATTTAAATAAATAACATTTAAAAAACAGATTTACCTATTCTTAATATATATATATTTAAAAAACAGATACATATATATATTGAAGCAGTCAGATCTGAGTTCGATCCTAGCTTCATGACATCTAGCCATAAGCCCACTTCAAACCCTAGTACTAACCTTAAATTTCCGATGCAATGGGGCTTTATACGGTCGATCCACACTAGTTTTCTTAAAGGAAAACTATTATATAAATGTGTGTTAAAATTAACTAGTTTAAGGTTTAAATTAATCAATGCTATTAATAAATTCATGATAAAATTATTCATGAATTTATATATATTATAACTGCGTGGATTGGGCATATATATTTATAAATATTTAAATATATATACATCTTTACCCTGCTTAGCGATTGTCTACTTAGCGATATTTCGCAATAGCGATCATCATCAATTTGTAACCCACTAATTCGATGTACAATCGATTATTCGCTATAACGATCGGGAAAAATTAAAAAAAAACAAATTTTGGCAGCCATCTTGAATTTTACATCACTGATGACATCAGAGATAGCTATATTATACCCAAAAGCAAAAGTATATTATTGTAATATGTATACAGGTAATGACTTTGCTGTAATTGTACATACAATATTTTATTCATAAAACCCTTAAAATATCTAAACATCATATATAATAAATAACACAGCAAATGTTCATCCACTTTTTCTTTTAAAATACGTATATATGTTCTACAATAATATCAACAAATTAAAAATCCTTCTCCTTTTTCTTTTCAAAAACATTATTTTCTTATCTCAATACTGAACATATACTGTATATATATTTATATAATACAAAAACTCCAACGTTTCAATGTTGATTTGTAATTAAATAATGTAAAAGAAAGAGTAATAAAATATAGCAGTGGGAGAGATATCCTTGAAAATGACTGTATGAAGATAAACAGTCGGAGTTTTGTATTATATAAATACTGTATATACAGTATATATATATATGTTTAGTATTGAGATAAGAAAATAAAGTTTTTGAAAAGAAAAAGGAGGATTTTTAATTTGTTGATAATACTGTATACAAATACTCCAATATATAAATACAGTACAAGATAAATAAAATACCATAATCACAAACTTTCAGGAAAACACTAAATATGAATATTAAACTGCGTGTGTGTTTCTTAAATACGATATATTATTTTTAGAACACCTGGATAATTATGTAAAAATAGTTATTGATTTTGTAACTTCATTAATAAACATGTTGTTTGCACTCAAGATGTTTCAAATCAGAAAAAAAAAAACATTTTAAAACGATGTCGAATTAGAAAAGTTTAAAAAAAAAAAACAGATTGCATTTAATTAAAAATCTTTCTACTCGAACGGGGGGGGGGGGGGCATTATTACATTACTAAAAATATACAGTAAGAAAAATAAACCTACCTGTATGTTTTAGAAAATTAGAAGTTAGATTTTTTACTTTGAAAATAAGTTGATTTTTTTTTTCCTATATGTTCAATTAAATAATTAATAATTAAACTTTGTTTTTTAATTTGAATAATTTCACATAAGTAATAAAATAAATGTATATTAGTAATATATACTGTAATACAATTTTTAAAAAAAAGCACTTCAGTATAGATTTTTTTTTCATTACGATGAAAAACTTCCGCGGAAGAATATAAAAACTTTTAAATTCAAATTTAGTTTCATTGCTGTTCTGTACTTTTTAAAGTGAAAATATGCATTTTTTTCCTAGTGATATAAAACTTTTCTTTTTAGATACCGTATTTAGTCATCATTGTCATAAAAAAAATCAAGAAAATCTTTGAGCTTGGAAATCAATATGGATATTTTACGTCACTGGAACCGACCAATTTTTTTCCCATAGACCCCCATTATAATTACGTATTTTGTCTATGATATTCTTGCTTAACGATGAGTTTTGAAGGACCAATTGCCATCGCTAAGCGGGGTAAAGGTGTATTTGTTCTAACGTTTCATTGTGTCGGAAATGTTTTATTTTACTTTTAAATAATTTGTTAAAATTTTAGCGATTAAAAGCTACATTCTTTCAATAAGAGATTGACCCTTTCCGAAGACAATAGGGAAAGTTTTATTAATTTGCAAAGATAATAATTTAAAATGTAAGGATGGTTCCCAATTAAAATCACTTTTTAGATTTATAAATTCAATTTTCTAATTAGAAAATGAATTCAGAGTTAATGAGTTTGAAAGCCTTATCGAAGGAATGTATCTAAAATCAATTAGTAGAAACTTGTAACATTGAAAATGAAAGAAGCACTAGCCCGAAGGCATCAGACATAGTATAAATAGCTCTGAAAAGTTTGGAGAAGGGAAGAAGCCATCTTTGTTTTAGAGAAGTGCCATTAAACTCTGTGGGTTTTAAAATTGTGAATTTAAATAGTGTTTCTATCATGGTGAGTGGCTAAGCTTCAGGAATCTGACTATGGTTCCTGAAGTCCCCTGAAAATCTTCAATGAAGCTGCTAAATCCTTTCCAGACCAATCTGCCCAAAAATCATGAAAAAATCAACCAAAATGCCGTTCACGTAATTTACCAAATGCGTGCCTACGTTTTCCCAACTCGGACGTGTAAACTAGGGAACCAGCCCCGGAAGAAATGGTAATATATTTCCATAATGAACCGTAACTTTCTAGACAGTTTCCGAACTTTACTTTACACTCCCAGTTCTTCTCATTTATTAATGTAATAATATGTACAAAACCTTCTTTTATTTATGCTATATTTAAGTCATGTAGTAATTCTCTCAACCTCTAGTCTTTAAATTTAACTTCCCTTTCTTACGATGGCGGTTCATTTACTGTATTATATATATTTATTGAGTGATTTATTAATATCGTTTATTTTTAATTATATTACAATAATCCTTCGACTCGATGAGCTCCTTTGTTCCATTTGCTTTATGCAAATAATATAATATTAAGTCTAATAGTAATTCTCACCCATTAGAACTAGATTTATACCATTCTATCAATCATCGAGTCGAAAGAAATTATTAAATGTTTGCTATTTTTATAATTGGCTAATAATAAATTATTAGCTCCATTTCTAATCTACGCCCCCGCTATTTTCTCGTGTCCACCAATATGTAGTTATTCACATATAATGTTAAAATATTTTTGCAAAGGGGTTGATAAAGGAATCAGATGAATACATTCTAATCCAAATTGTTTTTTCTATCCATTAATATTCAGGAAGGGCATGATGTGTGGGGCATAATGAATGTAATTTTATAAATGCTTTAAAATAATTTTAATTAAAAGCTTGTTTGACTTTAATTAATTTGATCAAGTCATCATGTAGAGCATTCTATAATAAATTGGGTTTTATTATTCAAACGGTGACTATCAAGTCATCATCTTCAAACGTTGCTGACGTAGGGCAATCTTCCGCTCCGTAGGCTTGTCGGTGGTGATATTAGTGTTATTTTAAATTATAAAGGAAGAAAGAACTTCCTCCCCTGCTTATGTTATATTCGGAACACCAAAGGTTCATAGCTATGACTTGGCCTGGCTTTTCCCGTGTTCCATGTCTCCTTAAAGGGTAGTAAGACTTGTAAAATACAAGCCGCCATACTACTTAAATCACCGACAAGCTATTATCATTCATGTTCATTTCATAGCTCATAATTCATCAGCACTGTTATTTGTCTGTTCCAGTAAAGCCCGCTCTTATGCTCGTAATTCGTGATGAAGTGATTTCATTAAAGTCGAACAAATTCTTAGTCATTAAATAAGTTTTCTAGTAAAGGTTAAAGCTATGCCCTAAATATATATCTTGCTCTTCATGAATTGATTTGCGAATGTGAAAATAAATCTCACATTCTTTTGTATAAAATAAGAATCATAATTTCCGTCACTACTGAATATCTTTATCTGCCTTTATTTTCTTGTTGGGGGCACAGACATATAGACTTCCATAATATTGTGTAATAGTATTGGCATATAGTAAGGACCACCATTCTTATTGTAATTATAAACTCTGTTAAAGGCTAGAGGTGATCAATATAATCATTATTTAAAGGTTGAACAAAACTATTACTAGTATTATTAAATATTTTATTAACACACTTGGTTTCTTAATTCTTTTATTCAATAATTATTTAAATGTTAATGCTCGCTGTCTGTGTTGGCAACCTGAATATATACATATGATTCGACTTAAAATTATCTTTAGTTAGTTTATTATCCAATATTAGTGTCAGTTCAAGGGGTCTCTAATCATCACTAGCTGTTGAGCTAGTTTCTTGGTGCATAGCACTGTGCTGTCGATTTAGATCATCCATTGATCTGAGCTGGTGAGTTGGGTTTGAATTCAGTTTGGTTCGGCTGAGTTTGGATCCGACTTGCAGTTTAGGTGGTGGAGGTTTTTCAACCGGTACAATATATATATATATGTTAAAAATAGATAAATCTGTTTTTTAAATGTTATTATATATAATCAAAGGCTGATATACAAAAATTTTCTAAATGAAAACTAAACCATAAATGATTTTAAAATCAATTATACAAAGAAAAAAATATATAATATACTTATAAGCATATGTGATATATCTAAATTATAGTTTATATCTACAATTTCATACTAACTGGCATAAAAATTTATAAAAGAAATACAGAAGAATAGGATTACATTTATTTTTTGATAACATATGAGACTCACGTTGACTTTTCATAAAAATAATAAAAAAGTTTAAATTATGATTAATAATCAATAGTTATGGATAGAAAAGAATAAATCCTGGAGAGATACAAAAAACAGTTTACAAATTTATGAAATGTTAAGCATATATATCCAAAAAAAAAAAAAAAATTGTTATCTGATGTATGGGTATATCAAAAGAAATAATATCTATTATGAATTAGCAACTACCACCAAGATACCTGTACATCTTTCATTATCAATGACATCTCAACTTTCATCTGTGGCTCTAAATAACTGTTAGTGTATGAGAGCCATCACATCACAGTATATCTGTTTGGCTGCAGGCAAATCATACGAGAGTAGTTGATAGATATTTTATTTGCCAGGGATATTGACAAATGACAATGCCTGATTGTAGAAACCTTCATCAACTAACAGGCAGATTAGCTTTAAGAAAAAAAAGTGGGAAGGTGCTGCATGACTTGCATTTGAAACTAGTAAGGGAAAAATGCATGGCAAAATAATATTTTGACCAGGCCACAAGATGCTTACAATCCTACTACCTTATTTGATTTCCAAAAAAGTAATTAGATTGACTGTGATTGGAGATTTGTTTTTAATAATGAAAAAGTTAAATTATTTATTCTAGTTCACTCATCACCTGAATAATCAAGGATCATGTCTCCCATTGAAAAGTCAGGATAGAAGTTGAAAAATTAAATATTGAAAGACAAAATATGATGCTGAATTTAATGTAAGGACAACTAAATGCAAAAGGGAGTAATGGAATAATGGAACAGAGGAAGATGATGAGAATATTGGTACATAATATGTTAGAGATATTAGTGGAAATGGTCAACTGAGACTAATGAGTCAAAAACTAAAAAGGATTGGAGTAAATATTAGCAGTTGCCAGAAACAAAAAAATAATAATAAGCCCACACATTGGCTATTTCAGCATAGTAGATGACCATATTGATCAAAAAGAATGAAAAATCCCATCATTCAGAGACCATGTGAATCCGTGAGAAATGAAAAAAATTTAGTGATTCATATAAGGGTCTCATCGATTGATCTGGTGATCATATGGCAACACATAAAGATGTACAGCAGTATATAAAACATTGTAGTCAGTTTATCAGAAGTGGAAAAATAAAAACATGAATATTAACCAAGGTGATATGAATCTCAAAGTTAAATGAAAGAGTTAATGAAGAATTGGGGAAGCATAATGTAGCTGGCAATATTTGATAGATTTCTGCAGTATAAATAATTTAGATATTACAATGTTTTCATAATATAAAAAAGAAAATATATATGGATATCATCGGATGATGTTACCAGAAACCAAACTGATTATATTACAATTGATAGAAAATGGGAAAAGAGTATTAAAAAGTGCAAACATATATTGGAGCTAATCAAGACACAGATCATTGGCTTTTGATTGCAAACATAAAGAAGAAATTCATGAAGAGAAATGTTAAAAGATGAAATGTTAGATGACGTAGTTGGTAATAGATTGTCACAATAAATTTGAAGATTAACAAATCAATATGAATATCTGATTTAGTATAATGATATAGAAGGACATTAGCAAAAGTTAAAAGTTTATATTGGAGTTGCACTATAGATGAGATAAAAAAAAAAAGGTTGACTAGTTAATAATAAGAACAATAAAAACAATTTTTCAAGCAAGAATTAAAAATTGTGAGGAGAAACAAACAAGATCATAGAAATAATTTATATATGAAACTTGAAAGAAAAGGTATATTTGGCAATGCAATGAAAATGTTTCATATCATGAAAAAACTTCCTAAAAAGTCAGATCCATGCTTCACAACCTGCTATAAACTAACGGGTATTGCAAACCTGGGTTAGGTTTATATTCGAGTATCAACAGAGCTTTGCATTAAATAGAAAATTAAAATGTTTCATTTTGTCTATTCATCGATCGTGAAATTAACTATTTAGTTTGAAATATTTATTTAAAGTAAATTTTATCAAAATATAAATCTTTCATAAAAATTGGTTTTTCAAAATTTATTACAGAAGTATACATGTATTGCAGGCATATATATAATTAATGCAGAATTCTGTTGAAACTAAAACTTCATTTTGTTAAAAGAAATAATAATATATTTCTGTTTTAATCTGTTTAAAAATATAAGTCATATGATTTTATTTTAAGATAAGCCAACCAACATTTCTAAATTAATTGCATTATCAATTAGAGTTTCATTCGGGGCAATTAAAGATGGCCTTTTTAATAAATAAAATTACGAAATTAAAGTAAAATTGATAATAAAAACTTAGTTTATTTTTAGTCAAAAAGTTATTTTGAAACAAAAGAGTGGGGGGGGGGGGGGCTTATCAAGATCTAGAATCATACGAAAAACAATAGAAAAGAGTTGGCTGAAAAGGTACAAAAGTTGGCGAGAACAAAGGACTGATAGATTCAGAAATTATTTCTGAAAACATTCTGAGGTGATTCTGAGAAAATTATTTCAGATATTTCTGAAATTATTTCTAAAATTATGCTGAAGTGATTCAAATTATTATTCTGAAATTATTCTGGTGTTATTCGGAGATTATTCTGATTCAGATTTTAATCTGATTCAATTTTTTATTTGCTACTGCTACGTTGGCTCACTTCAGAGAGTTTTATTACTTATTTCTGCTACTTTTGCTATGGTGACCACGTCTTATGATTTTCCATTTCTGTGAATTATTATGACTCCTCTGTTCCGAGGTTTTGCTGAAAATTAGTGTTGAGACCCATTGCTTCCTAGTTCTTGCGGAGATTCTTGCTGAGAATTGTGCTTTGATTTAAAAATGTGCCAATTCAAAAATCATTTTAACCCTATAGACGTGACCATGTATGGCGGCTAAGCCCATCAGCTTTGCCTGCTGTCGGGATCCTGATCCATCAAGTGCCGTAAGAGTGTCGAATATATAATGGAACTGAACTATGAGCTGTTTGTGTGCCCTACGTATCAAATGCTTTCAATCATAATAATCTTGTCCAGACAAATGCAGCCACGAACATCAGTCAAGTCAGGACGTCGGGGAAAATGGACAAAAACTAAAAACCTATACTGGTAACTTTTCATCAACTCCTCACGAACTTTTACTTTCCTTGCTTTAAATCTACACCTTTCTTTAAATGTTCTCATTTAACTTATTATCTTTTCTTATGTATTTATCTAATTTTAATATTATATTTATTTAAATTGATCATCACTTTATAATTAATTGTCTTTCTTCGCTATTCCTCATTTTATAAAGTCAGTTAAGCCTGACATATATCTTTGAGTTTCTTTATGCGGTGAAATTATTTTTGTTATTATTTGAAAATATTTCCAATTTAAAAATGACTATTTAACACTTAATGCTAGTTCAAGTTTTCTTTTGTTTTCACTAATTCAATCTCCTTGATAACGCATATTTTTGTTCTTATGTATTTTTAAGGTTAAATTTTAGTTATTAAAAGAAATCTTCAAATATTTTAAATTATACGCATAACACAAAGCAATGATTAAATGCTCTGTGAAATACTATTTAAACCTTGCTTTATCAAGGGGGTACGAGTTGTTAAGCTAAATTAAATTGGAAAAGCAATATCCATGCCGCAGAATCATATGTATTTTAGACTGCCTCATTGATAAAATTATTGATTAGGTTACTGGGGGAATAGCAGCGATTTAAAACTCTAATAATATTATAATATATCACTTATTAAAATATATCTTTCAAAGTAAAAGCATTAGTTTTATGATTATTTCTTACAAGCTTTCATGTGATAATCTGTTAGGTTAACTTTCCGATGATCCAATCATAGCACAAGCATTTCATTAATATTTGACATAGTGGAACATTATTCTAAATTTAGGTACTTAAGTAGCTATAGTCGATTGTCTCTCCCCTGATGCTAGTGGGCCGGGTTTGGAAAATAATTTATGCATGTCTCGAATATGTTGTTGGTTTGTGGTTAGACTCGAGAATAGATGAATAGGGCTGAGGCCATAGTATTCTTGATTTTTATATCTCGTGTATGAGTGGCCTAAAGGTACTTTCGTCTAGTATTTGAACTGGGTTAAACCAGCTACACATTCGACCGGCACAATTAGCTACAATCACATGACCACCATTACCACAAAATGTTAAAACTATAGCAAATTTTCCACACAGTAATGCCATTCAGTGTAAACCATATCTAATATCTACTTGTCCAATATCACCAGAATAGTTTCTAGCTCTGGCTTTCATCAATGAGAAGAGTTAGAACTGAAAGCACTGCATTTAGAACTTTGGATTTAATGCAACCCTCCAGCAGCCACCTTTCCCCAAAATAAAAACACTTTTTCAATCCAAGCTAATTCACTTGTATAATCATAATAAATCTGAACTAGTCTAGTGGATATTGCATGGATAGGGATTTGATGCACAAACCTTCTAGCATCTATTGATTAGTTTGGCCTGCAATAGGTAACACTACTGTATGAAGAGTTTACTGTTGTTTTAACAGATTGTGTAAGCAGAGGAAATGGTGGTCATGTGGTGTTTTAGTGGTTTAATACCATAATACCAATTCCACCCATAGGATGATGGTCACTATGGTTATTAAAAAATCAAAGCCACAAAAATGTATAGACATTGAACTGGATTCAAATCTGTATAACTATACAAGCAATGAGCTTGGATTGAAAACATTATTGTGTTTTCAGTTTGGGTTCATAGTTTTATTGTTAACTAAATAGGTAAAAAGTGATGGTTAGAGGGTTGCATTAGATCCAAAGACCAGGATGCAGTATTCCCAAATCTAAGGCTCCTCACTGATAAAAGCCACAAGGTAATAACTTGTCTGGGAATATTAGATGAGTAAGCACTAGATAAGAATTTTATGCACAAACTTTCTAGCATCCCTTTATTACAATGATTTGCACTGGGTGGTGATACTGTATGGAAAACTTGCTACTGTTTTGATTAGTATGATGAAAGAAAAGGCTGGTGATTGTTGACAAATACAGAAAAAAGTGATTAGCTAATGGAGAGAACTTTATGAATACATCTAAAAATATAATGCAATAGTATTTGATTCACTGTTGCAGAATATGAACTACTGCGACTAACAAGTGAAGTAGAAAGAGCCATATCATTAACTGCTAATGGGTAAACATCAAAATTGAAAGAAATACTGACAGTTATTAAAAAAAAAGGAGATTCAATTGTAGATAAATTACATATATCAATCCTGGTTGTGTGAAAGAATGAAGATTGGCCAGAGAACTGGATTGCAGCAGCATTTGTGCCAATACTGAGAAAAGAAAATCTCAGTTAGTGTGATAATTATAGGTCAATAACTGTAGTTTCACTTTATCAACAATATTATATTGAGGATAGAAGTGAATACAATGTAAGCAAAAACAGAATATTTTATATAGAAACAAACAGAATTTAGAATAGGACAAGAAAAAAAGATATTAGATAACTAACCTAAATATCATTCTCAATAAGAATGGGGAAAGAAAAGGAAATTGCAGTTAGTTTGATAATTATAGGTCAATAATTTCACATATCAACAATATTATATTGAGGATAGTAGTGAATAGAATGTAGGCAAAAACAGAGTGGTATTTGGCACAGAAACAGTTAGACCAGGACAAAAAAAAAAAGATGTTAGATAACTAACCTAAACATCATTCTCAATAAGGATAGAGACTTTCGACAGCTACTTTACTTTTGTTTTATAGATTATCAGAGGTCTTTTGATACTGTATGCCATTCGATAAACATACAATATCCTTCAAATATCATCCAGCTGTTGCCTTCTTTATATAGGAGATTAAAAGCCAGAAAGAGAGAAAACTCAGATTGGCTTATTCAATGTTATAGTAAAGGTAGCAATAAGAGTCTTTGATTGTTTTTCGGGTGGCATTTTTTATTGAAAGCAAGATATGTATATAATTTGTAACATGCAGATAATAGAGTTTTGATAACAATAACAGAGAAAGAATTATAAAATCAGGTAAATCAATTAATAAAAGCAGAAGCAAAGTTTGAATTAAGATTAAATACAAACAAAACAAGATTAGGGTGATTAACTGGAGGAATAAGAAAGATAAAAGAGAATGGTTTCAATTGGAAGAGGTTTCAGAGTTTATCTATCTAGGTTTCAAAATAAATCAAGATGGAGAATGCTATAAGGTATAGAAGATATTTAGAAAATTTGGGCCCAAATAAAAAAATAGAGACATAAGTAAGTGAAGAAGTGCAGACTATTGAAGTCTTTGACATGATCTATTACAATGTAAGGATGTAAGAATAAACATTGAGGAGGGCAAAGATTGATCTTTTGAAATAATTGTTATTGAAGATGTTTGTGATATTTTAAACATCAAGAGAACAAATGATCGAACTTTGGAAAATGCAGGTGCATGCAATAATTGCATTTAGATGATAAAGTGATGAAAGTTATATTATTTTTCACATGAAATAAGACACATTGGAAAAGGATATGATGACTGGAATTGTGAATGAGTCAAGAAGAGGAGAATGGCAAAGATTATCATGTGTAAATAATATTAACAACTGTAAGAAATTAATAGTAATAGAAGCATGCAGAAAAGCCGAGAGAAGAAAGACTTGAAAGCAGTTCATCCACACTATTGTCTATCATAGAAAGAAAATGGATTAGGCAGATGATGATGATGATCTGATATAAGTGTATTACATGAATAAGAATATCATTGAATCAATGGATTAAGCAGATGATGATGATAATCTGATATGTTTTATATAAATGAAAATATTAAAATGGAAATTCTCTTACAAAAAAATTTAATCAGATCTCTTTAAAAAGGATAAACTTTTTCTTATATTATTTACAGTAATTTGTTTTATAATAACATGTATGTGGTCATGTGTATCAGTTGGATAAGATAAAATGGATAACTAAAGGGAGCTTGAAAGTCTGGGTTCAAATCCCCTCTAATTACATCTAGTTTAAAATATATATACTGTACATATATTTAAATAAAACAGAATCTGTAATTTGGATGGTGGATTTTTACATTACATTGTAGACTTTCTCTTGTTATTAGAATCTTGAAGTTCTCAGAAGTTTTTCTAAAATAGTATTTTTTATTATTATAACCCTTCCCACCATTCCTCCTTTGTATGTTAGAAATCCTTAGTATGTTACAAATTTGATTCTTATGTTTAATAAATTTAATTCTAACTGGTTGAATTCGTAACTTTAAATTCTTGCTCATAAAGAATTTAGTTAAATTAAATTTAAAAACAAAGACAAAATTTTAATCCAAAAACCTAACATCCAATTTTCTTTCCAAATGCAATCCAATTTTTAAATTTGTAAATGCTTCAAATCTTGTTTTCTGAATTCATAACAAATATTTTAAATACATTATTAACATTTTGATCATTTTTAAACTATTGTTAAGGTACCTTTCAATACATACAAAATGAAAATGGGAAACCCATGAAAATTTTATACTACAACTATCAAAAATAAAAATGAATACCTATTTTTCATATTAAAAATATTATATCTATTTTTTCATCTCTTAGACTCTGAACTTATATTTTAAAATTTAAAACATTTACTTTTCAATGCCTATTTATAAGATTTATTTATAAAAAATAATTGCTATAAATTCAATAAAATAAACAAGATTTTAAAAAAGAATATAGATAAACAAGTACTTATGAATTTGTTTAAATTGTTTATTTTTAAATAAAATAATGAGTAAAATATACATATTATATATACATAACTTTAGAAATAAGTTGAATTATCATTAGCTACAACCACTCTAGCTGAAAGCTATTTTTGCTTCAAAGTAAGCTGGCATATACATATCAGCCATGAAGGACTTGGAGAGTTTTGCTCTGTTAATATAATAGTCTATGTCTAAACTTATATGCCCATAATCTAGAATTCAGATCATATCCAGGTATTGAGAGAAGTCATAGAAAGGACAAACGAATATGAGTTGTCATTATGTTTTGGATTTGTAGATTATGAAAAGGCATTCGATTCTATACACATTTCTTCAGTGATTAAAGCATTGGATCATCAAGGTATAGATCCAGGATATTGTCATATTTTAAAGAATATTTATAAAAATACAACAGCAACAATTAGATTACATAATGATACTGGAAAAATCAACATTGAGAAAGGTGTAAGACAAGGTGACTCCATATCTCCAAAACTCTTTACAGCAGTGCTGCAAGAAGTATTTTGTGGATTAAAATGGGAAACTAAAGGAGTGAAAGTAAATGGAGAGTATTTAAGTCATTTAGATTTCGCAGATGATGTAGTTGTTTTTGCAAATAATGCTTCAGAGCTGCAGGAAATGTTGCAGGAGTTAGCAGATGAAAGTAGAAAAGTAGGACTAAAGATAAATGTTAAAAAGACTAAAGTAATGTTTAATCGATTGCTCAAAATATGAAAATAAAGATTGATTATGAAGAATTAGAAGAAATTAATAGTTACAAATACCTTGGTCAGATTATTAATACAGATGGAAACATAATGGAGGAAATTAATCATAGAATTAAACTTGGTTGGAGTGCTTTTGGTAGAAATAACTTGATACTAAAAGGAAATATGCCTATGTGTTTGAAAAGGATGGTTTTTAATAAATGTGTTTTACCAGTTCTTACTTATGGATCTGAGACTTGGACACTTAATAGAAGAGCAATATAGAGACTTCAGACCACTCAAAGGAGTATGGAGAGATGTATGTTGGGAGTAACAAGAAGAGATCGAAAACGCAATGTATGGGTAAGACAACAAACAGGTGTTACTGACCTTATTGAAAAAATTAAAAGATTGAAATGGAGTTGGGCTGGACATATTTCTAGAAGAGATGATAATAGATGGACAATTGAAATTTTAAACTGGATTCCAAGAGATTGTAAAAGACCCAGAAAGAGACCACATGTGAGATGGATGGATGAAATAAGAAAATGTGTAGGGGTGTTGTGGAGAAGAGAAGCTAAAGATCGGAGAAGATGGATTAAACTTGGAGAGACCTTCATCCTGCAGTGGATTGATAATGGTTGATGATGATGATGATGAATCTAGAATTCAAATCCAGAGGAAGGTGAAAATTTCTTCACATAGCTGTATATTTTCCAAATAAGCTAAATTATTTATAAATAACTGACATACATTTAATCTAGCTAGCTTCCCAATAATCACTAATAAATGGCTATCTAGTTATTATTATCTGAAGGTTAAAAATCCCAAGATAATTTAGGTTATCAGTAACTATCTATGAGTTAAATTATAAAAAAAATATAATGTAATGTGATGAGCCTGTACCATTACTTATAAAACTATACTTACAGAATACATAGTTTACTTTTACTTTAAAAATATAAAATATATGTATACACATATACTTAAATTAGACACCAAGAAAATAAATAAATATATATATATATTGTAACGGACACATACGCCGTTACATTATTTTTTAAAAATTGAGACATTGAAAAGTTTGCATTTAAAAACTTTTTTTTTTAAGACATAAATATTGAAAATTAAAAATCATCTAAACTCTAATATATATAAAATCGCACAGATGAAAAAAATTATTAAAATAAAACTTTATTAAAAATAGAAAAAGTATTTTAAAACAAAAACTTAAAAAGATTTGGAGATAAAAATATATCTTTAAGTTTGGAAAACAAATTAATTAATGTTATTGAAAAATGGAAATGATTATTTTAATTAGTGAAAGTGAACTAGCCCTTGGGCATTTAAATGTATAAGCAACGGTCAGATAGGAAAACAATAGAAACTAATAGCAAATAAAAAGAAATCCCTTAGGAATCGGACCTCAACGAAAGAGTCTTCATCATCATGACGTAATGTTGAGTTAATCTGCAAAATTAATATAAAAGGAAAGGTTTGGAAATAAAAAAATAATGATTATTAAGAGAGGACGGAGATGTGTTAAGTCGGAGAGTTGGAGGTGAAGGGATTGAAAGACGCACTTTCAATTCCTTCAGTGGTTATAAAAAAAGAAAGAGAAATGACCGATCGTTTTCTACATTAAGGACCAGCTAAAGTAAAAGACCTCCGGATAAGTAAAAAACAACGGCTAACTGGATACCAATATCTTCAGGACGGCGTGGGAATTCCCGTTCAAAATTACAAACAACTACAAATTATGAAAACTGTAAGAACTTTAGATAATTCATGAACATTAAATTAAAAACGTTCCGTATTTAAAATAATTGCAATAGAATCCTATCTGACCAACTTTATTTATTAATAAGTAATTTTAATTTGATGTATTTCTTTTGTAAAATCATTTCCATTTATTTTTTTTTTGTTCTTTTAAGTTTTATTTATGATTTTTGTTTTTCGTTAAACTAAATTATATAAATGTTAAACTTAAGTCGGGCGTGAATGGCTATATAGATTTGTAAAGTTTTATTAGGGGAGGGTAATCTTAGGTTATTTGTTTCGTAGTTAAATTAGGTCAATGGATTGGATATATTGGTGTAATTAGTAGATGTAGTATGAGGTTCGCTATGGGCAGAATCGCTTTATACGCTGCACACTTCTTTTTGCCTATGGAACGCGATCGTAAGTCGGCAAAAATGACCGCAGTCCTTTCCTATGGAGTTTTTTTTTTTATTATTGCTCTTATCATCAGATAGATGTAGTATTCCTATCTGACGAGAGGCAATTTCTTCTCTTAACCTATTTTGTGCTGCCGTATTCGTGCTACATTGAATGCATCGATATATCAGATGGATTGACATTGGTTTGACTGCGAACTTTTGGCCTGAGGTTAAATAAGGGATAAAATATTTTCTATTCAAATGCAATCTATGTAGTCTATCCATACTCGACACTCTAAATAAAAATGCATTAAATTTAAATTGGGTATAGACGCTTACATGGATTCGTTATCGGTTAATTATTTTTTTGTTTGTCATATTTGATCAAAATATATAGACATTCGGTAAATAATGATACCTTACGGTGAGTATCTAAAATGTATTTATTCGGATGTCTTTTAAGTTATTGGGGTCAATGTGGCATCTTATGATGAATGCCATTGGGTTTCTTATAAATTTCCCTCTGCAATTCCACCAATGATTTTATATTTTGATCGTTTATATTAATTTTGAAATGTTTTTAACCATGTAATCTATGTAACCGCTCTATACTCAACATTATAAAACAAACTTTTATAAATCCATCTGTGCGAACTTATAAAAATTAAAATGTAAATCTATAAAAATTAAAATGTAAATTAAAATCAAAAATTAGTGTTAAAAATGTAAGTTAAATTTTAAATTGTAAAACTGATACTAAAACAATTTTAAATATTATATATATGCGTAAATAAATGTTTGTGTGTATAATTACTGGCAGTGGCTTATTTTATTCTTTTTTATATATTCTTAGATAAGAATTTATTATAAAATATAAATCTCTGCTATTCCACTGAGCTAGTGACAAAGGGCTAATGACCGGAATCAAAATATATAAAATAAAAAATAAAAATTTTTTTTTTAACTTACGTATCTGCCTACTATATAAATTTTCTAGGTTCAAATGCTTAGTGGCACCCTGTAGTGTAGATACGATAAGTCTCCTTTATTCTGGATTGTTATAATTGGTCTCCCAATGTGAGCCGATATTAATAAACCATGTATACCCTGAGTAAATTTCTTTTTTCAAAGTGAGATATTTTTATCTATTTACATAAAACCGTATACACTTTAAATCTTATAAAAGCACTGCCAGAAAGAAATTGCATATATATTAAACACGAGAAAGTATAAATAATTTTAAATTGTACTTTGTTAAAAAGAAAGTCAAAAGGTTGCAATTAATATGTTTTTTTTTGTTAATATATATTATGCTTTAATGTGTATAGGCGCACACAGCCACATAAGTTTATGATCGTAAATGTGGTACCTTACGATGAGTACCTTTGGGAATTTACTTCAGTGTAATCCTATGTAAGCATTTCAATCAGTCATAAATAAGTTGGTGGTATTTATAATTGTGCTGCAAATATACACATATAAACCCATTATTTCTTAAAACATATTTACCTCAATGCAACCTTCTTAAATAAATAATTTATATAATTTGCTTGTCGTGACGTTTGTTAAAAATGAAATATAGAGAAAATAGAATTCTTGGGGGGAGGAGGCGTAAACATGAGTGGTTCATTGGAAAACGATGGTCAACATTTTCTTTTTTTTGTATATAGTCTTTTTGTAAAATTACTAACCGAATGTTTTTGTAAATGTTTTCGTTAACCATGTACCGTAATTACTAACCCTAAGTAAAATTTTTTGTTTATTAAAAGACATACTAACCCTAAGTAAAATATTTTTTTTTTGTTTATTTTTTTTAAAAAGTTTACTGATATGTAACGGGCACATACGCCATTACATTATTTTTTAAAAATTGAGACATTGAAAAGTTCGCATTTAAAAACTTCTTTTTTTTTAAGACATAAATATTGAAAATTAAAAATCATCTAAACTCTAATATATATAAAATCGCACAGATGAAAAAAATTATTAAAATAAAACTTTATTAAAAATAGAAAAAGTATTTTAAAAGCAAAAACTTAAAAAGATTTAGAGATAAAAATATATCTTTAAGTTTGGAAAACAAATTAATTAATGTTATTGAAAAATGGAAATGATTATTTTAATTAGTCAAAGTGAACTAGCCCTTGGGCATTTAAATGTATAAGCAATGGTCAGATAGGAAAACAATAGAAAGTAATAGCAAATAAAAAGAAATCCCTTAGGAATCGGACCTCAACGAAAGAGTCTTCATCATCATGACATAATGTTGAGTTAATCTGCAAAATTAATATAAAAGGAAAGGTTTGGAAATAAAAAAATAATGATTATTAAGAGAGAACGGAGATGTGTTAAGTCGGAGAGTTGGAGGTGAAGGGATTGAAAGACGCACTTTCAATTCCTTCAGTGGTTATAAAAAAAGAAAGAAAGAAATGACCGATCGTTTTCTACATTAAGGACCAGCTAAAGTAAAAGACCTCCGGATAAGTAAAAAACAACGGCTAACTGGATACCAATATCTTCAGGATGGCGTGGGAATTCCCGTTCAAAATTACAAACAACTACAAATTATGGACCTTTTAAAACCGTAAGAACTTTAGATAATTCATGAACATTAAATTAAAAACTTTCCATATTTAAAATAATTGCAATAGAATCCTATCTGACCAACTTTATTTATTAATAAGTAATTTTAATTTGATGTATTTCTTTTGTAAAATCATTTCCATTTATTTTTTTTTTGTTCTTTTAAGTTTTTATTATGATTTTTGTTTTTCGTTAAATTAAATTATATAAATGTTAAACTTAAGTCGGGCGTGAATGGCTATATAGATTTGTAAAGTTATATTAGGGGAGGGTAATCTTAGGTTATTTGTTTCATAGTTGAATTAGGTCAATGGATTGGATATATTGGTGTAATTAGTAGATGTAGTACGAGATTCGCTACGGGCAGAATCGCTTTATACGCCACACACTTCCTTTTTGCCTATGGAATGCGATCGTAAGTCGGCAAAAATGACCGCAGTCCTTTCCTATGGAGTTTTTTTTTTTATTGCTCTTATCGTCAGATAGATGTAGTATTCCTATCTGACGAGAGGCAATTTCTTCTCTTAACCTATTTTGTGCTGCCGTATTCGTGTTACATTGAATGCATCGATATATCAGATGGATTGACGTTGGTTTAACTGCGAACTTTTGGCCTAAGGTTAAATAAGGATAGAATATTTTCTTTTCAAATGCAAATCTATGTAGTCTATTCATACTCGACACTCTAAATAAAAATGCATTAAATTTAAGTTGGGTATAGACGCTTGCATGGATTCATTATCGGTTAATTATGTTTTTGGTTTTCATATTTGATCAAAATATATAGACATTCGGTAAATAATGATACCTTACGGTGAGTATCTAAAATGTATTTATTCGGATGTCTTTTAAGTTATTGAGGTCAATACGGCATCTTATGATGAATGCCATTGGGTTTCTTATAAATTTCCCTCTGCAATTCCACCAATGATTTTATATTTTGATCGTTTATGTTTATTTTGAAATGTTTTTAACCGTGTAATCTATGTAACCGATCTATACTCAACATTATAAAACAAACTTTTATAAACCCCTCTGTGCGAACTTATAAAAATTAAAATGTTAATTTATAAAAATTAAAATGTAAATTAAAATCAAAAATCAAAGTTAAAAATGTAAGTTAAATTTTAAAATGTAAAACTGATACTAAAACAATTTTAAATATTATATATATGCATAAATAAATGTTTGTGTGTATAATTACTGGCAGTGGCTTATTTTATTCTTTTTTATATATTCTTAGATAAGATAATTTATTATAAAATATAAATCTCTGCTATTCCACTGAGCTAGTGACAATGGGCTAATGACCGGAATCAAAATATATAAAATAAAAATTAAAAAAAAATTTTTTTTTTAACTTACGTATCTGCCTACTATATAAATTTTCTAGGTTCAAATGCCTAGTGGCGCTCTGTAGTGTAGATACGTTAAGTCTCTTTTATTCTGGATCGTTACAATATATATATAATAAATTTTGCATATGTATGTTGTTATGTTTTACAAAGTGTATAATTATTCTCACTTTGATGTTTTTGGTTTTCCATTAAGTCTAATATACTTTCAGTGCTGTGCACCATAATTGTAGATGCTTTACTTCATTCAATATGCTATTATGTAGAGGCTGTTATTAATATATAAATGAGCTAATTTACATATTCCAGCAATTTGATAATTAGATATTAGTAGCTCTTTTATTTACTACATTGTTATTAGTAAGATGAATAGAAAACCAAAAACCTCAAAGAAAAAATAATGATGCTCTTCGTAAAGCATAACAACATACATATGAAAAATTTATTGCATGTTATTAATGAAGTTTTAAAACAAAATTATATATATACTTGCAAGAAATTTAATATATATATATATGCAAAAACCTTTTTTATGTTGAAAGATATTATAGATTAAAAATGATATGCATTTAAATGTACACTTTATTTACATATGTTTCATTTGTTATAGTAACCTCATCCAAAGCTTGAAGCCATTCCCTAATGATCTGAAAGATATATCATAAAAAAATCAACCAATGTAAGACTGTATGTCAGGTAACATATGTTGCAACAATAAATAAAAAAAGGAAAATCATCAAATCTCACTACCATATCAAAATGCCACCCATTTAGTCATACAACTAATAAAACCTTACTCAAAGCAAAGTAGACAAACTGCATGTATCACAAGCCCAAACACTAAATATTAAACTAAGTCTTAAGATTATTTAAATATAACTTTTACAAATAAAATATATTTAATATTAGATGAAAACATTTCTATATAAAAAATCATCAATTATTAGAACATAAACAAAAGAGATTTACAACAGTAACAAATAGAAGAAAAAGTTTATTAATACACATAATACAAAAAAATTTAAATGACCACTCACTGATTTCAATAATTTTAACTTATCCGGATAAGTTCTTAATAAAGAGACTAAATATCATTATCTAATAATGAAATTGAGTTTTTAATAGAATATTTTATATCATGAATTTTTATTATATTTGCTATTATTGCATACATCTTTATAAATAGGATTTAGTCACTGGCTTGTGAATATATTGACAGTAATATTCATATCCCATTTATTCCTAAATATTATTATCAATTATCTAATTATCATCATGTCATCACAAAATCTTTACTTTTATACAAATGTAAAATCAGACATATTACACATGCACTCAAATGCATCCAACTACATATCCAAAATAAGATACGAATGAGAACTTAAAAGGACATTATTGAAAAACAAACTTAGATTGCTAAATCCATAATAAGACTCCATGTAATTCTAGCTTGCTTAGTTAAGTATGATTATTACATATATAAAGCAAAATATATTTAATCTTACAAATGACATAGAATAAGCAGCCATTATATTCTTATCATCATCAAAACCTTAGGGCTCATCATGTCATAAGTGTATATTGCTTTTATCAACAAATTTCTTGAGTTTCATTTATCTTTTCAGAGAGGACTAATTAACTTCATATTCTATAAAATCTTGTCTACTTGTTTATATCTTCTGTAATACTAAACATTAAGATTTTGGCATTCTTATTATCATTCATTTCAATTATATAATCAATCAATTATAACTTCATTTATAATTTTCTTCAATAAAATTTCTCTCTGATTCAATATTAATGTGATTATTAATTGAAAACTTTTTACGTATTTCTAATTCACCATAATATAGGCTATATATATACATTTTGATTTTTAAAAAATGTATACGTTTAAAATGTTTAAATAATTTTAATCTATCAAATTAAAAAAAATTCCTCAGGGAATTAAAGTTATAAATTTTATCTCATAAAAAAAAATTAATTATATCCTTAACTGGATTTTTCTAATTAAAGATAATCTTTGGAATTTAGAAAATTTATTAATTAAATATAGAGAACAATAGCAGCTCATACAAAATCTAAATCAGACAATCGGAATTGAAGTTTAAGGGCCAAGAAGAAGGCAACAGAATATGTCCAGCAGAGGAGTTAAAGCAGTCTAACAGGAGTACAAGAGCTAAGGAAAAAGGCAATAGGGTACTTGCAACAGACGATTCAATATTCCAGTGCAGTGCCCTACAGAAGGTCCAAAGGAAGTCTCAGTGATTTAAAAGGTCGTAAGAACCGCATTATTTATTTTTATTATTTGATTCCTGGAGTAACTTGTCATCCACTCACACACAACAACTCAATATATTACAATTCATAAGAACCTCTATATTATTTATTTTTATTATTTGATTGCTGGTATAACCTCTCAGCCACTCACAAATAGCAACTCAATATACAACAATTGGTGCAGTTGACAAACCTTTGGAATTTCTGAAATTCTTTTAATTAATGCCAAAAATAAATTTGCATGATCCTACAAACCATTAGGATATCTGGAATTATTTAAATATTGGGAAAATAGTAATCAGAAATTTGTTATTAACCTAAATTATGGCACAGAAGATCAAATTGGCCTCTCTACACAAGCCGTATAGAAAAACAAATTTTTAATAAACAATATTGAAAAGGATAAGATAAAAACTACCACTCTGTTATATTTTGCGGACCTACATGTAATCCAAATAACAAATTGTCTATGCAATCCTAAAATAACCAAAGATTTGCAATATTCAGAAATGCAAAGCATATTAAAAAAAAATATTCTGATCCCAAATCCATTAAACATGTAGAAAGCACCCATTTTCAAAATCATAGACAAAATAGGGATGAGAAAACTCACAAATTTCATACTGCATTACAAGAATTAGTGAAAGATTGTGTTCCTGGAAATTATTTAGAAGCACTGCTACAACAATTTTTGTGGTGCATGTCTGATGGGGTTCCAAGAAGAGTTATTGACAATTGATGACCTCACATATAAACAGCGATCAAAATGGATCTCACCCATAAAGCAGCTATCAAGCAATCAAGACAGTTTCAGGTTGCAACAGTAGTGGAATGGCATCAAATAAACATCATTAAAACAAATGAAGAAATCAGTTGTTACAGATATGGAAAATCCAGACACTTAGCTAGAATGTGTAAATGGAAAAATAAAAATGTAAAAATTGCAGAAAATAAATCACTTGGCAGAAGTGTATAAAAATAACCAAGAAAAAAGAAAACCAATTTAAATTCAACACACCAGTTACTGGAAATAACTAACAAGTAAAAATTAAAAATGCGAAAATCATAAATAATGATCAAATTACACGGACAGTTAAAATATTTGAGACCTGTAGTCATGGAAATTGACAGCAGTTTTGGAATATTCTTAATGGTATATAAATCTTGTATGGCAATATTGTAATTTTTCAATAAAAATATTAATTTAGAAAAAACAAAACAGATAGCAAAAGATGTAAATGGGAAGCAATGAAATATTTGGAAAAGTTATTGTTCCAGTTCAAACTAATGGTAAAATTGTCGATTTTCTTTATACATTATGGGGGGGGGGGGTGAATCCTATAATTTGAAGAAATTGGTTTATGCCTATGGGCATTAAAATAACTATTGTAAAAAAATTATGATTGTAAAATTATGCACTACATTTATGTTATTGTTTAAAAAGATTTAGGTGAAATCAGAACAAAACCAGTCGAAATATAGCTGAAAGAGAATGCAAAACTTATACTGTACAAACCACAGAAAGAACTATATGTGCAATGAGAAAAACTGGTGAGTGCACTGGAAGAATTAACAAATAAAGGGGTATTAACACCCACTGAAATTTTGAAATGGACTACATCTATAATAATCATTACTAAGCTGGAGAGTAGTATATGTATCTGTGATGATTACCATACAACAGTCAATGCAGCTCTAAATAAAAGTAAATATCCAGTACCAATTGTGTTAAACAGGCAAAACTCTCCATACAGTAATGCCACTCAGTGCAAGTCAGAGTAATCAATGGATGCCAGAAGGCTTGTGCATAAAATCCCTATCTAGTGCCTACTCATCCAATATACCCAGACTGGATGAGTAGGCACTAGATAGGGATTTTATGCAAAAGCCTTCTGGCATCCATTGATTACTCTGGCTTGAACTGAGTGGGACTACTGTATGGAGAGTTTTGCCTGTTTTAATAACAGTTATGAGCAAGCACAAAAAATGGTGATCATATGATGTTTGGTTGTTTAATACCAATTGTGTGTAAGTCTTAGTCATACTTGAGGGAGCTACTCGCTAGACAAAATTAGATCTCAACATCACATTTCACAAAATAAACAATATTAGATAATCAGCAAAGATTTTAACATTGATTACACTTTTTGGCCTAGTCAAATACTACCAATTGCCATTCAGAATTACTATCCGCACCAAATATTTTTCAATCAAACATAAATCAACTACTTCAAAAAAAGGATGGTGTGATATCTAACTTTGATGATATTTTAATAATGGCCAATTCAGAAAGAGTACTTCAGAGTAAGGTTCATGAAGTTTGTGAGAAGCCTGAAAAATTAGAAGCCAGATTAAATCAAGAAAAATGAAATACTTCAGAAATTAAAATTTCTAGGTCATAAAATATCCAGTAGTGGTAAAAAAAAACGAATGCTTGAAAAATTACGAGCCATTAAACATGCAAAATACCTCAGAACATCAAATAATTACTATCTATTCTGGGTCTTTTGAGTAATTTGGAATGTTTTCTTAAAAGAAAAGCCCATATAGCCAGGAAGCTACATGAGTTATTAGAGAAAAATCGGAAGTGGAACTGGGATAGAATCCAAGAAGATGCATTCATCAGGACAAAATGTTTGCTGATATAAGATGACCTACTAATAAACTATAATAATAATGCCCAGATAATACTAACCAAAGGCGAACAGCCATATGCTTCAAGAACATTGTCAAGGACTGAATGAAATTATAGTCAACTAGATAAAGAAGCATTAGCAAATCATTTTTGGGGTCAAAATGTTCCACTAGTACCTACATGGAAGAAGTTTTACAGTTATCACTGACCATAAATGACTGCTGAGAATTTTTTCAAGATCAAAACAATTATCTGATCACTTGAGTCAACACATGCTACATTAGATTGAAATAATATCCAGATATGATTATATTCTTGAATACAGGAAAAGCAGTCTTATAACATATACTGACACACTATTCTGAATATGAAATGAAACAAAAAAACCATAACGGGACAGGTTTCCAAAAAGTATATTGTAACCAGTTGGGTTACATAGCACACAATAATATAGTGTGTGTGTGCAAGTGTAAATAAAGTTGAAAGGAAAGGTAGAAATAAACACAGATATAAATTTTTGTAGATATTTTTCTACATTTCCTGGAATAATAATAACTGTAAAGAGTTAAATAACTGATTTAAAATAAAATTTTATTATAAATTAAACTTTTAAAAGGTCTGAATAAATATAAATATTGTATTATTATTATTCTGATTTTGAAATTTAAAAACAAGTATGGTATTTTTGAAATTTTTTAATTAATTGAACACAATTTCTATCTATTAGAAATCCTCCAAGTGAAAACATGTATGTATATAGATCTCACCTTTGGTCAAATTCCAAAGGATTAAAGTTAATTGAAATCAACTTTTTCTAATCACATTTTGATAAAAATTTCAAGCTTGTTTTCAAAAGGGACCAGAGAAATAAATAAAAAAACCAGTGTTTGTAAATTTAGTGTTGTTATCGTCTCACCAGGACTATAAAAGGGTTAATAAAAAATCAGCTGCAGTCTGTATTGTAGTTTTTATAAGAGCTGAAGAGAACAGTTTGGCTACTAAAAATTTTTGAGTAAGTGGCAGCAATTAGCTGACCAAAATAGATAGCTGCAGTTTGTTATTTGCTGTATCAGAGAGTTGGCAGAATCAGAGAATAATTAATAAATTTTACCTTCTTTAAGAGTACATCTTCATTAAAAGGTAATCAAGTCTACTAACCAATATAATATAATGGCCGTTGAGTGCATGTATTCCATTCGTAAATAACTTTCTTTTATCTGTTTAATCTGCCAAGTGCAGGTTTCCTTAAATTATAATTGGTCGTGAGTTCGTTTCCACTCATAAAAATTTATTCTATTCGCCAAGTGCAGGATCATTTTAGCATAAATAAAAATAAATAAGTAAATCAGTTCCCTATCTTTTATTATCCGCTACTTGCAAGATCTATTAAGGAACTTTCAATGATCAAATAAATAAATAAGTAAAGCAGTTCCCTATTTTCTGTTATTAGCTATGTGCAGGATCTATTAAGAAACTCTCAATAATCAAACACGATTATTTTGCAGTCAAATAGTTATATTAATTATTAACGAAGTTTTAATTATATTCATAAAAAAAAGTTATTTTCTGAAACATGTATATGCCATGGCCGATGTGTATTGTATTAACGTATAAAAGAACCTATTCCACATAAACTTCTAAGGGTGTAAGCAAAGGTGAAGCTCAGACCATTCTATCCCATTTAGTAAATTATTTAAGAATTATAAGTTTGGGGTTTCAATTAATATTTTTTATGTGTTTCATTTTTTTTTTTTTTTTGTTATTTGTAATTTTATAAAATTATAATAGAGGGCTTAATAAATACAGGGATATAATTTTTAAAAGTATAGCGTTGTGCTGTGTGTTTAATAATTGTCTTGTCATTCATCCTCCTTTGTTAGCTAAGCAACAAACCACTTTTCCTAGATATAGAGTAGATTGACCTAGTTTGGGATTAGTCTTTATTGGGATCAAGAATAATTCATTAGAGCATCCATTCTTCTGTTGATTTTATAAGAAAAAGGTACTAACCCTTGTATAAATTATGCAATCATATCCTTCTGGGGAGGGAGCAATCTTTTTCCAGAGGTGGCGTGTAAAGGTCCCAGTGAACTGAACCTTTCAAAGGTATGGATGCATTAATTTCTTCTTCAGATGCAATTTGATAAAATAATGAATCATGGTGTCTAATTGAATATCTAGAATCGTTGCTCGGTTGCATAACACGCATTTCATGTTCAATGTGTGTATACAGAAAGCGTAAACGACCGAGTACGGCTACGACTAAAGTAAAATGGCGCACTCCTCACAAAAAAGCAAAATTATATCTCTCAATCTCACCTGATCAGCATTTATATATCCCCCCCCATTACAGGGTCCCCTCTACAAACTATTGCTTTTACATTTTTTTTAATCAATTACTAAACATTTCTCTTTAATTGCTATAGCGGAATTTATTTTTAGCTATCTCTTATTTTCAGTTTACTTAAAAATTACTTTGTCTTAACAAAGATTTTCTTATCTTCTAAATCCATTTGAGAATTTCTCAGACCATTAGTAGTTCAAATTCCTATCCCATATTTAATTAATTACCATTCTGCAGGTGTCAAGCCGAATAACCATTAATGCATTTCTAAATTTTTCTCTGAAGCATTATATAATAAAAGAAAGAGGTCACTGACTTGCCTGTGGTCATGAAAACTAAATTCTGAAAAAAAGTTTTTATAAAGATTTAAAATGTATACATGTTGTAAAAGTTAAAATTGTTTTTAAGTTTTCGTAAAAAAAAATATATTCAACACGCAACAAAAAATATACATAAAAGTTTGACAATATAAAATAAAACATATTTAACTGCTGGATTACTTACAACTACATTTAAGTTTCCCAGTATAAATTTATTCCCTCCATCATATCAAAAATAATATATTTATAACACAGAAAAATATACATTTCAATCTAGTGCACGTGATTGTACATTTATAAAGCGTGTAATCACCATTTACCTTTTCTTTTTCTTTAAAATATATTACGTGCGTAAACAAAGAGAAAATATATTCACTCAGATCAAACCTTTTATTATTTTATATACATATGTTCAAGATGCAACTAAGCTTGCAGCCATCTTGTGCCTGAAGTTTAATACTGTCTGGTACAATAGATTCTAATAAACATCACATGACCACCATTTCTTTTTTTTACAATAGATTCTGTGAGAAATTTGCAGATCAAATGGAGCCATTGCTGAGACTCATTAGGAAAGACACACCCTGGAATTGGATGGAAGAACAAGAGGAAGCATTTGAAAGAGTAAAAAGAAATTTAAAACAAGTGGTGCTGGCATATCCGGACTTTAATAGGCCATTTTTACTCCAAACAGATAGTAGTGGATATGGACTGGGGGTTACTCTCTCTCAGATCCAGCATGATAGACAAGTAGGAGTACTATATTTCATAAGTCGGCTGCTGAAAGGACAGGAGGTAAATTACTCTGTTATGGAAATAGAGGCTCTGGCCATTGTAAGGGCATTTCAAAAGTTTCATCCCATGCTATTGGGTTCCGAGATAGTGGTGATCACGGACCACATAAGCTTAGAATTCCTCAACCATAGCTAACTTAATAACAGCCATTTGGTATGATGGAGTCTGTTCCTCCAGGAATTCAACTACACAATTAGATATTGTAAAAGAGCTGAGAATATCATAGCCAACATACTCAGCCATCATCCAGTCCCAGTCCAATAGCAATACAGAAATTTAGATGGCATATACATGGCAAATATTGTGGCCTGCACCGGTGAGCACATCGAGAAAAGTCTATCTCAATTGACTGAAAAGCAATGTGAAGACAGAAAGTTACGTCAAATTATGACACAATGTTAGGGGAAACCACCACAAAAAACAAATGTACAAAGATATAAAATTGACAAGGCGTGCTATATTATCGAATTCAAGAAGAAAGTGATAATTGGGGGTGATGGTACTGCCCCAAATGAGGAACTCTCTCATAACTGACATCCACAAATTATATGGACATTATGGCACTCAGAAAATGAAATACTGCCTTCAATGGTGGTTTTATTGGCCAGGGATGCACAGGGATATAATCGCTACATTAAACAAATGCAAAGTAAGTCAACAGGCAAGGGTACAGAATAAATCATATATTAACCACATGAAATTGATCATCCCAAACAACGCTAAGGAAATCATGGCCATCAACTTTTATGGTCCGCTGCCACCTTTTAATAGAAAGAGATACTTACTGGTAGTATAGACCTTTTTTCGAAGTTGGTCGCAGCATATCCCTTGTCCAGGACCACGAAAAGAGAAACTATCAAGGTGTTAGACTCTCTACATTTCCTGCAGGTCGGAAAGCCAACATCAATTTTACTGATCATGGAACCCCATTCGTATCAGAGTAATGGAATAAATTGACATCTAGGCGGGGAATTAAGCATATCCTTACGTCCATCAGGAACCCCAAAGCAATCGATGCGAAGGGCTTATGAGGGAGCTGGAAAGACTATTCCGCATGGACCTGCCCATGAATCACAGGGGATAGGTCAAACAATTGTCCCAGATACTCAATTTTATTAATTGGTCGGCAAATGAATCGACAGGGCTCCCTCCAATACAGCTGCATTTTGGAAAACCTGTTCAAAAATTTATTCGATACTGAATTCCCGGGGAACATAGAAAAACCTGTCGACATGGAGGATAACAACAGAAGAGCACAGGCCCAGATGTGGAAAATGAGCCAGAAAAAAAGAAAAAGAAAAGGCCCAGCACAGCACCAGTGTAAGGTTGGTGATAAAGTGATGGTTCGTACACCCCACGTCAACGTCCCTGAAAAATTTCAATTTAAAAATTTTTTTAATCGACATGAATGCCCATTTAAAATTGTAGAATGCTGCGGTGACAGCATGTTCTGGGTAAAGACCGAGCAGGAAATCAAGGGCTCATATAATGTCCGCGCACTTAAACCCATTCGGTAGGCAGCCAGTAGACATTACATTCAATAGATTTTTTTTTATATTCCTTATTATTGTTGTTCTTTCTCATATTATTGTATATAGCTAAATATAAATTAGGATATTCTTTAAATTTTTTTTATTTTTGTAGTATTAATAACACTATTGTATATAGTCAAATATAAACTAGTATATTCTTTAATATTATTGTATATAGTTAAAATTAAATTAATATAGACTTTAAATGGTTAACCCATTTAGAAGTCTCATTAAGGGAGGAGGGTATTGTACCAGACAGTATAAATGTCGGGCACAAGGTGGCTGCAAGCTTAATTGCAGCCTGAACAAATGTATATAAAATAATAAAAGGTTTGGTCTGGGCAAGTATATTTTCTCTTCGCTTACATGCGTAATATATTTTAAAGAAAAAAAAAGGTAAATGGTGATGATACACTTTATAAATGTACAATAGCTTACACCAGATTGAAATGTATATTTTTCTGTTTTATATAGATGTTATGGTGGAGGGTATATAAATTTATACTGGGAAACTTAAATGTAATTGTAAGTAACCCAGCAGTTAAATATGTTTTATTTTATATTGTCAAATTTTTATGTATATTTTTTGTTGGGTGTTGAATATATTTTTTTTTATGAAAACTTAAAGGCAATTTTAACTTTTACAACACGTATACATTTTAAATCTTTATAAAAACTTTTTTTTAGAATTTAGTTTTCATGATCACAGGCAAGTCAGTAACCTCTTTCTTTTATTATATATAATGCTTCAGAGAAAAATGTAGAAATGTATTAATGGTCATTCGGCTTGACACTTGCAGAACAGTAATTAATTAAAGAAATATGGGATAGGAATTTGAATCATTAATGGTCATGGTCTGAGAAATTCTCAAATGGATTTAAAAGATAAGAAAATCTTTGTTAAGACAAAATAGTTTTTAATTAAAGTGAATAAAAGAGAAAAATAAGAGATAGCTAAAAATAAATTCCGCTATAGCAATTAAAGAGAAATGTTAGTAATTGATTAAAAAAATGTAAAAGCAACAGTTTGTAGAGGGGCTCTGTAATGGGAGGGAGAGGATATATAAATGCGGATCAGGTGAGATAGATATAATTTTTCTTTTTTTTTTGAGGAGTATGGACGAGAGATAAAACTTCTTTTTTCTGAGGAATGCTGACCAAAAAATAATTGTTAAATATTTTTTTTTAAGGAATATTGACTAAAATTAATAATTATTAAATATTTTGCTGAGGAGTGCTGACCAAGAAGAAATGGGAGAGTAATCTAATTCGTTCGAGTCAAGCAGAAAGTTTTGAAAAATAATTTGGCAGGGAAAGTAATAGTAAGCAATAGCTCTGAGCAAGCAGGGAATAGCAAGCTGAAGTTATATCAAATCAGAAGGAATAAAATCGCAGACAGAAATTTAAAATGGATATGGAAATGTAACCCGGAAAGATAAAGCAGAAGGAAAGAGATACGACAGAGAGAAATTTCAAAACATTTAAACCGAAATAATATAATAATTTCGGCAATACCAACAACTTGAGCCAGAACACTCTTGCATTAGAAACAAAAGAAGTAAAAACACAGCACGAAAGATGAAAAAAAAGTAGCTGACATCTAAGTTAAATCTAAATTGAAGCTTGACATCACTGGAAGAATGGAATCAAGATTTGTTTCTACTGCACAAACAAATATGGAGTAGAGAACCCCAATTGGTACATTTGCACAGCTCAAATCCAATGTAAAATTATGTGACTTTCTGCTCCTGTAAAGCATAGCTGTCCACAAACAATTCTTCCCACACCCATGGAAGTTGCACCTGCAGTTACCTACTCAGCAGATTATGTATCTCCTTCAGAAGCACCTAGCCTGGAGAAGAACAAAGCCTTCAGGAGGTAAAATCATTTATATTTATCTATTTTTTTTGTTGCTGTTTGTTTCTTATTAATAATTTTTTTATTCTATTTATTCTTTGGTGTTGTCAAGTTAATCAATGAATTACATAGCCTTTTTCTAAATATTTTATTAGTAATTTTGGTTAATTGTGTGCGTGATTCATTGGAGTATTTAACTCACAAATATAAATTTTAATATTTCACAAATAACTTAACCCAGAGACATTTATGGGAAGTAGATTTACTCTTAAAGATATATACATGCGATTGGTAGGCATTAGCTTATCCGCTTAATTTAGTCTTGTTTTGTTAAACAGCTATCCGCTATGAGCAGGATCAGAGTATAATTAATAAATTTTACTTTCTTTAAAAGTACATCTTCATTAGAAAGGTAATCAAGTCTACTAACCAATATAATATAATGGCCATTGAGTGTGTGTATTTCATTCATAAATAACCTTCTTTTGTCTGTTTAATCCGCCAAGTGCAGGATTTCTTAAATTATAATTTGCTACAAATTCGTTTCCACTCATATAAATTTATTCTATCCGCCAAGTGCAGTATCATTTTAGCATGAATAAAAATAAATAAGTAAATCAGTTCCCTATCTTTTATTATCCGCTATGTGCAAGATCTATTAAAGAACTTTCAATGATCAAATAAATAAATAAGTAAAGCAGTTCCCTATTTTCTGTTATCCACTACATGCAAGATCTATTAAGAAACTCTCAATAATCTAACACGATTAATTTGCGGTCAAATGGTTATATTAATTATTAACGAAGTTTTAATTATATTCATAAAAAAAAAAGAGTTATTTTCTAAAATACATGCATGCCATGGCCAAATGTGTGTTGTATTAACGCATAAGAGAACCTATTCCACATAAACTTCAAAGTGTGTAAGCAAAGGTGAAGCTCAGATCATTCTATCCCATTTAGTAAATTATTTAAGAATTATTATAAGTTTGGGGTTTCAATTAATATTTTTTGTGTGTTTCATTTTTTTTTTTTTTTGTTATTTGTAATTTTATAAAATTATAATAGAGGGCTTAATAAATATGGAGATATAATTTTTAAAAGTATAGTGTTGTGCTGTGTGTTTAATAATTGTCTTATCGTTCATGCACCTTTGTTAGCTAAGCAACAAACCACTTTCCTGAGATAAAGAATAGATTGAGCTAGTTTGGGATTAGTCTTTATCAGGATCAAGAATAATTCATTAGAGCATCCATCCTTCTGTTGATTTTGTTAAGAAAAAGGTACTAACCCTTATAAAAATTATGCAATCATATCCTTCTGGGGAAGGAGCAATCTTTTGCCAGAGGTGGGGCGTAAAGTTCCCAGTGAACTGAATCTTTCAAAGGTGTGAATGCATTAATTTCTGATTCGGATGCAATTTGATAAAATATAAATCATGGTGTCTAATTGACTATCTATAATCATTGCTCAGTTGCATAACATGTATTTCATGTTCAATGCGTGTATACAGAAAGGGTAAACGACCAAGTATGGCTACGACCGGTACAGTACGGATATATATGCATTTATAGAAACTTATTAAGAAATATTGTAAATCAATGAAATAGCTTTGGTTGTGTATATAATTTTGTATATTCTTCGAAATCAGAAACCTGATTCTGCAGATGTTAATATCATTTTTTTTTTTTTGATAATAATAATAATAAATTGTTAAAATTGTATTAAATCATCATTTCTTGGTCACATAATAGTAATAGAGCTTATGTTCTTGGAGCTATATTCGAGCATGGGATGAATATATAAATGGAGATATATAATTAGTACTTTGGGGCATCCAGAGATGATTAATCATCATCCTGGTTGGCACAAAAGAGAATACTCTTTAAAACCCATGCACTACATTTGATTTTAGTTTAGTCTTATTAGAAATTAAGTTTATAGTTGGCCAGTACAAGTGGCCTGAGCATTGATGATGATCAGCATGTTTTTGTATCCCAGCATTATTGTTTAGATTTTCTAGTTATGTATTCTAATGGATTAGCACTTACGTGGGGCATCCAATTTATGTTTAAATAATTGCCCAAGCTGGCAAAGGCTCAATAGTTAGCCTGGTCTACAGAAGACCCATATCCGATCCAGTCACAAGATGGATTGTTGATTTATATTTTTTATTGTTCAAATCCAGCCACAAGATGGACTGTTGATTTTATTATATTTTATTGTGGATCATTCATGTTTTGTTTTGAGTAATACTCGTACCTTTATTTTTTATATGAATATTTGATATATGATTTATGTGTAATTATACTTATAGTTGCTCTGAGGAGTAACTGGATAATCTCATGCTTCCCTTAAATATATCTTATTTATATATACTTTTCTAAATTATTGACATTTCATTTTAAAGTGACTGCAAGTGATGATGATTTTCCCATCACCTCAAGTATGACTATGATCAACCTCCCTTTTTTGTGATCACTTCCTACCACCCCATCCCCGTTACAGTATAGATACATGAGAATCAAATGTTTCGAATAGCAAGATGATAACAAAATGGACTAAAGCAGAAGATGATGGATATAAACTACTATATAATTGGATATGCAATGGTTGGCCAAATAAATGACTCAGCAACCTCCATGTGGCATTTCTGGAAATTATAAGATCAAATGTCGATAAACAAGTGATTCGTACTGGTAGATGATCAAGTGATCATACCAATTCAAGGCCGTCTGATCCATGATGGACATCCAAGAATTGTATGAACCAACACTTTGGTACATTCCTATGAATGATGATTAGCAATAGATAAAGACATTGAAAATATGTAAAAAAATGTGCAAAATACCAGTCAAATGTATACCAGAAATCGTGAACATATACTTTATGGCCAATTGCAAGGACTCTTCAGAGAGTATCTATTTTTAAGTATGATTGCTTAATATTTTAATTGGTTAATATTCTAATTGGGTAGAATATAGACTAGTTAAAAATAGAAGGTCAAATGAAACAAGAGGTTTTTGCTTTCCATGAAATTCCAGAAAGCCCAGAGACAGATAATGGTTCTGTTTACCTCAAAACAATTTAAAGACTTTATAAATGAATCAAACACATTTGTACTCCACCTTACCATCCAGAGTCAAACCGACTAATCGAAAAAGCTATACACAGCTAAAGCAAGCCCTTAACAAGTCAGAGTCTTTGCAAGTTCACGAAGTTCTGCAGTCAACAATACTATAACAGAACTCTATACCCATAGAATCAACAGGGATTTCATCACCAGAAAAGTTAATAGGCCAGAAACTAAGAACCAAACTATCACTATTATGCCCACAACTTGATTCTATAAAAATTGTGATAGGCAAAAGCAAAAAATTAATAGTGGTCAAAACATTTGGGTCGGAGATTCTCTTAAGAAAAAGTGGATACCAGATGTGACAAAGAAAATACTTTCAAATAAAATTGTATTCAGAGAATCAGAAGCAGGTACACATTTCCATCACCATATGAATCACATATAACAGTGAATAACAAATTATAATTTACCTCCTATATAAGATTACATCAGTAGTTTAGTGAAGAAAACAAAACCAACGAAATGACTGAAGAAGAAAGGGAAGAATTAAATACAGAATGCATACATGGTGAAAATACAATAGAAGCAACCATACATCAGTAAAGTAATCTTAAAACAGAAAGTATAAACCTCAAAGATTGCAGAAGTCACCTAGTTATCTTAAAGACTACATGATTTGAAAAAAAATTCATAGTTCTCTAAAACAAGTGGGAAGAGTGCTATATATATATACATTTTGGTTTAAAATAATATATATAAGATTAAAATAATTTTAATCTACCAAATCAAAAAATTCCTCAGGGAATTAAAGTTACAAATTTTATAACAAAATAACTAATAACATCTGTAATTGAATTTTTTCTAATTAAAGATAATCCTTGGAATTTAGAAAATTTATTAATAAAATACATACTTTAGAGAATAATAGCGGCTCATATTGTAAATCCCCCAAAATCTAAATAAGTCAATTGGACAAGTTTAGGAGCCAAGAAGAAGACACCGCACATTATGTCCAGCAGAAGATCTAAAGTAGTCTAACAAAACTACAAGATCCAAGGAAGACTGCAACAGGGTACTTCCAACAGAAGAATCAAAATCCCAGTACAGTGCCCCACTAAAAGTCCAAAGGGAGTCTCAGAGATTTAATAGATTGTATGAACCTCCATATTTATTATTTTTATTATTTGATTGCTGGAGTAACCCCTTGACCACTCACCCACAGCAACTCAATATACTACAATTTGTAAGACCTCAGTATTATTTATTTTCATTATTTGATTGCTGGAGTACCTCTTGGCCACTTGTACACAACAACTCAATATGTTTTTTCAAGAGATAAGATTCTTCTCAGTGAATTTTTGTTATCAAGCACATATTTCTCAGTTGACTAACAGTTGTTAAATGAAATATCAGTTCAGTTTTCATGAAGACAGGATAAATATATAAATGAATCAACTTTCTTTAGATATTTACGAGCATGACAGACAAAACAAACTTATTGTTCTAATTTTGATGATATACAAAAGAATAGTTAATGATAGAAGATATAGGGTGCTAAAAATTTCTTGCTTTCAGAGGCAAAGTACCATTTTATGATGATTGTTGATTTAGCTACCAACAATTATAGACCAATTTCAAGTAAAGAAACATTGAACAACTACAAAGAAAAACTATACCATATTAAATAAGGCATTTCTGGACATTGTGAAATTAGAAAAAAAGAATAAAACCATTGATTTAAAGAGTAGATACATATTTTACTACAAATGCATAAATATTGAAAAAAAAAAATTGAGTGGGATTCAATTAAAATTAAAAAATAAAAAACCAATATTATGGAGATTGATGGTATATCAGACAGAATGACAAAATTTGTTATTAATATTCATAGGAAATACCAAATGCAGATAATTCATATTTATGTTTAAACAAGTTCTCATTCTGATGAAAAAGTAGATTTTTATATAGATATACAAATGCTTATGAACCCAAAATGTAAGAGATTTTAAGGCTAGAAGTGGACAAAATGCAAGTGCTATAAGCAAATTTTATTATAATGGTAAAAATGAGACAGGGCACAGACTTGGGCAATTTTCAGAAGAAAAAAAATTGTATAACTTGAATTTCTTAATTTGAGAAAAATGCTAAAAGATGAACATTAAAGCATCCAAATAAAGATGTTAGCAGAATTGGGTTATATTTTACTTACTAGTCAATATATATTTCAACACTATAATGTTCTTAATAAATTCAACATGGAAAGTAATTATCAACTAATGAGATGAAAATAAGTGTTAATACAAAACTAAAAAGATGAAAACTATTAAGACAATATTAACAATTGATATTTCTGATATTTAGAAATATTTCAAGGAATTTAAATTCAAACTTGCAAATCATTATAAAATATTAGATGAATAATACAACACTGATACTCAATTAAGAACTGCTATAGAGATAGTTGATATTAAAAAAAAATCAATAAATTTTCAACTGAGACATGATAACATATAAAAAAAAATTTGAAAATATTTAAAAGTAAAATTCTGTAAAATAGTATGAAAAAAAAATCAAAAATAATGTAAAAAAATCTATCAATAAATTTATAAGAGAAAATTATAGAAAAAATAAATGTTTCAAAAATATAAAATAATATAATGGTATTGGAAGAAAAGTTATCCCAATAAGAAAAAATAAAATGAAACTATTACTAATATCACATGTAGAGTTTTTAAAAAATTATATAATAATAATAAACAACAAATGAATAAACAAAATAATCCCCACAATTATAACATTTTCCAAATTGCTAAAAATTTTAAATGAAATACTAAGACATGCAAATCTATAAAGAAAAAAAAAATGACTCCATGAAATAATAGATTATTGTTATCTTTAAAAAAAATCAAATAAAAAAATGCAAAAATTCTTGGCAAAACTAAAATTTTATATGAATAAGTGATACATGCAATCAAATCTATAAAAAAGCTGCTCCAGAAAATTATGTAATTATTATTGATATCTTAAAGAAAACAAGTGAAGAAATAAAAAAAAACTGTTGAGAAAACTTAATAATAAAGATAAACCACATGACCAAAAAGCAACATGTGATATATGTCAACATATTTGAAGTTCAAAGATAGTTTTGTGCAATCATCGTAAATATCACCTTAATATTTTATTTTTTGTTTTCTGAATTTATTTTTTTAATTCTGGACTCAGAACAGCCATATTCACTTATGAATGGCTAGTACGAGTAACTGTTGATAACCATCAAAAGGTTGTAACATTAATTTTAAATAAAAATTGCATGAGCACAGAACTAGTATTTAATTATAAATACTCATTACTTATATATTTAAAAATATATAAATATATACCATTTAAAAAGTAAAATTTAGCTTTGAAATATCCATTACATAACTTTTATCTCAATAATATGATTCAATAAAAAAGTTATCAATTATTTATAGTGCATTTTTAAATAGTTATCTATTCAAATTACAGTACAATTGACAAAAATAAAAATATATGCTCTTAACTATAAATAACTTACTGACTTGTTCAACAAACTCAATGAATTTAAGATATAATGATTAAAAATATTTACAGCTTTAGCAAAAAGCTACATATCAACCATTTGATGATCACTATTTCTTATGCTTGCTTGTAACTGTTATTAAAACAGACAAAACTTTCTATATATATTGCCACTCAGTGCAAACCAGAGTAATCAATGGATGCCAGAAGGCTTGTGCATAATATTCCCATCTAGTGTCTACTCATCCAATATCCCCAGCAAGGCCACAAGCCAGAAACTAGTCTGGGGATATTGGATGAGTAGGCACTAGATGGAAATTTTATGCACAAGCCTTCTGGCATCCATTAATTACTCTGGTTTGCACTAAGTGGCAATATGTATAGGGAGTTTTGCCTGTTCAAATAACCATGTGATTAATATTGTAAAGAAATTGTTAATTTATTCTATTAATTCACCATACATATTGATTAGCAATTACAGGAAAAAAATATTATTCTGTTGATAAAGATCTAACTATTATACTAAATCCCATACTTTTATATATATATTATTAGTTTATACAATCATGTAATATTTAATTAAATACTTTGTCTACTTCTAAAACATAACATATATAAACAATCTAAAAAACTTACTGAATTCCAGCTTTCTTACTTTCTCAACAAGGTTATATATTTCTAAATATTCTTGCCATTCTTGGGCAGTTCCAGTAGGAAAAGTTGTGCATTCTTAAAAAAAAAAAAAAAAAGGATTAAAATTAAAATTTTAGATTTTATTGCACACAATATATAGGCATGTGTGTATTTTTGTTTAAAAGTTAATAAATGATGTAGAAAAAAAAGAACACTATTTTCAACTGGATTATTATATTATATAATTATACAAATCAAGTAATAAGAATATATATATCTTTTTAAAAAGTTTTTTATTTTTATTTTTGAATATAAAAATTCTCTGCTAACAACTTATATAGTTTGTTGTATTTCTCTTTTAATGAGCACTTACAAACATTTAAACAGATATATATGCTTTAATAGCCTTTGATTTTCCCTTACAAAAACCTTAGCCAAGTGAACATTATTCAATTCCATTGATCTTAAGTGGATAATATATGAATATTCATAATTTTTTCATAAATTCTACAAATCTCACATTCTTACACATTTCTTATCAAAAGAAGAAATTTAATGGGCAATGTGAACAACATTCAAATAATGTCCTGTGCAAGTAAAATCAATAGTAAAAAGTGGTAAATCAGAAATCTAAAAATTTCTGGATTGATTCCCAATAGAGGTAAAAAAAAACAACTTAGTTTTGTATGCTCAACATACAATTAATGGATCATATGATTTCTTTTTACTTTACTTCAGTAACAGATTAAAAACTGATGATACAAAAAAAATAGTATTGACATGACTCGAATTCATATTAATTCTCCAATAAAAATAGAAACAATCAAAGATGATACATTATTAACAAATGATAATATTTTTTACATACTTAACCTTTTATTAAATGTTTTATCTTAAGTTTTGACTGTGTACCAGGTTTTTTTTTTAAGAGTCAATTCATCATTTAAAGTGGAAAGAGTTAGTTAGTTTAATGAAAGTTTAATTATTATTTTTTCCCAATTTAAAACAGAAAAATCAGCTTTCAAAAATAGCCTACTAAGAAACATTTCTAAAAGACACTGTAAAAAGAATGATGCAAAATGAAATGTGGCATGTTAATATATATAAATAATGCAAAAAAAGTAAATATTACTAGAACATAAATAAATAATACTCTATTATTTGAAAACATTAAAAAAATTATGAATATAATATTAACATCTTAAAGATAATACTAATTTATTTGTTTAAAAAAAAAAATGAAAACTCCAGAAAATTTCTACAATAATTAATTCAATTCTTGGATATAGTTAATAAAATGAAACATAGATTTAAGTTGAAAAATTAAATAGGTTTCCAAAAACCTTTGCATTTCAGCCCTAATTTAACTAATTCCAGTGATTTAGCTTAGGAAAAGTTCAATTTTACAATATAGAATATTCTAGCAAATGTAAATAGCATCTTTGTTTTTGTATAATCAAGATTTACAGCCTTCTTTATCTCTTAGCAGACAATGATGGGGCTCTTGGTAATCAATTCAATGTTTTTTACCGATTATATTGACAAAGCGAATTTTCTTCATAATCAGTTAATCCATGATCAATTCTGTGAATTTTAATACTTTGCATAATTGTGGTACTACTCCTGCACAAATATGCCACATAAGTATTAGTCCAGCAAATAGTTTTCTAATCTACTGACCTCAGAAAATACTTGCAGACAAACTTAATCACTCAATTAGAGATTTACCTGGAAAAATGACAACCTATAACTTTATTTAGTGGAAATAAAATAAACATCTCTAAACATGCATTTATGTTTTTTTGTGAGAAATTATCTTCCACCAAGCAAACTTATAAAGATTTATTTTTTTAAAATGGCCACCTATAATTTTATTTACTGGAGATGAAACAAACACACATTTACATTTTTTTGGGAGAAATGATCTTCCCCAAGTAAACTTTTAACAATAATAAAATTTATTATTAAGTGGTAAGCAAACCGAAAAATAATATACATATATATCTTCTTTTAATTTCTTAATCGTAAATGTCTTCAATTAGTTCTTTATATAAATATTTGTTTGCTGCCAGTGACTTTCATCAATGTAGAATTAATATATAAGTACCGTTAATTGTTAATATTGAAGCAAACATTTTTAGTTTTAAGATGAAGTTTAATTTCTCCAGAATCCTTATTATCACATTCATCTATATAAAAAAAAAAAGCTATGTAAATAGTAATCTTCAAATTTTTGGGTGTTCAAAAGAATTAATACAGTTAAATGCAGTATAACTTTAGCAGCAGTGAATATAAACAATATACATTATGTTATAGCAATCAGTTGAGCATAACTCAGCTCTAATATCATCTTTTGTACTATAAAATCCCAATAGCCTTAGATCTAGATCATACTTGACAGAGCTAAAATCAATACCTTTAAAGACCATAACGATTTAAGGCACATATGATGTAGATTAAAGCCTGTCTCTAAAGTATTTGCATATACTTCCTATATACTTAATAAATAATTACAACTTTACAGTAGTTTATATATTTCCAGTATAAAGATCATAATATTAACTTGTTGTAAAATGCAAGATTTCACGAAGGTTAATTTGTAAATGAAATAGTGGACTTAAACATTGAAGAGAATAACAGCTTCACACTCCCAAATCAAGATGCTTCAGATTGGCCTATATAAGTGGAAAGTTAGGTTAAAGATAAGATGGCCACTCTTATCTTTATAAAAGTCACAATCTTGGGTCAAGGTTTGAGATGTCCCTCTATCAACAAATAAAGATATTGTTTGACTATTATAAACATTTAAGGTGCATATGATATAGGTCAAAGCCTATCTCTAAAGTATTCACATATACTTACTGTGTGCTTAATAAATAATTACAAATAAATAGTATAATGTTATTCTATATTTTTTTAAATTTGTCTAGATTATTGGTTTTCCATAAAAGTACCCTTTTTTATCCAATATCCTATGCTTTGTAATGTGATATCCCTGAGGTAGACATTAAGGATATAATAAAGATTCACATAAAGATCTAATTCTAATTAAAGTTAGAAATATTATTTTATTATTATGATAAATTTTATTATTATCATTCTTAAATATTTAGTTGAAATATTATTTTAGCTTTATTGAAGTAGGATTATTATTGTTAGTCATTGAGATATTATTGTGATTCTTAAAGGGTTGGGATCCAGTAATATTTCAATGCAGTCAGATATGTGTCTTTGATACATATTTGACTTTAAAGCTGTCTATACTTCTTAACATGGGAACATAGTCTGATGATTAACTTTATTATCATTATTATTATTATTATTATGAGCTAGTCAATTAGGTAATACACTGTCTGATCATCCACACCGCTCGGTGGCGCTGTTTCTATGCTAAAGCACAGAAATATGCTGTTTATAAGGCCACTCATAGATCTTATGGTCTGTAAACTGCTCTGAACTAGGCAAGTATTAATAGTATTTATTTGTTAAAGCAGATTGAGACTAGTGGTTATTATTATTATTGATTGATTATTGCTTTCACCCACTTTGTACTCTCACTGCTTATCTTGATTCCTGTTCCTGGTGCTTTAACAGTTGGTTACAATATATACACTAGAGGGAACTTACCAATAGCTCTAATCAAGCTTTATTTTATAAGTGCCAAAAGAAAAAGAACTCAAAATCTCTATCGGAAAGTCCCTATCTCCAAACCAATTGGTTTCGCATGTATAGCTCATCTCAGTGGAGTGCTGGGATTCTAGAAACTAGATCTAAAATATATATGTGTGTGTGTAGTTAATACTCTTATAATGAATATATTATTAATCTATTAAACTATAATCCCAAGTTGCCACAGTAAGATTATTTTTACCAAATAAAATTTATATAAGCTTATATTTGGTAGCATAGTGATCACTCCCACATATAGCAATTGGTGCAGTCATAAGTTCAACCTGAACATGCTAAAAAAGGGTAAACCATCAGAGTAATAATTATCAAACAATCTGCTAAAATGAAATTATCAATTAGTGAATTTGTCTTCACTGATGGCAATAATTGCCTCTTCATGATTCAACACATAGAAAAATATATCTTCATTAATAAAGTTGAGGATGAAAAAATTAAAGTTGCATCACTGCTATGTTTTGCAGGAAAAGGAGTAATAGAGATTGCTAATATGTTCTGTGAAGCTGATACTATTGAGAATTATTCTTCTGATTAAGTAAAAGATTGTTTGGCAAATTAGTTTAGTCCACATCTACTAGCACATTGCCAGACTTCATTTCAAAAATCATTGTTGGTGAAGAAATGAAAAAAGTAAACATTATGACATAGCTCTTCATGAACTTGCAAAAAATTGTGTACATGGCTCATTTCTTGATAAGATACTCCTTGAGCAATTTCTGTGAGGGATAAGCAACAACAGTTTAAGACAACCGCTGTTAGCTGATAATGAAATAAAAACTATAAATGTGGCATAGCTCATGAATTGGTTCTTGAACAATCAACAGAATTCATAGAGGTAAAAGCCCAAGATAACATACAGACATTAATAAGATATATATACCAGAGAAATAGGGATTTCAAAATATAAAAAATAATGATGACAGTAATGAAACTATGTTTATTTGATTTTGTTGTGGAAAAGCTGGCCATAAAGCAAGCAACTGTTTTCACAAAAATGATTGTTGCAAAATCTGTAAAAAAAAAAAAAAACCAGACACATAATGTGTAAAAAAAGAATATATAACTCAGGTAAAGACAGCAACAGCCCCAATGAAAATCAGATAGCTAGCATAAAAAATATGTTAACAACCGATTATGATAAAACTATGACTCAGTTAAAGGTATGTGGCAAACCCACATCAATGGAAGTTGATAGCAGAAGCAGTAAATCTTTGACTTCAGCATGTAAATGGAGTTCTATAATTACTAATTTTAAAAAGCTGCCAATAATCAAGAAAACTGACTTAAAAGCTTTAGATGTTAGCGGTAATGCAATTAAAATCAAAAGAGTCTATCAGTAAAATGAATGATAAACGTTTTATTTACCTCTGTATACAGTTTATGCTAGATTATTTATTTATTTCCATGAAAGGTAAAATGGTCTGTTTGTTGTGTAATGGTGTTAGCAAGTTTTAAAAAATCCAATGCAAATCAACATTATTTAACTCATAAAGAACACAAATATGCCAATTTAGAAGGAAAGCTCATCAACTGTATTGCAAAAATTGAAAAAAGAAGAACTGCCATCGATAAGTAAGTTTTAGAGCTTTTATGTAGAAGAATATTACTGCAGTTAATGTTACATATAAAATAGCACATATACTTCGAAAAAAAGGCAAACTATTAAGTGATATAAAAATAATAAAAAAATATATTGTTGAAGCAGTGAGCTGTTTAGATCCAGAAAAAATTGATAAATACAAAGAATTACCTTTTTTAAGAAAAACTGAACTGATAGACAGCATGAATTAGCTCAAAATGTGACAGAATAACTTCACACAATAACTGAAAATAAATATGTGTATTATTCAATAGCTTTAGATGAAAGTACTGATAAAATTGACTCAGCTCAAACTAAAGATTTTCATTGTTATGAAGAACTATTTGCATTGGGTACATTTATTGGAAGAACTCATGGAATTCTCATTATTAACCACTTTAATAAAATATGTTGTCAATCAGAACTAAATTTTAATAATCTGGTCAGTGTATGCACCAACAGTACATATATTGTCAAGACAGAAGGATTCATTTGTTAAAAAAGAAAATTCAAATTTGGAAAAGTTAATATCATTCCACTGCATATTACAGCAGCAAAATCTTTATTTAAATCATCTATTTTATACACTGCTATGGATAAAGTTATTACCATTGTTAACTTTATTTGAACGAATGCAGTACATCATTGTGAATTCCTAAACATACTTATGTTAGATGTTGAAACATGTAGTATTGATTTACCCTATTATTGCAAAGTTCGCTGATTATGAAGAGGACAAATTTTGACTAAAGTTTTAACTTTACAAGAACAAATTTTAACACTTTACAAGTAAGAAGAAAAACCATGCAAATTATCAAATAAAGAATTTTGTAGAAACGCTGTATTTTTGTGTGATATTATGACAAAGCAAAATGATTTAAGGTTGATCGTGGATTAGCCCCCGCACACCGCCTAGATGTCGCTGATTTCCATGCAAACGCACAGAAATATACTGCTCACGCAACCTATAGAACAGTTCTATTCATATTGGCTGCTAAGCAGCTTTTGAGCTTCGCGGTATTATCGCACACTTCACAGATAGCTACAGTATGCTGTGAGGGTGTGTAGAATTCCAGTTGTCCTAAGTTTTTGCATGTGCATTCGAAGTACTTATTTTTTATACGACCTGACATAGTTTTAGATAATATTAATTGTAAGACAAAAGACATGCTTCCGTACACATATTTTTAAGGTTAAACGAATTTCAAAAGTGTACATTCCAGCATTATATAGAAATCACGCATAAAACGTATTTTGCGCAGGGACAGCTACGAGACATTCAAAGCATAATCTTGGCTTGATCAGAGGGGAATTTTCAAATCGAATTGTGTTTTGTAAATTGTTTTAAAATAGTGTTGAAAATTTTTTTTTTGATTGGACGTTAATTGAAAAAGAAAATATTAGATTTTATTAAATAATTTTGTTTTTAAAAATGTTGTGTATGTTCCCCCTAACGATTTTAAAAATTGTCTCGCATGTGATGATCCTTTGGATTGGCAAAGACATCGGATCTCCCTCCCTGCGAATTCCAGCACTACGTGCTGACAAATAGTAATATAAAAAAAAGTAAATTGTAAATCAGCCTGGTAACGTTATATCTATTGGTTTTTGACTAGCAACAGCCCATCAGGTGGTGTGCAGGGGCTAATCAATAATAACCTGATTTAAATATTTCCCTTCAAGAAAACTAAACTTATGTATGATATGTGGCAAAAAATTCAGGCATTTCGAGAAAAAGGTAATATTTTTCAAAACTTTGTTATCTCAATCGGATATATCTGAAGAACATTTCCGCAATTATCAAAAATTTTAAACAAACAGAAATATGAACCTGAAGACTTTGATGATTATATAGCTATTTTGGATTCCTTAATTGAAGAATATGCAGAAAGATTTTCAGATTTTGAAGAACATACTTTTGCAATAAAATTAGATTTTGAACAACACCTGATTGATATCTCAAAAGCACTTACAGAACTATAAACGGAATTGAGTTGGGAGAAGATATTATGAAATCTCTTTTTGATAACAAAAAATATGCTAATAAAATATGGAAAAATGCAGGTGAATACCCATGCTTACATCAACATGCATGCCATTTTCTTTCCTGCTTTGAAAGTATCTCCTGTTGCAAATCAACATTTTCATATATGACACAAATTAAAAATTATTTAAGATCACAAATAACTGATGCTCATTTAAAAAACAACTAGAACCAAATACGCAATTACTTGTGAGCAAAAAACAAATGCAAAAGTCTCATTAACTTACATTATTTTATAAATGTAAAATAAAACAATTGTTACCAATTACCTAAATTTTTCATGTACTTATGTGCAGTTCACACAAAAATATTACTTTTTTTATACTTTTGTTTATTATACAATAAATCTATTAAAATATAACAAATGATTATTTAAATAGAGGTTTGAAAAGTTATCATTTATTAACCTACTACTTAATATTTAGTTTAGTTTACTTAGAATATTAGTGTATGACAAAGTCAGAAAATTTGTATGGTCTTTTCACTATTGCCAAAGTTGAATGTGGCCTTCCATGGTAAAAAGGTTCCTCACCCAAATTTAGTATTATATTTTGGTACCAATGTAGTCATGATCTACAAAGCATGAATTGTTAAAAAATTTTCTTGATTGCATATTTCACAATAGATAGGATCACCAAGTGATATGTGTAAAACCAAGGGTAAACTTCCATAAAGGCAATGAATGTGTAAGGGAATAATCGTTTTATTTTTTTGTAAACTTCAAATATTAATTTTTAAATATTTTCAAATATTAAATGTTGCAATTCTTTCTAACAATTTAACAAACAATTAATGAATTGTTTTAGTAATGGTTATAAGGCCAGGTACATGTAGAATAGTGTTTGTGAATAAAAAGTAGTCAAACTACACTAAATTGGAATATTTATAACAAATTCAAAATGAATAAATTGTCAATTAAATCAGCAGAATTACTAGTAATTAGAAATATATAAAATTTTGTATCTTTATGTATAAATGTGCGAGCGTGTGTGTAAATAATATTCATAAAACTAGAAAAATATGCTAGAAATTTTAACAAAATAATTACTGAAATCTTAGATAATTAAATGTTGAAATTTAATAAATATTTTTAAAATAACAGAATATAAAACATAATGAAATTATTGATATTAAAATATTAATAAAATTTTATAACCTAATAATGCTTATTGCCAAATATTTATTCAACTTAGGCTTGTTAATTGTTTGTATTTCAAAATGAATACACATTCCTGCCAATTGAGAATAAACCATAGGATTTCATTTGATTATTTACGGTACTATAGAGATGCCCCAGAAAACAACTGCAAGGATAGATGCATTGTGAAAAATTTTGACATCATAGGAGAAAACCTACAAATACCAACAAATTAAAATAAGAGCTCAATCTATAAAAGTTTTGGTGTAATGTAAGATCAGTCATGTTTTTATCCAAATTCACAATTTTTGTACCTACCTACCCAAAGATAATGGAGTAGAAAATATTAGCTGGGATTCTATCCTAAACAGAGTCAGATCTCTATTCCATTTCAATAGCAGCGATGGATATATTTTAAACTATAAATATAAAAGGAAAAACAACACTTTTTTTTTTAATTTTTCCGTTAAGAAAATTTGAAATTTCTGATATTGAAATTCTAGGATATCCAACTAAATTTGTTTCAAAGAGTAAACTGTTAATTTGACATGCTCTAATTTCCAAGAGAATATGTTTTTAATATGTATTTCAGTAAAATTTTGAGTTATTATCCCTTAGCCAATAAAGGAGGCTTTTGCCAAAGGTTTATGGAAGTGTCTCATATTATAAAGGCATTAATAACATATTGTTATTGAATAGAAACAATGGAAATAATTTTTTTTTAAATATCAAAAGCATGAAAGCAGTATAGTGATCAGAATACTTGCTTTGGACAGTTACTTGAAGATTTTATGTATTTATACATACAACTATCAAAAGAATTAAGGAGATTATAGGAATTCAAAATATACACTTAATATATGAGATAATTATCTTCCAAAATGGATTAATTTGATTGTGATTATTTTAATCTTCAGTATGAATGATGAATAATAGTGCTACAAATAATTAAATGTGTAGTCATTTTGATTCCTATTATTGATAAACTTGAGAATGTTCGATATTGGATTGCCATGTAAACTTTATATGAACAATGTATTAGTTATTTATGTTTTAATTAATAGATAAATAAATTATTAGAATAGTAAATATAACAATTCAAAACAAAGCAAAACTCTCCATACAGTAATGCCATCTTGTGCCAACAAGAGCAATCAATGGATGCCAGAAGGAGAATTTTGCTTTGTTTTGAATTGTTTAATAACAATTATGTGCTAGTATGAGATAGTGATCATGTGATGTTTAATGGTTTAACACCAATCCTGCCTAATAGGATAGTGGTGGCTATGGTTGTTAAAGAGCCAAAGTCAACAAAATGTATGGGTGCTGAATTGAGTTCAGACCAATATGACTATATAAGCTATTGAGATTGGATTGAAAATATTATTGTTTTTAATTTCATTCTCATAGTTTTGTAGTTAAGTAGAGTTAAAAGGTGGCTGCTAGAAGGTTGCATTAGATCCTAAGTGCTCTCAGATCCAAGTCCTCACTGATGAAGGCCACACGCCAGAAACTAGTCTGGGAATATTGTATGAGTAGGCACTAGATAGGGATTTCATGCACAAGCCTTCTGCCATCCACTGATTGCTCTTGTTGGCACAAGATGGCACTACTGTATGGAGAGTTTTGCTTTGTTTTGAATTGTTTAATAACAATTATGTGCTAGTATGAGATAATGATCATGTAATGTTTAGTAGTTTAATAGTAAATATACCAAATCTGACTACAAAGGTCCATTGGAAATCCAAGTAGTATACTTTATATTCAATATTAAGAATATAGTGTGACAGATAGATGAGAATGAATACATATTATTAAATCTTTGTTGGTGGAGAGATATTGCATTTTTTTAACAATTATTTTAAATTTATTTTAAATATAAATATTAAATTATATTTCAACTTTTGTGATTTTTTTAAAAGTTCCTTTCTCAATACATGTTTGAGTAAAACTATCTAGAATAAGTAATAAATTTTTCAGGATAAAGATTATTTATATTTGGTTCACCAATACTAGGTGTTAAAATATATGCTAGAATTAATTTAAAATTACAAGTTGAGATTTTCTGTTGTGATATAATTTATATACCAGTTTCACTAGCACAGTGGGGAAGTATTAAAATATTCTATTACATATGTGTTTATAAAATAAACTTTACAATAATAAAGGTTGAATTCAAACTCAAGTATTTAAAGAAAGTGACAATGTGAAAGTATTAAATTTTATAATTATGAAATACTTAATTTGATTATATATTTAAAGTAAAATTGGGATGAAACATTACAATCCATCTCATACAACATGTAGGTTGTTCAAACAGGCAAAATTCTCCATACAGTATTACTATTCAGTGCAAGCCAGAGTGTAATCAATGGATGCCAGAAGAATTGTGCATAAAATCCCCATGTAGTGCCTACTCATTCAATATTCCTAGACTAGTTTCTGGCTTATAGAAATGGTGATCATGTGATGTTTATTGGCTTAAAACATGTAGGTTATATTGCCACACATTCTTTGAGTTAATCAATAAAGCAAATCATATATTGCATAATATTACTTTTATAAGCTTGTATTTACAAATATGTAATATAGATAATGTACCAATAGTTCAAACAACCTCTTATTGATGTGTAGTAAGAGAAAAATATTCAAAATCTCTATCTAGAATATTCCTATCCCCAGACCAATTAGTTTCAAGCTTTTGGTTCACCTCAGTGAGAAGCTAAAACATTCAGACACTAGATCTAAAACATCAACTCAAAACCCAGCATTCATTTAATATGTAACTATTGATAGAAAATGTGAAATTTTCAGATGTAAAAATATCTTTAAATCCAGCTATCTAATTCAAATAGTTATAAGGGACTGAACTAAATTGAGATCTACTATATATTAATAGCCTTAGCATCGCCAAAGCCTTAAAGGCAAAATTATAATAATCAATAAAGCAAGTCATATATTGTGTGACATTGCTTTTATAAGCTTGTATTTTAAATATTTTTCTCTTACCACCCTTATCAATAAGAGTTTGTTTGAGCTATTGGTACACTCCCTATATTACATATTTGTAAATACAAGCTTATAAAAGCAATGTCATGCAATGTATGACTTGCTTTATTGGCTATTATAATTTTGCTTTTAAGGCTTTGGTAATGCTAAGGCTATTAAAATATGGTAGACCTCAATTTGGTTCAGTCCCATATAGGTATTTGAGTTAGATAGCTAGATTTAAAGACATTTTTATGTCTGAAATTTTCAGATTTTCTACTTAATAGTTACGTATTAAATAACTGCTAGGTTTTGAGTTGATATTTTATATCTAGTGTTTGAATGTTCTAGCTCCTCACTGAGATGAACCAAAAGCTCAAAACTAATTGTTCTGGTGATAAGAATATTCTAGATAGAGATTTTAAATATTTTTCTCTTATTGTACTTATCAATAAGAGCTTGTTTGAGCTATTGGTATACTCCCTATATCAAATGTAGATATAATCAATACAGCACATATACTTTCAAAAGAGCCGAAAACATTCATTTTTAATATTTGTTATCGTACAGAGGTAATTCATAGTATAAATATTTATCTTTAATATTTGCTATCATATAATGATGATTTGTATTTTGTTATTATTATTATATTATTTTGTTATTTACATGAAATAAACCATTTTGTTATTTTTGTTAAATTATATGAATTATTCTTTAATCTTCATTTTGATACCGTTTAAGTTCAGGTCAAGATATCACACTATTGATTCATTTAAGTTTATTTAAATATTTTATTATATTTGCTATTTGAATCCAATTAATTAAATGAAGAATGCATACATAAAAACCCTGATACATCTTTTCATCTTAATAGCAGTAAAGGTTTATTAAAGAAAAGCCCTGAGATAATTATTACAATAAGTCTTAATAAATATTTTTTAATAGACACTCTTAATATTATATAGTCAATGAATAAATAAAACAGAATTAAAAGGTTAGTAGTCAATATTTAAATCCCTGAGAAATTATATATATTTACATTGATTATTTATTTTGTTTCGAAATCTGCAGTGAGTACATTCCTGTGGGTTAGGGTCTTATAAACGCTCAACCATATGCAAATGTATTTTCAGTATACACAAACGTAACTGGAAGTATATTTTCAGTTTCTCTTGCTCCGATTTTTGTTTTAGCACAGTTAATCTCTTACCAAGTCGCTTCCAAACAAATCAAAATATGAGGTTGCAATTTGGCTTCCCCAGTGTGTTGGCTATCGATCAGCAAAAGCGTTTAAATCAATCGTCTAGGGGTTAAGCGCTGTTGTTTGATTCTTAACATGATCAGTTAGATTGAGACATTGCAATTGGGCACTGCAATGTTTTTGGGCCACAATTTAAATATAGTAGTGTGATTATTGGTAATTCTTAATTTGATGTTAAAAGTTTCATATAACTTAATATGATAACAAAGTTTTAGTATAGTTTTTGCATGATAAAATGAATGCAAAATCTTTATGATCAATATAAATTGTAATGAAATTAAAAATATAAATATTCAATCAACATTTTTAATAAAATTTATCGAAAATAGTTCAAATATAAGTGATGTAGTTTTTTTATCTCAAATGTAATTAACAAATATAAGAAACTTTTAATGATAAGTAATATATGAAAGAAGCATGGATGAAATAAGCACCAATTCTTTTTGAAGATTTTAAAAACAAAGAAAAAATTATTCAGAAAATAGATGATTTAACATTAGCTAGAAATACAGTTAAAGAAAGAATTCTACAAATGGCCAATAACATAACTTACCAACAAAAAGGAGTAGTCTAGTTTAATTTCTCTTTGCCTTGATTGAAGTATAGCCATAAGTTGATCAGCTCAATTGGCTACTTTTATTTGCTATGGTGCTGGGAATAATATCAAAGAATTGATTAGTTTAACCTCATTAGTAACAGCAACAAAAGAAATGGATAATTGCAATAAAGTTTTAAATGTAATGGATATTAGCAAAATCGTATCAGTAATTACAGATGGTGTCCGAAGTATGTTTGGAAAAAAAAATGGTTTTCTCAGTTATTTATCGACCATATCTGACATTTTAAGTTTTGGATTTTCATTGCATTATACATCAGCAGATGATGTTATGAATGTTGTGACTAAATTAGTCAATTTTATATCTGCACATGCTCTAAATAAATGAAAATTCCTAAACTTAGTGAGTGAAGTTAATATACAATGATTTACTTATGTACAACAACATCCAATGGTTAAGTCGAGAAAAAGTTCTTCAAAGATTCATTGTGCTTAGATAAAACTAGACTTTTTTTATGTAATGAGAAAGTCATTGAAAAATATAATCAATTAATGGATATCGAATCGCTTTCAAAAATAATGTTTTTACTGATATGTGTTCACATTTAAATAAATTATATGTGAAACTGCAAGGTTATAATAAGACAGTTGTTTTCATGTTTGATATGATCAAAGCATTTGAAGTTAAATTATAAATTTTCAACTGCAATGTTATTTCTTACACTTTCAAATATTTTCCAAATATAAAAAAATTATTGATTGATTTAGAATCTCATGAGAAGCCAGATCAAGTAAAATTGATACAAGCTGTTTTTCAATCAATAACTGATGAATTTTCTTCAAGATTTACACAGTTCAGACAATTTCCAAAAACATCAAAATTTATTTTATATCCAGACACAATATCAATGGATGGTCTCACTTTAAAAATTTTCCAATGGCTTAATTTGGAAATTATGGAAATACAATTAGTCAATTTTAAATCCATTTCTATATGGAAACAAAATTCTATTGATTTGGGAAATGAGTTAGAAACAATGAAAAATTATCGATTATTGAGTATACATAAAAAGAATGCTGAAGGGGAATTATTGATAACTTGTAATGCTATTCTTGAAACATTTGTCTAAAAAAATTAGTGACTGCTATATTATCAATTTTCTCCTCTACATATGCATGTGAGTCATTGTTTTATGAAATGAATTTAATTAAAGACAGTTCAAGAAATAGAATGGTAAATAAATCTACTTTGGTGTGTACATTATTAAAAGTGTCAAAATATAAACTAGATATAAAATATTTAGTATCCAATGTATAACAGCAATAATCTCATTGAATAATATCAATTCTTGTCGATTTTATGTTTATTTTCAAAATTTTGTTTTAATTCTATTAATTTTTTACTACTGAATTTCATTCAATTTATGCTCTTCTAAAAATAAATATCATTTACTTGTATTTAGCTTATTTAGAAATTTTGTTTAATTATTATTAATTAAAGAATTTTCTAAAGCTATGAAATTTGGAAATAAATGAATTATTATTGTTATTATTATTATTATTTTGTTATTTTATAAAATTTTAAAAATTTGCAATAATTAAATTGTTTATATTTTGATTTAATAACTGTATGTCATGCAATCACTCAATAAATACTTTTTGGGAATTTCTGGCATGTACACATAAAAAGATTTGCCATTATTGGCCTAGAGTGTTAAAAAAGCTAAATACAGTATTGGTGCTCCCTTCTTGAAATATTAAAATTGTGTTAAATGAATAAACTTATCTTTTCATATTATTTCTATTTTAAAATACTGTGGAAGGTATAATCAACGTCTTTTTATTTTCATTCACTATAATAGTAGTCTTTTTTTTCTACTCATCATTTAAAGAAGCTTGTTTTTTCTTGTAAATTTGAATATTTTACTGTTAACATTTTATGCTTAAAGTAATTACTGTTAGTCAACTTTTATTTATTTTTTCCATGTGGTTTCTATTTATATACTATAGATTAAGTTTTATGTTATTGATTAAAGGTTAAACTTAAAATAACAAAAAATAAAACTATTTATTTCAAAAATGCAATAAATATATTTTATTGACATTGTACTAATTATCTATTTACAACATTAAATATATCTCTAATCTTAACATTATTTAAAATAAAAAAAATATTTATTATATTATTAAAGTATTTTCTATAACATTACGAATTTTTTTGATAAATAATGATTATGAAAAATTTTTTAAATTTTAAATACAGAATGAAAAAAAAAAAAACAATACTTTGCAAAAGCTGATCAACTATATCTCCAAGTTCTTTTTTCTCAATGGATGATAATTTTTTAGAACTTCCAGCATCTGAAGATTTCTGATTTTGCTTCCGTCCCATTATGACTAAAATAATATATTAATAATTAAGTATAGAAAATTGTGATTAAGCTGTAAAATTAAATCAACTGAACGTAATATAAATCATTATATTTATGTTAATTGTTAACAATTTCTAAAACCCATAAGATATATGTCAATTCTATACTATAAATATACATATTAATAAATAAATATTTAAATATTATTAATATAAAATTATAATTCAATGAAAAAAATAAAATTTATAATAATTTCTATCAACTTACAGACTATTTTTTTAAACAAAATTTACTAAAAAATATCTTTATAAATAGTTAAGACATAGAGAATAAAAAATATAAAAAAAATTATAGCAATTACAATTTAAAAGAGCTCTCAAACGGAATTATATCACACATGGTAAACATAAGTATATCATAAATTTTGGAGCAAGCAAACAATTAATACTAATGTTTAAAAGGAATTAATAATCTCATTATTAGAGACACTCATAAATAAGTAATGTTAAATGGATAATAATTTAAAAGCATACACTAAAAATCAGATAAAATGGGAGAATATGATTTATTTTAAAGATAAAACAATTACTTTCATCATAATAAATTATATTTTTCAAGCACTCTCAAAAAACACTTTCAAAATACTTTGTGATATCAGTTTAGTATACAAAAAAAAAAAAAGATTCATTATAATCATATCATATTTACACTTCAAAAACTATTAAACCTTTCAAAAAAATGCTATTATAAATAAGTCCAATAAGGTATATCAATTTAAATTTGGCAGTCCATTTCCATTAACATGCATAAAATAATTCCTAATCACTTAGTAATAAGCATGCAATCTTGAAAATTCTAATTTCTGCATGCAACAATTGATTACATAGATATTTTTCAAACACATTATTCTTCTTAAATAAAAATTCTGACAAATTAATTTTTCTATCATTGAAGAAATTGTTTTTGGAAGTTTATTCATATTATGTAGCTGGTTCATTTTACCAACAAGGTTTGTTATCACTGCTAATAGAACAATATAAAGCATTTGAAATGAAACTGTTGATAAACAGAGTTATATGACAGTTTAAATTTTGTTTTTCATTTTTATGGTAGTAATCTTTGAACTAGCTTCATGAAACAGCCATCAAGTTAGTTTTTTAAAATGAATGCACAATTAAAAGCTCCATCTTTTTGGTTCCTAGATTTATAGAAGAATCTACAAAATATTCTTAATGATTTAAATGTAATTTATGACAAAATTATTTAATAATTAAAGATTTAAAAAACTCAAGTAAGTTATTAATCATTATTAGGAAAAAAAGTTTTAAAATTTTTTGACTTTGATAATTATTAGCTTTTTAAATAAAAAGGTAGACTTGAATTTGAAATAAATCATAGAATCTATGAGTTGCTTCTGCATTTAACAAGTAAAATGATAGGTATATCATCACAGTAATATAAAAATATCATTTAAAGTAATTATGTATTGTTATTATTTTGTCAAATTAATTGTACAGAAGTGAGACATATATCCCTTATCAACATAAAATAATTTTCATTTAGGAATGCTCCAAAATGTATTAAAAATACCTTGGTTGAATCATAAAGTAATCAATAAGTTAATCATTTAAAAATATTATTATACTGAATATATTATTAAAAGAGCATATCATATCCTGTGTAGTTAAATGCAGTATTAAAATGGTGAATTCAAAAGCTAAAGATTTGTGAATCAGATCTTGACTCTGTAACTTCTGGTGCTTGAACATCATGTGATCTGAACAATTAACTATTTTTTAACGATATATCTTCATTGAATTAGGCATGTAAAAGAAACAAAGAGTAATAGAAATCATAAAATTATTATGAAAAAGTTAAACAAGATTTTCATGGAAAAAAAAATCCAGTTTACTTTATAGACTTTTTAAAAGCAAAAAAAAAACATTGATAAATTGAAGATAGAAAACATTGGCCAATTACAATTAGGAAAAGCCATGTCTTTCAAAATGAAAAGATTTCTTGCTAAGAACTTTAAAAAACAATATCATGTAGTACAGGTGCAAATATATGAATAAATTTATATAGACTTTGCAAAATTTATTATTTATCTTAAATTTTTTCTACCTTCCCTCCTCTTCCTGTTTTTTTTTTTTTTTGAGCAAGGATAATCATATTCGTTTCCAAGAGACTGCTAATGATGATCATATATATATTTAGCAGTAATAAAATATTAAGGATTGAATTTATATATGATCTATTACTTTATTATGATGTAAATAGGATATCAATTAGAAAGAGTTAGAAATGTCAAATAATTTTATTATAAATTAGTAACCATAATAATAAAGTTTTCTTGTTGAATTCTGAAAATGAGAAATAGAGAAAAAATAGATGGTGAATACTGCCCATTCTGCAAATATCTAAGAATTGATATGGGTTATCCGAGTTTTTATTTTGGTATCCTTACAGATTATATATATGTATTTTTAAACATATTTGACTATTGTATACTTGAAGTGCAACATAAAAAAAGAATTGGTTTTAATTCTGATTCTTTTTCTGTATATTATATATATTGTATGATTACTAAAGTATAATGAAAATCGATCATTAATATTATTAAATATTTGTTCATTTCAAACAAATTTAATTAATTATTATTAACCATATGCTACATATTTCAAATAAATCTGCATGTGTAGCAAGACATTAATTACTATTGCCATTCAATATAATATATAATATAATACGCTCTAAACATTAAAATAGTAGTTATTATAAATACTGTATTATTATTTCTTGGACGTAGTTTTTAATATATATTTTTAAAAAAATCATGAATGATAAAGTTAAAAAACATATATTAAAATTTCTCTAACAAGATCGACATAGCTAGTCTTTCTTATAATCGATAGTCTTAACAAAAACTTGTGAACTAGATGAGACTAAAACGAGTCTTAGCCTTAAACGAACTTTACTTCTATTACCAATTGCAGTATTACATACAATGTCGATGCTTTTTCGACATACAAATTGATAAAGATGAACTACTATAATTCATTAGTCATACTTTCGGAAAGTGAGCATTGTTCTAATGGATGGAATTATTATAGTTCAACAATAACTGAAAGAAGTATTTATTTTTGCAATAAAAATTATTTGGCTTTTAAAAAAAAATAGATAAATATAAAATATAGCGAAATAGTGCATTAGCTTTTCCTTAAAAGCTATCATCCCAATTACTAATCCTCATATTAAATTTAATTATTTTTGACACTGTATTATATAGTAACAAAGCAATTAATACCCATTATATTCCAAATTTTGAAAATACTAATGTTAAGCAAAAAATATTAATTGAAAGAAAAAAAAACAAATTTAGTTTTATTTGTCGTCTGCTAAGATATAATTTTAAAAAAGTTAGGAAGTAAAAAAATAATAATTTTAATTAACAAGCAGCAATACTACGATAATAAATACTCACATGTTTATGAATAAAAAGTAAAATACTTTATGTTAAAAAGAATAAGTAAAAAAATATGTAAATTATAAATAAGATTTATCAATGCAAAGTTAATGCACGTTGCAAGTAGAAAACAGAAGCCATTTTAAATTAAGCCCGTTTATAATCAAATAGTTAAGCAAAATTCGCCAATACAAATTTAATTATTTTCAGCAATAAAATCATATACCTAAAACAAAAAATAAACTAATAATATTGTTATGCAAATAATAATATTTGTTATTGTAGATGCTTACATTAATATATGAAATATTTTATCCAATCAAAGATTGCTTTTAAATATCTTAACGTTATTAGTATTTTTTTTTTCTTAATTTTACGAAGGAAAAATTGCAATACATTCTTTTTCAAAAATCAAAGTATTAAATTAGCATTTTATATGCTAAATATCATGACACACTAAATGTGTGTTTGAAAAATTTGATGTTTGAAGAAAAAATAAATTTGTCATATTTTTTTTTTTTTTGGTTTAAAAAAATCTAAAGTAGATATAGGAAAAGTATTTACAGTTGCGATCATATGTCGGACTATTTCCATTATCTATTATTAAGCATTGAATGTTAAGAAATATTTTAATTTTTTTTTTTGCTTTTAATTGATAGTTTGATATGTGACCCTAGTTCTAAATCTTTTATGTTTTGGCTTTTTTATTATTATTATTATTATTGACGTGTATGCGTCAAATAAATGCGACTTGAGACAGATCTGAGTAAGTTAAAATATTAGTTTAATTTCCCGCAAATTCAAATATATACATTACTGTTACATACGTCGGTTAAAGCACTCCTTTAAAGTTGGGTATCATAGGTCTGCCCGTTAGGGCCACTGTAGTCTAACTTTTTCTACTAATGCTCCCTATTCTCCCTCTACATCCCACTTCTTTACCCGACTTCTGGAGTCCTAACAAAACATTCCATAAATATCTCTCCTTACATGGTCTGTTAGCTGAACCCTTCGCTAGTCCCAATGGGTTTTGATTTATCCCCATTTTTACCTTAAAAGGTGAGACATTTTGGAAGTACATTTTACTTAACCCTAAACTCATATATGGTTATTTTTACATGACAATTTACATTAATAATTCCAATACTTTTTATACACTTATATTATTTATGAATCTTTAATTTTGCACTATTATTTACATAAAGAATTTCAACAATCTTAAATCAACTTGTCCATGACACTACACTCCAGAAGTATCCGTGATTTCACAAAGTCTCTAAGGTATGCCAGTGGTTTTCTATTTCGTCTTGGGTGATGGTAACCTTGCTCTTCTCTTGGCTGCTTCTTTTCACTTGAATTACCCATTTCTGGCTGTTCTTCAGTCCTCACTTTCTCTAGTCTGGTGCATTATCTGTTTCACAAGTTTCTGCTTCTATTTCTGGGTTAGCAACTTGGATTTCGCTGATCTCTGGCTCATTCTTTTTTGATTTGTTCTGGTTGGGGGTCTCTGCCTTCCCAGCTTGGGTGACTACAGTGACGAATGTGATTAAAGTGTCTTTTGCATACTATCTCATCTTCCGTTTGTACTGTTGCAATGTTTCTTGAAGATATGCTGACTTTCACCTTTAATCCCGATTTTCCGTAGACAATCTCTAATCCACACTTCACCAATGATGAAACTCATGCTCTCGTTCTCCATTTTTCTTGGATGATTCGGGCAGTAACAAGTTTAGCTCTATCCTCGATCTTCACTTCTGGAACAATTTGGATGGTGATTTTCCACTTGCTGCTGTTGGGGTGGCATGTTGTTGCAAAAGTATTTCGTCTAATGCTTCTGGTATCTTAGCAGCGTTTTTCTTCTGTAGTGCATTTTTTAGCTGTTTAACTGCATTTTCGGCAAGCCCATTGCTTTCAGGGTGGTACGGTGGTGAGTGGATATGCCTAATACCTCTAGTCATCAAATACTCCTCAAAATTTTGATGATGCAAAACCTGTACCATTGTCTCCAAAACCTGTATCATTGTCTGTGACTAGTGTTTCCGGATATCCTTGTGTAGCGCTTATCGAACTTAAATGTTTTATGACTTCATCTGTACCAGTATTTTTACGACTCTGTATTCTATCCAGTGTGAGTAAGCATTGACCAATACTAGGAATATGCATCCCATAAAAGGGCCAGCATGATCTATATGAACACGCTCCCAAACTCTCATTGCTGGTGGCCATGAACTATATTCCTTCTTTTTCTGTCCGGTATTTGCTTGACAGTTTACAGAGTTTTTTGTGAATGCTTCAATCTCTTTATTCAGTTTTGGCCACCAAACATAGCTCCTTGCCAGTGCCTTCGCATGCACTATTCCAGGATGTCCACCATGAAGTAAACTTAGGACTTTGTTTCAGCCTCTTGGAGGTATCACGACTCTGTCGCCATTGAGGATGCATCCCTTGCAGATTGATAGTTGGACACGTGCTTTCCAGAATGCTGTTGGTAAATTTTTAGGTTTTCTGATGGGCTAACCCTTACTGATCCAGCCCTTAAGTATTTGGTAGCCTGTGTTAGCATCTGTCCATTCAGCTATGTATCTACTATTCACTACTTTCAATTCCCAATCATCGATGTAATTGACTTCGATGGTAGTTTTTTTTTCTTCAGAGGTATCCAGCAATCTTGACAACGCGTCAGCATGTTGTATCATTTTTCCACACCTATATTACAGTTCATAGTCATAAGCCGACAGTATGGTAATCCTGCATAACCTCCATGGGCTCAGGTGATCGGGAATAGTGTTCACTTTTGCGAATATTCCCAGCAATGGTTTGTGATCTGTGGTTATGGTAAACTTCCTTCCATACAAATACTGATGGAATTTCTTGATTCCAAAACCTATTGCCAATGCCTCCTTATCTATTCGGCTGTAATTTCTTTTGGCACTAGATAGAGTCCTTGAGGCATAAGCTATTGGTCTTTTGCCATCAGGAGTGGGGTGTATTAGCACTGCACCTACTCCATACTCTGATGCATCTGTTGTCAACCATAATTCTGCCTTGTTATCATAATGCACTAGTAATTTCTCTGATGTTAGAAGGGCTTTTGTTTTATTAAAGGCATTCTCGTATTCTGACATCCATTCCCAGACTTGATTCTTCTTCAGCAAATTGAACAGTGGCTGAGCGACATGGGCTTTCCCTCTTAGGAAGGTCTCAAAGTAGTTGATAAGTCCCGGGAATGCCTGAAGTTCCTTCATGTTCCTTGGTCTTGGTGCATTTTTCACCGCCTTTGTTTTCTCAGGTGCTGGAGATTTACCCTGTCCGGATATTATGTGTCCCAAAAATTTAAGTTTCTGAGTGCTCCATACGCATTTATCTGTGTTCAGCGTTGTTCCAAATTTCTCCAATCTCCTGCACACTTGGATGATTCTATCTCAGGTTTTCCTCAGAGTCAGCTGTAATAAGGATATCATCATAGTATGGGGTGACTCCTGTCAGTCCTTTTACCAGTTGATTGATCTTTGCTTGGAAAATGTTAGGAGTCACAGTAATCCCGAAAGGAAATCAATGATATCTAAATAACCCTAGATGTGTTGTTATTGTCAGCAACTTCGATGTTTCTTCACTCACAGGTATTTGATGAAATGCAGCATGAACATCGAGCTTGGCAAAATATTGAAGTCTTCTCCAAGAGGGCTAGAACCTTCCTTGTGTTTGAGACTGGGTATGAGCTTTTACACAAATTTTTATTTATTGTCCCTCTATAGTCTCCTTAGAGATGCACCTTGCCATCTGGTTTGCTCACTACTACGATTGGACTAACCCAGTCTGCAATTTCAGTTGGGCTTATAATACTCTTTTGCATGAGGTCATTCAGTGCTTCCTCCACCTTGCTTCGCTGTGCGTATGGTACCTTTCGGCTCTTGCATATTACAGGTGTTGCATGCTCCTTTAACTCTAGTTGCACTGGTGTCATTTGTATTTGACCTAATCTTGAACTAAATAGAAGTGGGAATTTACGATTTCTTTACCGATATTGATTTTTTTTATTACATTGATCATGATTCCCAGTGGTCGGAACCAGTTTCTGCTGGTTAGTGGGTTTATTTGTTTATACACTATAAGTAATGGTAGCATTCTGCTGATAGCATTTAATTTTACTCTCACCAAAACTTTTCCGACAATCTCAACCGTGTTTCCATTGACGTCTCTAGCGCAAACGTCAGTCCTCTCAATGTTTTTCTTTGAAAAACTGCTTTCCTTCATGATGTTATTTCAATCTCTTAAAGATATCAGAGATACTCCCAAGCCGCTATCTATTTCCATTTTCAAACGCCTTTCTTCTATGTATACTGTTTGTCTAATTTCAGACTTTGCGCTCTTTAATGATTTTATATCGTACATTTCTGGGGATTGTTTACTTAATTTTGATTCATCAAAATCCTTCACCAGAGGTCCTCGTAATCCATGGCTTGACTGTTTGCATTGTACTTGACCATAATTCCGCTCGAGTGTCCTGGTTTTCCACAGCGGTAACATACGCGATTGCACCTTCTGGCTTCTGCCTTTCCCTTCTCACTTGACTGATATCTGAATCGACTGGTACTGAATACGCTGTGATGTGTTGATTACATATTCCTTTGCTTGGTTGATTACTAATTCGTGTGCCATTCTCCTTTTAATTGCTTCCTTATACGTTATTGTTGAGTCTGCTAATAAATGTTCACGGAATTTTGTTTCACATATTCCTAGTAATAATTGTTCGAGGAGTGCTTCTAAAAACTGGCCGTAAGCACAATTGTTTGCTAATTCGTGTAGTGCCGCATCGTATTCTTTTAAAAGTTTCATTTTTTTCCTGTCGTCATAGTCTAAAATATAATCTGGCAATATGTTTTGATGATAGAGGGCAGAACTCTGCAGTTAATTTTGCAACTACATCATTATATGGTAATGTTTCAGGCTCAACTGGCTCACACAAACAATTGGCTATTTCCAATATTTTTATTACTGCAAAACCCAAAAGAGTAACTATTTTTATATCATTTCTTTTGACGCTATTTACCAGGAAATGTTTTTCTACTAGTTTTACATATAATGGCCAGTTACCCGGATTTTCAACATCGAAGTTCGCTATTCGCAATTGTATGTTGGCGGCCATTTTTGACGCATGAATTTATCTCCTGTCACAGTTCTTTTTTTTGGTTTAATACTGAAGTCCGACGTATGTTTGTTGTTCCCAAAATCTGTCTACGGTGATCCTGTCAACTGCTCCAGCTTTGACGTGTATCCATCAAATAAATGAGACTTGAAACAGATCTGAGTAAGTTAAAATATTAGTTTAATTTCCCACAAATTCAAATATATACATTACTGTTACATATGTCAGTTAAAGCACTCCTTTAAAGTTGGGTATCATAGATCTGCCCGTTAGGGCCACTGTAGCCTAAATTTTACTACTAATGCTCACTATTCTCTCTCTACATCCCACTTATGTACCCGACTTCTGAAGTCCTAACAAAACATTCCATAAATACTTCTCCTTACATGGTCTGTTAGCTGAACCCTTCACTAATCCCTATGGATTTTGATTTATCCCCATAAGGCGAGGTAATTTGGAAGTACATTTTACTTAACCTTAAACCCATATATGGTTATTTTTACATGACAATTTACATTAATAATTCCAATACTTTTTATACACATATTATTTATGAATCTTTAATTTTACACTATTATATACATAAAGAATTTCAACAATCTTAAATCAACTTGTCCGTGACACTACAATTATGCAATCTCAGATCTGTATACATATACCTTCGATCGATCATTTTATATTTTTACAAAAATTAGGCTTACAAGTTATTAATTTAAGTGTTAATTTTGTAACCTGCATGATATAATGCATGTTAGCTTTCATTGCGGCTGACCCATCGGCAATCAACAGAAGAGAGGCCTGCTATTCCCTATCTCGTAAATGGTCCACGTAACATCTGCATAGAAATTTGCATAGTTTTACAGTTATTAACAGAATAACTCGCCATGAATATGGGACTGTAGACTGTCCCGAAAGTGCTTGGCAGTAAAAATTTTGACAATTTACTAATAGCTTCATTAACTGTGCGCAGAGCACATATATGTATTAATTTTAAATATATGATTTTTATATCTTAATAATTTGTGTGTTGCTTTTAATTGATATAGTCACGTGACCCAAGTTGTAAATATTTTACATTTTGGCTTTTTTTTAATTAGTCTTGTAACCAGAGTTCTAAATGTTTTGGGTCAGACAACGTTTTTGGTCAATTTAGAAATTCAAAATGGTGGAGATCACATACTATAAAAGTACCACTCACTTCCATTTGTATATATTAGCTTGTCTTATGATTCTAATCAAGACTCAGTGGAACTGGACAGCTTTCCTCAAATCAGCTATAATCTTAGAAGATTCTAGTCCTATCATGGACTTGCCTCACTACATAGACATATCAATAATGACTATAATAGAAACACCACAGTTGGAAGGGGTTTCAATTGAGAGCATGTTCAGATTAGACAGACATTATCTGTCTCTGGCTTACCTCAAAAAAGGCTGACTATTTGTTGTCAGATTCCCTACCTTACTTGCAGCAATTGTTACTGACCAATGGCAGGATTTTATACACATGTTTACACATTGACCATGCTTATGTTTTACCCTTTGGCTATGTTTATACATTGGTTATCCACATGTTACACATTGATTAGCAGCAATGAGTGCTCAATCTGATCAGATAAGGAATCTGGACTAATCCACTTCTGAAGACAAGATCAGATATGACATCCCCCCCCGCCCCGGTTAAATTTAGCACTGGACAACTTAGTCATCATGATGAACTGGACAATGTGTTGTCCGCTTTGTTAATTTCTCAGGTTTGGTCTTGTCCCAGGATGTTTGCCTGAGTTGTTGCTGTCTTTGGCCTGGCAGTCATCATTTTTACTTGATGTGCTTGTTTCTGTGTGATTCAGTCTCAGTTTGGGTGATGATGATCTTGATACCCACCTGCTGTTTGAACTACTACAGTTAGAGTCATTTCAATTGTGTAATCTCTGCTGGTATCTATTTTGTGGGTCCATAGTACATTCTACTTAGCACCTGAGTGCCTATTTGTATTTATATATATATATATATATATTTGCTTTTCTACCACAGTTTGATCAGGTTTCAGGGCTGACAGTATATGTTTAGTCCACTGAGGTGTTTTGTCCGATGGCATGCTTTGATTCATTTTATTTAATGTTGTGACCTGGTTCACTTTTGTCAATACAAAGCCTAAGTGACTGAACCAGTCATGTTTTAATAAGTTACTATGATTACCTCATGCCACCCTGATCACTTCCTTTGTTAAATTTATTAAGAACATTACAATCTTGAAATATGTGTTTTCTGTTTCAAAATATCCAATTCTACTGTATCTTCATTTGGATGCTTGTGTATGGTCTTGTTAGGCATAGTAATTTTAACTGTTCTTTGGCACAACAATTTTATTTTATTGCTCTGATAATCTATGATAGACTTGCTGCTAGGGTGCAGCTTATATTTTTTATGAAACAGTGGACACTGCAGACGCTGGTCCAGTTTCATTGTAACTGATGTATCCTTAATTATAATACTATGTATAAATCCAAGCTGATCGTCTTTAATATGATTTATACAGGCAATTTGTTTATTTTTTCTTATAATTGCCTTTACTGTTTTTTGGAATCGATTTTTCCATTCTCATATCAGTTGTCTGTCTTTTTAATTTCAAACCTGCAGCCTTTATATGTCCAGCCCACTTGCAAACCTTACATTTGCATAGTGGTGGTATGTGTGTGCATTTGTTTGTTGCATCTATAGCAACACATTAGAATATTTGATGCTGAATTATTGGAGCTCACTGAGTGTCTGACTGATACAGTGTTATGCTCAATATTTTGCATATCATACTTAGTAATTTTTTTAATGGGTTTGTCTGACTAGCTATTGATTCTGCTAGTAGTGCTTGGGCCACAGCTGTTTCATAATCTAAATCTGGAATCATCAACATTTTTAGTCTTAAATTGTGATCATTTTTGCTGCAAATAAAATGATCATGAAGTGCTTCATTCAGGAAATCTTTGAATTCACACTTTAATGCCCACAATCAGATTCTTGTTGTAAACTCTCTGGCTTCCCCCCCCCCTCTTCTTGAATACAGAGATTGAAATAATATTTCTGCAATATTGTCAATGGTTTTGGGAGATACTAATCTGTGAGAGTTGTTAATGATTTGTCAAAATCTAGGGCATCTGTTGTTTTTGCCGCAGATTGAGACTTGAGAATCTTGTAAGTTTGAAGACAGTTAATTTTATTTCAGGCTTTTTGATATGGTCAGACTGTAGGTAAAAGGTTGATCAGCCCTCAGGGTGGACTGGATAAAAAACTTTCATGGAGCCAATAAAATTAGCCTTTTTTAATTTTTTCTTGTTTCTTCATAAAAGAAATAAAGTACAGATTTTTATTTTTGGGAGTTACCACTGGTAATTTTAAATTTTGACAGTTACAATTTGTAACTGTCCCAATGAATCTAACAATCCACTAGTGAGAACTTCCATCATTTTATTACAAGAAATGCACTCTTGGTTGGTTTATGATTTTAATTGACATGCCTATTATGTTTGCTTTCAATTAGATCTAAGTGACAGAATTTTTATCACCATTTTGTAAATACGATATGTCTATTTTCTCTGCGCTCGCATATTTTTTCCACACTGCTGTATCTGATTTTCATTCAGGCAGAATAATGATTTTAATACGACAAATGTCTAACTGTGTATTCACATATTTACGTATTTTTCCAGATGTTGGGAAAAATAGTCTTATCATACTGTATCAAATCTGTTGTGTTTGGCTGAATTGCAGGTTTCAGACTCAAACCAATAGTAATATCAAAAAAAATATGAACATGTATAATTTATTAGAATGCAATACAGAGAGCATACCAATAGCTCTTAATTAATAAGTGCGATATGAGAAAATATTTAAAATCTCTATCCGGAACACTCATCTCCAGACCAACTGGTTCCGAGCTTATCTGACGTGAACATAAGCTCGAAAACAGTTGGTCTGGAGATGAGAGTGTTCTGGATAGAAATTTTAAATATTTACTCATACTGCACTTATTAATTAAGAGCTTGTTTGAGCTATTGGTACACTCTCTGTATTGCATTTCTGTATAAATACAAGCTTATAAAAGTAATGTCACATTATATATGACTTGTTTTTTTGATTATTACCATTTATTAGAACCAATATACATACATGTTATACTATTAATAAATACAATTTTACACACAACTTAATTAATAATGATCTGGTCATGCCTGAATGACAACTCACTTCCAGCTATCTATATTAGCTTACCTTGTGAATTATAATTAAGACTCTTCCAGGTGTACTGGGCAGTTTCCCTCAAGTTGGCCATAGTTGTAGCAGCTTCTAGTCCTATCATGGACTTGTTTCACTGTGTAGACATATCAATAATGAATATAGTAGAAACACCACAGTTGAAAGTTGTTTCAATTGAGAGCACATTCAGGTTAGACACATGATTTTTCTCTCTGGCTTTCCTCCAAAAAGGTTGAATGTTTATTGCCAGATACCCTACCTTACTGGCAGCCATCGAATTCAGAGATCATCATTGCCTATGGTCCATACTAACAAATGATAGGATTTTATCATGTTTACACATTGCCATACTTGTGCTTTACTCTTTGATTATGTTTATACATTGGTTATCCACATGTTTACACATTGGTCTAGTGGCAATGAGTACTTAATCTGATTAGATAAGGAAGGAATCTGGAACTAGCTCACTTCTGAAGGTAAGGTCAGATATGAGACTAATTGTGTTATTCTGTCAAAGACAATAGTGAGTAGAAATTTTATATGCTTATCTATAAGAATTGTTGTAAATTCTGATTTCTTCAATTTTTTTTCTTTAATATTTACAGACATTATGTACTGACACATAGGGCTCTTTGTCATTGTCATATGAGCAGCTTTGAATTTTCTTCTTTATACTTTTTCCTCTCTGTCCAGTATTTTTGTATTTTCCCAGTTAAACATATATTCATTAATACATATATTTTCTGCTACTATAGATTCATCAGTTTTTTTCTCTTTCAATCAGTAGTTTGTGTTCCTTCAATTAATGTTCAACAGGGTTACATTTCATCAATATACTTCCTTCCACATTCACATGGAATTTCTAGATGCAATTTTTGTTTTTCAGCATTTCCAATTTAGGCTTTGTAGAAGTCAGAATTCCTCAAAGTATGGTATAACTTGGGAAGCTGTTCTAATATTATATTGACTGCAGATTGTTATATTCATATAGAAAAGCAATATAGAAGTAAATTGAAAAAATACTCCAGAAGGAAAAGCAAATAATGTTCAATAGGAAAAGCATTATTTTAAATTACAAAGAACAGAAAAGAAGTAGTTTTAAAAAATGTAAAAAAATTTAAATAAACGTAAAGAATTTTAAGTAAGTTTTTGTGAAAGGCTATATTTAAACTTTGGTTTAAGAAAAGAAAGGATGTATAAATAAAGATCGACAACTAATAAAAGAAATAGATATGAAAACAATAATAAAATATTTGTTGGAGTGCACTAAGTAATTTGAAATGAAGGAATTAAAATATATGTAGCCGAAGGAAAAACAAGGGACTATATAAATGCACCTTAAAGAGCATAAGTGTCTTTTTTTCTTTCATTGCTGTGCATGTTATCAGTTGAAGGAGCTCTAATTGAGTTGAATAGTTTTGTAAATCTGATCAGGGAGGGAGAACTCAGAGACTGATCTGAAGGTACAGAATACCAACTAGGAGTTTTATAGATCATACTGATCTTATTTTATGTAAGCCTCAGGGGCTCCTGAGCATATAATATTGTTAGGAAGTAAAACAAGAATAACAAAGTTTAAAGAATATGTTGCTCAAAACAATTTTAGCAGGTAGCAGCAAATGCTGAAATCATTTCTGGCTAGTTATAGAGCTATAACTGTACTGCAGATTGCCATTTATCTTGTTTATACGTTTGTTGTAAATAAATCTTTTCTCTCTATTATTATTATAAATTTGATTGATTGTTGTTTTTTTCTTGCCTCTTACAATTATAGCAGGAAGTGAAATATGCTACAAGAATAGTGTAGTCACAAATTCGAATCTGCAATAGGGGAATTAGGATTATACAAGAATGGTGCAGTCATCATAGGAATCAAGTTTGAGTAATTGCCTACAAGAATGGTGCAGTCATAAATGTTAAACCTGTAATAGGGAAAAGATTCTACAAGAATGTCACAGTCATAAATTATAATCTGTAATAGGGGAATTAAGATTATACAAGAATGGCACCATTAGAAATTCTAAACTGTAATAGGGGAATTAAGATTGTACAAGAATGGAAGTCTAGAAATTTGAATCTGTAATAACTGAATTCAGGTTAAATAGAATTAGTACAGTCTATTATAAAGGCCAATCTGATAATAAGATAAAATGTCATTAGGACAAATTAATGCCTTTAAATTTAAGTTGAAATGCTGGTGAATGGCCTTTACATGTTATTCAATTGGAAATTTTTTTGCCAAATTTAATAGTATAGAAGATAAAAGAAAGATAGGGGTGTTTTTGTATTTGGCAGGGTATAAAGTAATCGAAATAATAATTTTTTGACTGGCCTATAATGGAGGAGATACCATTTGAAGAGATAGTAAAAAAGTTACTGACCATTTTAGTCCAAGGCCATCCAGACATAGAGAGAGGTTGACTTTGCACTACAGAAGATTGGTAAAAGGTGAAAAAATTAAATAGTATGATATAATATTATGCCAGTTGGCAAAAAATTGCGATTATGGCAAGTTTATGAAACAAGTATTTATTAGATCAATTATTGTGGGGAATGGTTGCTGAAATATTGAGACAAATGTTGCTTACAGACATTGATTTATCATATGAAGTAGTGGTCAAAAAAGGAATTGTGTATGAGGTAATAATTGAGCAAGCTCTTGCATATTGAAGTAGAACAGAAGAAAAAGGCCAGTTTACAAAACATAAAAGGCAACATCCAAGGAAGGAAGTCTTAAAGATAAATCATTAACATTAAAATGTTATTGCTGTGGGAGAAATGGTCATTTATTGAAAAACTATAAATGGAAAAACAAAAATTATTTTAATTGTGGCTATAGAGGCATTTGGAAGGGGTATGCAGAAGAGAATATGAAAAAGAAAAGCATAAAGAAGACTTAAACAGAAGGGAGTTAAACAAGAAAAGGGCAATAATAATAAGAATATTATATCCAGACAAAAGCAATACATGCTTAGGGAGTTAGAAATGGAAGTAGACTGTTTTAGGTATCTTGCTGTTATTGGCAAGTAAATAGAAGGAAATATCAGATCATAAAGTGGTCAAATTGTTAAAGACAGACATCACAGTAAAGGATATAAATGGTAATGCTATCGATATAATGGGAATGATGAATGCCCCAATTTTGTTCAGAGGCAAAACACTGATTTTGCCAATTTATATAGTACATAGACAAATAATTCCCATAATTGATACGGACTGGTATACAGAATTAGGAATAGAGGTTTCTATAGTGAAAAATATTTCCATAGAGCAGGAAATGTTAAAAATGTACCCAGAATTATTTAATGAAGGTCTTTATTTAATCAAGACAAATCTAGTAGAAATTGATTAAACTGAAAACGCATTGCCAGTCATTAAGACAGAAAATAGAAGAAAAGCTAACAGTTTTGGTAGCTAGTGGAGTGTTAACCCTGGTGGAAGATGCAAAATGGGTCAATCTGATCATGATAATAAGTAAGCCAAATGGAAAAATCAAAATATGCATTGTTTACTGGGTAACAGTTAATAAATAGCTGAAGAAAAGAGCGTACCCAGTATCTAATGTACAAGAAGTCTCAGCAAATTTGTCAAATTCAAAATATTTTGCTAAATTAAACCTTAAAATCAGAACCTGTCAACAAATTAAGGTGACAGAAAAAGCAATAAAAATTTTACATTAATTATGTCATTTAGATTATACAAGTAATGGTTTACCTTTCAGAATTATTATGACACCAAACATTTTTTCAGATGAAATTAAATTTAATATAAGAGTTTAAAGGTGTAAAACCATATGATGAAATTTTAATACTAGCATTATCTAGAAAGTGGTTAAGAGCAAGAATTTTAAAAGTTTGTGATAGGTTAGGTATGGTGGGAATTAAATTAAATTTAGAGAAATGTGTATGGAAGACTCAACAATTAAATTTTCTAGGTCGCTGTGTCTCTGATAAAGAAAAATGTCCATTAAGTCACAAAATTAGGACAGTTGTGAATGCACAAAGACCTAAAAATGTTAAGCAGATACAGGCTCTTTTAGGTTTGAGAAAACTTTTTTGAACTTTTGTTCAAAAACAAAGCAATGATTGCAAAAACTTTATACAAACTAATGCACAAAGTGCAAAGATGGGTCTGGATTGCGATGCAAGAAAGAGGTTTCGGAAAAATGAAAAACTTATCTTCAGATATGCTGTTAGTGCAGAGTTGGGAATAAAAGCAATCCTATAGATGGTAAAAAGTGTTCAGTGGCATATGCATCCAGAACAAAACTATTGTCAAATAGATAAGGAAGCTGTGGTAATTATTTTTGCAGTGAAGAAATACCATCAATTTGTTGTTGGGCATGTTTTTGAGGTTGTTACAGATCATAAGCCATTGGGAATTTATGGAAATGACTGAAAGCATCTGAACATTTAAGTCCATGAATGTTAAGATGGTGGAATATTCTACTTCATATCATTATTCATTAAATTGTGAGGTAAAAAAATCTTACATGCAGATCCATTGTCTAGATTACTGGCTAACCAAGAACCTGTAAATAGTAAAGTGGAATAAATTATATTGATAATATGAACTTGGAAATAGTAACAGTGGTACCATCCAGAAGTGAACTAGTGAAAATGAAGGATATGGGATTTTGACTGAAAATAAAGGATATGGGATTTTGACTGGATAAAAAAGGGTTGGATGAAAACTGAGTTTTGTAGCTATGAGATTTGAGACTAATAGAGAGAAATCTATGTAGAGGATGTATAGTGATGTGTGATAGGGTGGTTATACCTTCTATAGGGAGGGATAAAGTTCTTAAATTGTTACATCAAGGGAATCTGGGTATGGTGCATGTTGTATTTTGTAAAAAAAAATATTTACATTAGTGTAAGTTGCTGCACTCCAAAAAAAGTAAAAAATATTAGAGAAATATATGTACATCATGAACTGATAAGTGGTAAATTAAATTAAATAGTTTACATTAATTGTGATCGATAAATTCCAAGAAATATTTGCTGATTACAAATATTTATTGATAAGATACTAAATTATCTTTTATGGAAAGGAATTTTTAAGGCACCAATTAATTAGTTATTGATCTAAAAACTACTGTATATGGAAGAAAGCAATTAATTGTGAGAATAATTAAAAACTAAATAGAATAAGCAACAAAGTGTTTGATTCGTTTTACAGAGAGATATAAGTGGTAGTAGCTTCAGTGAATGTGTAGCAGTCTCAGTGAAAATGTGTTCACAGACAGCATCTGAATAGACCCAAACCAGGGCTGGAGGAAACCATCTGGATAGCAGCTAGATGTGAAGAAATAATTTCCAGTGAAGTTACCAAGAGGACATGCTGAGAGACAAAAGTAATTGCAGATAAAAGAAGATCATAGTGATGGTCACAGTGCTCTATGATGAAAACATATGTTCACATGCAGCGGAACTGGACTGGGGCCAAAGTATTTGGGAAACCGAGGCCAATGGGAACTAACTTGAAATCAGCCAATCTTAAAGTGTGTTGAGGGAAATGAACCATAAGGAACAATAGAGATATTTGTGTTGCAAGTGTAGCAGACTGCTTGCTATTGTTATTATATACTATTTTGTTTGTTGGTATTCAGAAAGATTGCATTTTGAATACATAGCACACTGGCACAGTTGCATTTTGAACCTGTGAGTAGTGAATAGGTTTGGAATACACAGCAACCTTAGCCATAGTCAGGAGAAATCTGGTGAAAATGGAAACACAGTTAGTAAAATGCTGGTGCAGTAACTATAGAACTTAGTGAGTACATAAAATGCTGACAATGGAAGTGAATTTCTAAAAATATTTGCTACAAGTCCACATGATGCAATATGGTGAAAGTTGGTAAATAAAATGCACAGTCATCATCAGAAGCTGAGTCTTACGATGCTTGCACAGTCACCATTGAACCTGTAATTGGTGAATAAGTTCAGCAACAGTTTGAAATAGACACTTCTAAAACAAAAGAACAGGAAAAATCAAGTGTTTCTCCAAGTTGGGAAGAAAAAAAAGCACCACAAGTCAGCAAGGGATTGCAACAAAGATTTTTCTGGAGTGGGGGAGGTGTTGTATTTAGTTCATATATATTTACAATAATATAAGTTGGTGCACTCCAGAAAAAGTAGAAAATATTAGAGAAATATATTTAGATCACGAACTGATAAGTGGTAAATTTAATTAAATAGTTTACATTAATTGCAATTGACAAATTCCAAGAAACATTTGCTGATTACAAATATTTCTTGATAAGAGACTAAATTACCATTTATGGAAAGGAATTCCTAAGGCACCAATTAATTAGTTATAGATCTAAAAACATCATATATGAAAAAAAGTAATTAATTGTGAGAGTAATTAAAAATTATAAATAAAGTTAGCAACAAAACTTGATTCATTGTCCAGTTCATTTTGCAGAGAGATGTAAGTGGCATTAGATTCAGTTAATATATAGTGCTCTCAGTAAAAATGGGTTCACAGGCAGCAGCTGAATAGGACCAAATAGTTTGGGAAACGGGGCTGGAGGAAACCATCTGTATAGCAGCTAGATGTGAAGAATTAATTTCCAGTGAAGTTACCAAAAGGACTGTTGCTGAGAGACAAAAGTAATTGCAGCTAAAAGAAGATCATAGTGATTGTCACAGTACTCTATGATGAAGCCATATGTGTTCACATGCAATGGGACGGGGGTCAAAGGGTTTGAAAAAATGAGGCCAGTGGGAACCATCTTGAAAAGCAGCCTGTCTTAAAGTGCACTGTGGGAAATGAACAACAGGGAACTATAAATATATTTGTGTTGCAAGTGTAGCAGACTGTTCACTTTTGTTATATACTATTTTATTTTTTGGTATTTGGAATGATTTCATTTGTAATCAAATGCTTTGGCACATAGCCATGTCTGGTAGTCACAAATAAATACAGATATTGAAAAATTTATTGAAAGATGCTCAGCATGTCAGACAGAAAATGCACTGCCTGCTAAATGTTATGCATCCTGGCCTAAAGCAACAAAGGAGTGGGAAAAAATAAATATTGACCATGCCAGAGCAGTAAATGGAAAAATAATATTTATTGTAACGGTCACTTTTTCAAGATGGATAGAATGGCAAATAGTGAAAAATATGAGTGCACAGGAAATAAGTCTTTAAAATCAATTTGTCCTATGCATGGTTTCCTGAAGTAATTGTATTAGACAATGGCATAGGATTTGCAAGTGACAAACTAACCCAATTTTTAATAACTATGGAATGAAACACGTGTACGCTATCATACAATATAGAGTTGAATGGATTAGTAGAAATTGCTGTACATCAAGTAAAGAGAAGTTTGAAAAAGTGGGGAAAATAGAGATGCAAGAAACATTACAATAATCCATGTTATATCAACATACAATATTGTCTACAGTGACCAGGAAATCTCCAGCAGAGTTAATGTGTGGGCATAAATTTGTCAGTTTTGCATCCCAGCTCACAAAGTAGCTTTCCTAATACCATGCAAGCAAAAACTTTTAAAAGCAGCAAACCAGTATAGGTAAGAGACATAATTCATAATAAATGGATCAGAGGGTTAATTGACAAAATAATATCAAACAAATATATACAGTTAGTGGCTTGAATGGTTTACACTTGAGATGCCATGTAAATCATATTAGGAAAAAATAACCATACAAGTTATAACTCAATTATTTTATACAAATAGGAAGCCAGGAAAAACAGTGAGGGAAAAAGTAATCCAGAAGAGGTAATAATGGTAAATGAGCCAGTGGCAGAGATAATTCGAGGGGCAAGCAAAGTGCAACATAAACCTGAAACACAAAAATCACCCAGACCCATTTGTTTTAAAACAAAACACAAAGATTGAAGGATTATGTCTAAACTAAATAAACCCTAACTTCTGGAGTGAAAGAAGAAGTATTACATTTGTATTGTATTGGTCAGAAAGTACAGTTGCTTTAACCCAATCCAGAGACAGGTAAAGGGGTTTGAACCTCAACCCTCTAGATCCTAACACACTGTTAACATCACAATAGTTAATTTTCAAATGTAGCCTGGTAGTCAGGTAAAGCCAAAAACTCTTAGGAATCCTAGCATGTGATGATGAGGCTTACACATATACAACAATGAATATCTACAACTTGGTTAATATTATAAATTATAGTTTATTGTTAGCATAAAATTGTTTGTTTCATTTAATAGAAGTTATTTACAAATAACAAGAAGGTACCTGCATATATATATATATATTGTAACGGGCATCATACGACGATCGAAAGCTTAACTTCCCCTTTTATATATTTATAATATGGAATTCTTCAAATTCAAAATCATCCACCTCCCGCTACCACAAGCAGAGAGAACATACAGACATAAATGAGTCTATATCCGTACTTGACCGAACCTGTAACTATACGGGTATAGCCCCAGGTTATTTTCCCCGGTCAACTGTCTCTTGACTGCTGTAAGATTTAAAGAGTTACAGTGCTTGGATCATTTATAAATTTTAATGGGATCAAAATACTGCACCACCAGCCTCACATGTTCATTCAGTACTCAAAATGAGTAATAATTATTTCCCAAACCCTATGAATATATTACTGTTTGGAGTGGAAGAATGAGACGAAACAGATTTAAATCAATAAGAAATATTTAATACAATAAATTAAACAACAAAAAAATACTTTAAATCATTTACACACAATAAAACAAATTATCTGCTATAATGCTATGATTACAATATAAAAAAAGATCCTATAAATGATTGTACATTTATAGTCATCACTTCGTGTATATAAAAAAATTAAAAAGTGTCTGTATCACTCAAATTAAGAATTTGACAATTGTCTAAATTAAAGATATGTGCACATATGAATGTAAAGGTATAGTATATGTATTTTACCTAGGTTTATTGAGTCTCTGAAGTAAGTTGAGGTCTTGCTGACTGCCATGTGGACTTCCTCCACTTCTTTAGCAGGGAATGGTCACTCTTAGGTTGGATTTGGGTTGTGGGAACTCCTCCATATTAGGACATCAAGGACATGGCAAAATGAACCCTCTGGCAGGTGCTATATTGGCAGTTGTTACATGTAGATGGGAACCGTTAGAGCATGGTGAGTCTGAATTGGCCAGCGATCGCGACGGCCCTTAGCCCTCCATTCTTGATGCATCACTGATGTTATAAATCATATCTTGTTCATTTAATTATTTGTTCTTACATTGGAGTCCTTCCACTATGTATCTGGGTTTTTTCTCTGCTTTGTTTTTCTTTTTTTTTTACTTTAAAAAATTCTTAGGTTTGCGTTTCTCCTGATTATATCTGCTTATTTCTTAGAGCAGTGTTTCCACCAATGTCTCGACAAGAAGTCCCTAACTCTACTAATGCTTTTTAATTAAAACATTCCACAGTCCTTTTTATTTTGATCCTTTGTTTTTAGATTTTATTCACACTTTTCTTTTCTTAATGCGCCTTCGGCCATTTATATAGTTTTACTTTTACACAATCTCATAGCACTCTGTACATTTATTTCTTTTTTCTTTTTTAATTAAACAGATTTTTAATAAAATGTTTTTTATTTTTGACAAGCATTAATTGTTGCTGTCTTTATCATACTTCATACATACTCCATACACGCATTTTGTTTTATCGTCAAATGTGTACTTTTATGACCCAGATCCTTATCTTTCGGTCATGTTTTAAATTTCTATTTTACTCTGACTTAAACCCTTCAAACTTTACCTTTTCTTCTAAATCATATTTTAGTTCGTATTTCATTTATATTTCTTTATCACTATTAATTTTACTAATATACAATTTCAATATTTCTAACTTTAATTATTTTTTTATTTCTCAAAATCTTGACTTTGGAGGGTAAAACCTTGACTTTGGAGGGTAAAAGATAAGAATCTTTTCGATTCTATTTCCCTCTCTTTTATTAATTAAAACATTTCTTTCTTCATAAGTTTTAAATTCTTTTGCTAGTATTCCAAAACACAATATTTAATATTATTTAAATGTTAAATATCTATATGTGTGATCGCAGTATGTGCGATCATCACATTACACCATTCCCCTCCTTTAAAATTTTTTCTAAAAAAATTTTTTTAATTTAATGCATTGAAAGCTAGACACTCCTAACTACTGTTATGACCCTCTCATATCCATGTACTCCTAATATGACTTAGTGATGAGATTATCCCTAGAGAGGTGACCAGGCAAATTACATTTCTACTCTGATGATCCAACCAGCATTACTAAACCGATTTAATCTTGCTATAAACAATATGTGAGTTTATTTCTGCCTCCTACTTGTATATACAGGTTTGAGTCCACAGGATATCTCTGTGACTCGATTAAACCTGTTCATACCTCACATTTTACAAATGATAACCCTCTAAGTGACAACACTGGTCACTATCTCAAGGTGGGTTGGGAGGCTGCCATCTTTTTTCCAGCTCATCCATGAGCTCAGAATATTTATTGATCTTATTTTTATAAAGGGGTTTTTCCCCCATACATTGGTTTCTAATCCAGTAACTCATGATATTTGTCAAATATCTAACTGGAAATTTTAATCCAGTGAGTCATTATGAGAAGGGGATCTCTGTCCCTGTCTTCTCTATCTAATAAGATCTGGTGACCACGGAACTTATGCATGAAAGCATAACAGAGAAGGCTCACCATATACTGCTAAGATCCCACCTACAAACATCTATCCCTACATACCCCCAACCTCTATCTACGATCTCACACTACTATCTATCTGATGATTTGTCTTAGTTTGGGTAAAGTCCTTTATACTGTTTGGCCATTTACTGGCTCATTCTTCATTTATATTACCATGATCAATATTTTCCTAATTTCTTAAGTCCATTTTCCATTACTCATGATCCAATTCCATTTCCAATCTTGTTCCAGTGAATCCGTCCTTTATTGATGATAATGCTTATGTTTTATCTGGCAGTTGTCTTTCTCGCACTCATATCTGCCTCCTTTGGGATGCGGATTTTGATCCCTACATTCTCGGTCCTCAGTCCTGTCATATGGATGCTTCCATTCTGTCTCCAATCTTTGTCATCCATTTTCCTGCCTCCTTGGCTTCCACTCTGTAGACTCTCACCGGTTTTCTCTCCATTGTCCTTTACTAGGATCCCAATCATTTTTTATTGTAAGTGGTTCTTTTGACGGTGGTCTCAGTTTATATTCCTCATCCTTCTGGTCAGTCCTGAGGGTATCCAATGCATTTAGCACCTCAGCCTAATGATCCACTGTCTTCCTCTCCATACTAATTAGTGTCTGTTCTATATCTCTCAGGAACCCATGCCTAGTTATCCGGATTATTTGCATCTCAGATAATGGGTTTGCTGTCATCATCCGTAACTTGGCTACTTGATGGTGGAAGAATGTTGTAAACGATTCCCCTGGTCTCCATTTCTCCTGTGTTATCTGATGCAGCCTGTCTTCTTGGAGTTCCTCACTCCAATAACTGGTCCTCAAAGCTCTATGGTATCCTGCAAATGTTGTGGGCTTCTGGAACAGGGAGTTCCACCAGACTTGTGATTCGCCCTGCAAGTGACTGCTATCTTGGCATCCTCATTCACTCTACTAAACTTGAAATACCGTTCCAGGCTTCCCAAGTGCTCCATAGAGCTTTCTCCAGGATCTCCAGTGAAAACTTGTATTTTTAGAAATTGGTGGAAGCCAATAGGATAATCCATGTGATTCCCATAGCCCATATCTGTACATTCTCCAGTGGTTCTTGGTCCTATGCCCTTTACTTTGGTATTGGTGCTGTTATTGGCTGACCTACTTATCTCTCTTCAAATTTTGTGTCTAACCTTTCTACTGCCTTCACTATCTGACTTATATCCTCCCGCATGCTTGTCAGCATCCTATTATCTTTTACTCATCACTTCTACTCCCTCTTCTTTATCTAACTATCTTATTCCCCTTTCTGGCCACCCTATGTCTACCCTCAGATCAAACTCTGCCGACTATCTATACTCTCAGCCCTATCTAATTCATCATATACATAGGGTTCCGTACTCTTTTGTTTATCCCACTTAATTTCCCTGTCACATCTATTTCCTGTGTCCTTTGCCTCTGATTGCTGGATGAAGTCATTTCTAATTTCTTCTATGGCTTCAGCAATTCTTTTCTGGTTGTCCATTTCTATCTTTACCCACCATTCTTCCATCCTTCTCTCTTCTCTGTCCATGTATTCCTTCATGAATTGCTGTTGCTCAACTCTCATTTTCCTTAGCATATCCATTATATCACTATAGTTTATTTTATCTTTTACTTCCCTCTCCTTATCTTCATTCCCTTCTCTTACTTTCTTTTCTTGAAGGTCCATTTTAGCTTGGGACCTTGTATGCATAGATATCAATTTATTCAAACCTTGATCTGTGTTTGTTATTATTATTTTACTGAACTCTTCTGGATAGATTTATATAAAAAAAATTCTTTCTACTGACTCTTTCCTTTTTACTGTGATTAGCTATTTAGTTCTTTATTATCTGTTAGTTAGCATTTAGACCGCTAGCCAACCCAAACCCCACTCTGGTTCACCATCTTGTTTGCCTGCCTTAGATTCATTTGACTGCCTGTCCCACCTTGATGACTGTCCTATATTTCCCCTACTTATGCAACTCTGACTCACTATACTTCAATAAATAATGCTCTTATGTATTTCACCTTTAACTATAATTTCAACTAAATGTGAGTTCCTGACATAGGGTAGTATTAAGTGTGTTCATTTATTGCTTAACTTCATTAAGATTCTTGCAAATTCACCCACACATTTATTTTTCTTTCACTTTTTAATATCCTCCATTACACCTTCCCTTTGTACTTTACTTATCACTTTATTATAACGGTTATAAATCCTACCAATATTTTATTTTCAGCTTAACTGAGACACGCTATTATTAAATCACATATATGTATATTTTTTTCAACTTCGCTTATATACGCGGCTATTCTAGAGTCCTACAAATACATTTTTTTTACTTAACTTAGATCCATGATTCTTTTATTATTTAACATTTATAATTAAAACCTTATTGAAACTGTTTTATTTCCCTTTTTTTTTCTTTGACTGAAACAATTTATATTTCATTACAGCGATTAGATCGAGACAATCCATTCTTTGTTCATTACAATTATATTTGAATCATTCGCATCTTAGATTATATACATCACAATGCATTTCAAAACTTTAATATTCAAAAAAATTCCCCCTTCTTTCTATCCTTTGTATACACTTGACATCGAAACACATATATAAAGTATTATAAAGTAAAAAAAAATTATCCCCTTCATCTTCGCTTCTCACCACTCTGACTTATGATGCTAACTTTATATTTTGAAAACACATCTTTTTGTCTTATTTTAAAAAATATTTACATTATTTTATAAAATTTATTCAACACATGATCACTAATTGCACAGCAATAAAAATCTCGGACAGACCCCCAAAATGTAACGGGCATCATATGATGATTGAAAGCAAAACTTCCCTTTTATTTATGTATAATACAGAATTCTTCAAATTCAAAATCATCCACCTCCCGCTACCACAAGTAGAGAGAACATATGGACATAAACGAGTCTATATCTGTACTTGACCGAACCAGTAACTATACAGGTATAGCCCCAGGTTATTTTTCCTGGTCAACTGTCTCTCGACTGCTGTAAGATTTAAAGAGTTACAGCACTTGGATATTTATAAATTTTAATGGGATCAAAATACTGCACCACCAGCCTCACATGTTAATTCAGTACTCAAAATGAGTAATAATTATTTCCCAAACTCTACGAATATATTACTGTTTGGAGTGGTGAAGAACAAGACAAAACAGATTTAAATCAATAAAAAATATTTAATAGAATAAATTAAACAACAACAAAAAATACTTTAAATCATTTACACACAATAAAATAAATTATCTGCTATAATGCTACGATTACAATATAAAAAAAGATCCTATAAATGATTGTACATTTATAGTCGTCACTTCGTGTATATAAAAAAAAAATTAAAAAATGTCTGTATCACTCAAATTAAGAATTTGGCAATTGTCTAAATTAAAGATATGTGCACATATGAATGTAAAGGTGTAGTATACATATTTTACCTAGGTTTATTGAGTCTCTGAAGTAAGTTGAGGTCTTGCTGACCACCACGTGGACTTCCTCCACTTCTTTAGCAGGGAACGGTCACTCTTAGGTTGGATTTGGGTTGTGGGAACTCCTCCATATTAGGACATCAAGGACATGGCAAAATGAACCCTCCGGCAGGTGCTACGTCGGCAGTTGTTACATGTAGATGGGAACCGTTAGAGCACGGTGAGTCTGAATCGGCCAGCGATCATGACGGCCCTTAGCCCTCCATTCTTGATGCATCACCGATGTTATAAATCATATCTTGTTCATTTAATTTATTCCTTCTTACGTTGGAGTCCTTCCACTACGTATCTGGGTTTTTCTCTTGTTTTTTTTTTTTGTAAACTTTAAAAGATTCTTAGGTTTGCGTTTCTCCCGATTATATCTACTTATTTTCTAGAGCAGTGCTTCCACCAATGTCTCGACAAGAAGTCTCTAACTCTACTAATTTTTTTTAATTAAAAAATTCCACAGTCCTTTTTATTTTGATCCTTTGTTTTTAGCTTTTATTCACACCTTTCTTTTCTTAATGCGCCTTCGGCCATTTATATAGTTTTACTTTTACACAATCTCATAGCACTCTGTACATTTATTTCTTATTTTTTCTCTTTTAATTAAACAGATTTTTAATAAAAATGTTTTTTATTTTTGACAAGCATTAATTGTTGCTGTCTTTATCATACTTCATACATACTCCATACACGCATTTTGTTTTATCGTCAAATGTGTACTTTTATGACCCAGATCCTTATCTTTCGGTCATGTTTTAAATTTCTATTTTACTCTGATTTAAACCCTTCAAACTTTACCTTTTCTTCTAAATCATATTTTAGTTCGTATTTCATTTATATTTCTTTATCACTATTAATTTTACTAATATACAATTTCAATATTTCTAACTTTAATTATTTTTTATTTCACAAAATCTTGACTTTGGAAGGTAAAAGATAAGAATCTTTTTGATTCTAATTCTCGCTCTTTTATTAATTAAAACATTTCTTTCTTCATAATTTTTAAATTCATTTGCTAGTATTCCAAAACAAAATATTTAATATTATTTACATGTTAAATATCTATATGTGTGATCGCAGTATGTGCGATCATCACAATATATATATATAATTACAATAAAAATAATAATAATGATAACAAACTATTATAAACAATCCTTAAATTTGCAGAAGTACTTTCGGTTAATTTCTTGAACCTGCCTCAACTGCCATTAAAATTCAAAAAGAAAAACAAAGCAGAAGCAAATGTCATCAATTCAAATTCCAGAAATCTTGTATTTTAATGTTAGCAGAATGCCTATTTATTAAATGCATTTTATTCCTATTTATAAAAATTGCCTCTTTAATTTTTCTTTTATCATGGTTTCTCTCCTCATGAAGAATTTTCACATTTTCAAAATCAAATTTATATTTATATGTTTTTTCATGATTAAAGAAAACTGAAGGAGAAATTAAATCACCATTATTTTTACTTTTTGCACATTTATATAACAATTCATGCTCCCTCAATCTCTTCTCAATAGTGCACCTAGATTCCCCTATATATGATAGCATACAATCACAAAAAATTTGATATATGACATTACTTTTCTGCTTGACGGGTATAACGTCCTCAGAATTATTGACTAATTTATTAATATTGTTTGGAACATAGAATGAAACATTGCACACATTCTTATATATATCCCTAAAAAATTTCACTTGTAGATTTAAAATAAATTTTTTAGGAACATAGAATGAAACATTGCACACATTCTTATATATATTCCTAAAAAATTTATTTTAAATCTACAAGTGAAATTTTTTAGGGATATATATAAGAATGTGTGCAATGTTTCATTCTATGTTCCAAACAATATTAATAAATTAGTCAATAATTCTGAGGACGTTATACCCGTCAAGCAGAAAAGTAATGTCATATATCAAATTTTTTGTGATTGTATGCTATCATATATAGGGGAATCTAGGTGCACTATTGAGAAGAGATTGAGGGAGCATGAATTGTTATATAAATGTGCAAAAAGTAAAAATAATGGTCATTTAATTTCTCCTTCAGTTTTCTTTGATCATGAAAAAACATGTAAATATAAATTTAAATTTGATTTTGAAAATATGAAAATTCTTCATGAGGAGAGAAACTATAATAAAAGAAAAATTAAAGAGGCAATTTTTATAAATAGAAATAAAATGCATTTAATAAATAGGCAATCTGCTAACATTAAAATACGAGATTCCTGGAATTTGAATTGATGACATTTGCTTCTGCTTTGTTTTTCTTTTTGAATTTTAATGGCAGTTGAGGCAGGTTCAAGAAATTAACTGAAAGTACTTCTGCGAATTTAAGGATTGTCTATAATAGTTTGTTACTGTTATTATTATTATTTTTATTGTAATTACAATTTTGTTTTAATTAATTAACGGACATTTTATTTTTATATTGTGTATATATATATATATATATATATATAAAAGAGAATTACAAGTTAGTAATCAATAATGCAAAAGAATGCAGGTAACCTAAACCAAACATCCTAAAAATTAGCAGGGAAGAAAAAGTAAAAGCTCATATTGGGAGTGTTTTTGTTGCAGAAATGGTCATCTTGCATGTGAATTCAGCAGCAAGAAAATGAGATGTAACAATTCTGGAAAGGTGAGCCACCTAGCAAAGGTTTGCTGCACAAAAACTAAAAAACAAATGAGTTTCCAAGAAACAAAATGAGAAATTCTGGACATCTCACAGAAATATATAAAGCTGAGACAAACAATAGCAAATAAATAATGCTAAACAAAATACAATTACAAAAAGTAAAAAATACATTCCTAAAACTATATCCAGTGAAATGAGGGAAGTTAAACATTAGGCTTGTTGAGGTCAAATGTCACAAGGAAACAAAACCCACTCAAAATAAATCTAGAAAAGTTCTGAGACCTTGGGTGGGAATAAAATTTTTAAATCAATGCAATCCAGAGTCAATTAATAGTAAAACTATCACCAACTGGACTCTGGAGATAGCAGAATACAAAATGCCAATAGGGTGAATTACAACTGAATAGCCCAATAGACATCCACCCTACCTAAACCAATCACTTTGCACAGCCCACTACAGCAGTCAATGTTGAATGGTATAAATGGTGACTTTCCATCTGTAGGTTATGAAAAAGAATTAAAAATAATTCACCAAGGATATCCTAATATGTTGAGGGTGAAATCTCTTGCTCATAGTTATGGGTACTAGCTGGACATGAGCAGTGATATAGAAAAACATAAAAATGTGTAGACCTTATCAGTCTAACACAAACTCACTATGGAAAAAGATTTCACAATGACCTAAAGAAAAAAGACCATGGAATCATGTACATATTGATGATTGTAGTCTGATAGATAGCAACATTACATTTGAATTAGTAGATGCGGTCTCAAAGCAGGCAGAATATAAACTTGTAAATAATCCTAGTGCAAAAGAAAGTATACAATCTCTTAAAGAAATATTTATGTATCGTGGATATCCAAAGGTACTCATTTCTGATAATGGGACTGGGTTCACTTCAGAAGAACTTAAAGTCCTTTTAAAAGAGTGAAGAATACAACATGTATTGGTACCATCCTATTACCCTGAATCAAGTGGAATGGCAGAGAAGGCAGCGTAGCAATTGAAATTAGATCTCAATAGGCTAAGTTACCCAAGCATCAAAGAAGTTCTGTATAATGATGATGCACTGACACATCATGCCATATACAGCCAGTAGTAAAATGCTAGCAGAAATATTGGTGGGAAAGAAATTGAGAAACAAAGTGTCCATTCACCGCCAAAAAAAGCAACCAACAAAAATTCCAGTAAATAATTGCACTACTGGAGAAAATGTGTGGATAAGAGATAACTTATAGAAAGTGTAGTTTGAGGATTGAATAAAAAAAATAATCTTGAATCACATCATAAAAGTGCAAATCTCTAATGGAATTATCTACAGGTGTCATGTACATCATATTAGAAAAAACTAGGCTGAAACAAATGTGGTGCTTAGTGTTGAAAATTGGGAAAACCTAATCACCACTGAAAAAATCACTCAACAACATTGTGCAGAGACTCACACCATTACTGATACTGAACTAAAGGAAGAACCTGATACAATGAACCCATTCCACTTTAACACCTCCCCCAGCTTATCTAAAAAACTATATTTGCTATTTCAGAGAAAATGAAAACAAACAGTCTGCAGAGTTTCTCAAAAGAAGGGATAGTGCTGTGTGTATGTATACATCAGATCAGGAAGTATTAGTGCATTAAAAAGACAAGTACGTCAAAACAAAAAGTATTAATGTGTTAAAGAAGGCAAGTAAAGATATTGAGCAGGCAAAATGAACTAAGCAATAATAAAAGAATAGAAATTTTTCTCTGAGTACCATGTGTGTTCTATAAATACCTGGTAGCTATTTATTCTGCATCTTTGATATTGGTGTAAACATGCATCCAGAAGCTGAGTGGACTTCAAATCCCTGCTGAAAGTTAAGAAAAGGGATTAAAATATAAAAAAGGTTTCCCTGATCTATATTATAATTTCTGTATGCCTTGTGGCCCAATTTGTAAATAATGATTACTATACTAATAGTTTATCTGTAATATAATGTATTATAATTAATTGTAACTAATTGTCATATGTATATGAATACATAAAAATACTATCAATTCCATTTGTATAAATTAAAGTAATATAATTTTTTAAATAATAGATAACCATCCATACTCATGTCCTCATTTTTTATTGTGCTAGTTAACTCAATATATAGCATAGGTAAAAATATATCTTTATGAGATTAAGAGAAAAAACAATACCCTCTGACTTGAGCATATATCCAGCATGCTTCCAAATTTAAAAATAATACACTCAAACATTAGAATTATAATTATTTTAGAATTAATATTTGTATGTGTTAAAACATTAAGTATATATATATTCCTAAATTTTTTGTTAATTATCATATAATAATTCTAGCCATCTGGCGAAATTTATCAATAACTTTAATGTGCCAACGTCCTTCAAATAATTTTTCATTTCTTCTTCAATAACTTTCATAATAATTATGGAAGCAATACGACAAACAAATTGAGTATGATATTTACTATATTTGGCCATTGTTAAAGATATAAATATTTTATATACATATGCTTATAAAGCAATACCCCATCTCAAAAACATTTGATTACATGTCTTGGCATGAATGCCAAAATTTGTAGATAGTAATGAAATATACATGAGTGTATATCTGCTTTGAAATTTTCTGAAATGCATACTAATATACATAATTTATGGGTAGTTACTGTATTATGAAGTAAAAATGTAGAAAAAATTTTTTTTTATCAATTTCTTTTTGATTAAATATTGTTCTGAATCATGGATAGAGAAATCATGACTACAGGTGAATATATATTGCAACTTTTCTGCTGTGGGACACATATATAATTTCTAAAAATAAATTAAAAGAGTTAATATGTTTTTTTTTAATTTTGAAAAGTTTATTTTTTTTAAAAAAACCTGCAAATCAGAATGTAATACCAAATTTTAAAAAATAAATAAATTTGTAAAAAATGAGTTTTATTCCTTTGTTTCTTTTTAAAATATAATTCGAGAATAAAATTAATTATTTTCTAAATATTAAATGTTAATATTAAAAAATAATGCTAATGCAGATTAATCTTCAGGCAAAGTGATAGGATTTTGTAAAAGTGTTTTTTTTTATATATTGTTGTAAAGATTGTTATGGAGATTTTGACTATTTGCTAGCCAACAAGAAAAACATTTTTTTAGTCTGCTATAACTATTTTTTTACCAGTTTTGTACAGCTCATAAATTAGCAACTATGAAAAGGATTCTTATTCAATTGCATTCATATTTATTTATCATGGTGGAATAGAGATCAATTTGAGTGCTGCCCTCATCTTTCTATAGAGGTTACATTTGTGGAACTGTTGTTGCTCAAATAATAAAAATAAATACCCAATTATACCTATCAGTATTGGATTTTATTTATAATGCTGAAACTAAACCTTTTAATTATTTTAAATAAAAGAAAATTCTGGATTACAATAGAAAATTACCAAAAAGAAGAACATGCACACATATTAATTACTCATCTGGCTTTCTTCATTACAGAGCATAACTAAAAATATATTATTCAGAAAATCTTTGTGTTTACTATTTATGCATGAAACCATAATGTCCGAGATCTCAATGTTAAGTGGATACTTGATTTTTGAATGTGAAAGAAAAAAACATTGTGCATTTGTTGAAGACAATAGAAAAAAGAAAAGAAAATTTGGTAAGATTTTTAAAATGATTCTATTAATTAGAGATATTTGAACACAGACTTTCAAGCTCTCTTCAGCTATTCACTCCATTATATATAATTGATGCATATAGCACTTACACGTGAAAAAGATATTAAAACAGGCAAAACTCTCCATACAGTTCTGACTAATATTAGAATTGAATGTTATTTAAAAATTATCCATGGATTTTTGGTTAAAGATAGGAACTGTAAAGCAAGAATGGGCAATATTTCTTATAATCCCTCTATGATTGGAGACACAACTGGTTTCTTCAAAATATTAACAAGAGTTATCACCTAAGAGCATAACAAAAAAAAAGTACAATGAAAGTTATTTAAATTGGAATTTTTGGGTATTGCCAATACAGAAGCTCTTAATGAATTGTGTGTTTTATGCAATAAAATACTAGCAAATAGTACATTGGTTCAAACTAGATTTCACAAGCAATTAGAAAAGAAGCATGCTGATTACAAAGAAAAAAGTGTACATTTTTTAAAGACATAATATAATTCATTAGAAAAATATAAACTTCAGATGATTACAATTTCTAATCTGAAAATGAAAGTGAAACAGAAACACCTTTTTACATGAATTATTGCATTGCACTTAATGATTAAGCTCACACAATTGGAGAGATGCCCATAAAGCTTTATGTCAAAGAAAATATATCATGTATGTTAAAGAAAAAATCTTTTTTAAAAAATAAGATATATACAATTATCAGATAATACTGTTTCATACTGCATTAAAGTTTTTTTTTTTTGCTAATTTATCAACTTACATTTTACAGTAAATGTGTATTGCAAATGAATGAGTCTTCAGATCAGGGCTCACTGTTTTACTAGACATTGTCCATTGTGTATTTCATAATACTATTGAAGATTTATTCAAGAGATAATATCTTCAGCAAATATCTATCAGAGAACATATATATGATAATATTAATAATTACATCACAATACAAGAATTCAATTGGAAGAAGTGTACTAATATTTGTATAGATGATATTCCAGCAATTGCAGAAAGATAAAAAGAGTTATAACCTATTCTGCAAGTAGCTACAAAACCCCAAAAGTCATTGTTTTACTGCTATTTACATCATTCATTTATTTTATTCATTTATTTAATAAGTATAAAAATGTTTCTCTAATAATCTATTTTAATTAATCAATTGATTTTTTTTTTTCTTTTATTTATTTCATTAAAAGGATAAGCTTATTTCTACAACTATTAAATGGTCAATGAATCTATATTAGCTTTAGGATACAAATATGTATTATTTCTAAATCTATTTCAACTAACATATATTCTCTTTACCTGAAACATTATCATTTTATGTTTTTTAAATCTACTTATAATTATATACTGTTTTCTCTGTAAAACTAATCCAACTTTCATTCCTTTTCATTTCTTACTTCCAACATATAATCTATTAAATTTTTATTATATATTTCACATTTTATCATATCATTGCAATTTCTTATTATCATGACATGATTAATTTTTTATAGTCTTTTTAAAGGTATTTTCAATTCCTTCCCCTATATTTTTTTATTTTGTCATCATCATAAATGATGATTTATTTTCATACATATTTTTACAACCCCTATATCTTTATATTTTTATAATATAAGCATAATTTTATTTATTTACTGGATTGAGGAATTATAAAAATCTCTTTTTTTGCCTACACTATTGCATATCTTTTTTTTTCCAGAATATAAAACTTTTACCCATTATTTATTCTTTTCTTATTGTTGTTTTACTTTATCTTCCAGTCATATAATATCTAGTCTTTCTCTCTCTATCTCTCTCAATTAATATACTATCTTCTAGGTATTCTATCTTTTTTCTGCTAAAAATTATTTATAATAAGATATTATTTTTTAAAACTTATCTTTTTTATATTTTTTTATATATTTTTTTGTTAATATCATGTTAGATATTTACATTAAGCAACAACAATATAATCTCTTGACAATAATTGATCACAATTGTATTGTTAAGCAAGGTATTGTAATAAGTTCATCTAAAATTATTAAGAATAAAAATTTCACAAACAACATAAAGAGTTTAAAATTAAAATTCTAATAAATAAAATCACTGCATAATAAGTTACAGTAAATGATTGAATTAAAATGTCTCATTTGAAAAAAAAAATCTATAAAAGTTTAAAACAGTTTGCTAAAAGTCAGTAGTAATGTTTACAAATCAATTAATAGAGAGGGGAGAAAATTTAACTTAGCAAAAAAGTAAACTGCTAAAGAAAAAAAGGAGAAATCTTAAAACAAAAAAATCTCTCTTTTCATTTATTTAAAAAAATGAAAATATATGTGCACACATAAATAACAAATTGATTGTAAACATAAAGAAATAATAAAAAGTGTGCATGTTAAAAAAAAAGAAAATATGAAAGTTAAATATTACAAATGGATAAAAGTTTATAAGTAAAATTTTCCCTCAAAGATTGTATATACTAAATAAAATCCATAAACAACAGGATTAATTAAACACATCTTAAGAATTTAATCAAAGCAGTGGATGGATTTAAAATGGATTAGCAATGGCTACTAATTGAAATCTATAAACAACAGAGGTTAGCAATGGCTACTAATTAAAATCCATAAACAGCAGGATTAATTAAAAGGCATCTTAAGAATTTAATCAAAGCAGTGGATGAATTTAAAAACTAATTAAAGAAATGACAACAAGGTCATATAAATAGGGCTGACAATTTCATCAGTCATTCATACACATATCTAGAAGCATTCATTCATGTATCTAAAGTTAATCACCTGGTATACATATTTGTTAATAAAGACAATGCAGTGTTGAGCAGTTTTTGCAGCATGTGATGGGCTCCAACCTTCATCTGCAAGAACATCAGCAGTCTGTCTGATAGAAGCAATGCCTGTTTAATAATTTAAAGTCACCAAAAAGTATCTAACTGCCTGAAATAGAAGTAACATGGAATAGCAATCATCAGAACCTCAACAGAAGCCCAAAATCCAACCAATTGGTAAAACACATACATGAAGCCGCAAACAGCAAGAAACCACCACATTCCAAAATCCTATAGGTAATAACATTTTCTTATTCCAATTTTTGGTATAAATTAATATAGCCATTGCAATCTTTGAAGCCTCCAGAATCAGTAAAAGAAGTGAACTCTATAGCATGCATAAATTGAGATGTGCATGTTTTAATGCCTTATATTTATTTAATGCTTTATGTTATATTACATTACTATCGTATGTTATTAAGAATGTGTGTAGTTATTATAGATAAAGTCATGGTTTATTTAATTAAGAAATTTTATAATTAGTTTACAAATTTTGATAAGCATTTTAGTTAAAATAAATTACCTTTGAAAATTAATATTTTGTTGGTCAATTCTTTACTCATATCACTAATTAAAGAAGCAATTTATTATATTATTCTTTTTGATTGAGCTAGTTGGGATTTCGTAGGTACTGAATTATTTTGCCATCATTCAGAGCACATTAGTTGCTTTTGTAATTAACTGGCACCTGGAGTGTACTCCAGAACAAAAAAAAGTGCTTTGAATGATAGGTATTGAATTTTGCAGTTGAGAAGATCTGTGTTCTTAAAATGTAGCTGCAGTTATGTATCTTATATAGCTCTGGCTTGGTCATAGGTACCCTCTGGGTATTATGCTTCTCTGTCTAAGGGGACTAGTGTGGAGCAATACTTAAATTGCAGTGGAGTAGATCAAATTTATAATAAATAATTGTATCATATTTTTTTTGGTATAAAAGTAAGTCATACAATTTTGCTTTTCGCAATTTCTATTTTTATTGGAGAGTAAAATTTATTTACTGGATTGAGGAATTATAAAAATCTCTTTTTTTGCCTACACCATTACAAATCGTTTTCTTCCAGAATATAAAACTTTTACCCATTATTTATTCTTTTCTTATTGTTGTTTTACTTTATCTTACAGTCATATAATATCTAGTCTTTCTTTATCTCTCTCAATTAATATAATATCTTCTAGGTATTCTATCTTTTCTTTTCTAAAAATTCTTTATAATAAGATACTATTTTTTAAAAATTATTGTTTTTTATTTTTTAAATCTTTTTTTGTTAGTATCATGTTAGATATTTACATTAAGCAACAACAATATAATCTCTTGACAATAATTGATCACAATATTCCCATATGTAGCACTGGGTAGATGTGGAAACTTATCTTGAGCCTACTCTTAGGGACTTGGGCAATTTGAGAAATTACATAAATTAAAACATTTTCAAACATAATTCAAACATATTTTTTAAAGTATATTGTTTCAAGTGAAATTTATGATAGAAATTGAATTTAGAGAATTGTAAAAACATGTAAAATGTAATCTTTTTTTTTTTTTTTTAGTTATTAAAGGTTATTGCGATCTGGTCGTAACCAATTAGCAATTTATCTCTAATGGTAAGATCAGAGTTCTAAATGCTAGTAATTATCCAGTGACAATTAACTAGTTTTATTTGTCAACTAGTACACTTTATTACTGTGTACTTAAGCATTATTATGTTTAACTAGATTTCACCAGATCAAGAGGCTTGACTCTTTTCAGTCTTCTAACCATGCCTTCTTTGTTTAGAAGTTTACGAGCCTCAGCATTAATGTGCTTGTGAAGTCTATTTTCATGTTTTTGAGCTATTTTTTTCAATTACTTGATTTACTGTTTCCATCCCAATGTCCTTGTGTAAATTGTCATTTCGCATGTACCAAAAAGAATGTAGAAAAATGGCTGTATTGTTATATTTCACATTTCTTAATCCCAAATTTTAATGTTTTAAAGCATTTTCACATTCTAATTTTCAAAATTTATAATGAATAATAAATGTAAAATGTGCGTTATGGATTTACATAAATAACCAAAATTATTTTTGTTCACAATTTATTACAAAATTTAATATTAAATCAAACACATAGTTTTAGTCATATACATTTTCATAGTAATATGATGCAAACATGCAAACAACAAAATTAATGTCAGACATAACTAGAAAATACTTTCTGACATATTAATTTTTCAATTATGTATTTTGTATTTATTTGCTGTGAAAATCCTTTATTAACCATTCCAATTCAGGACCAACATTTACCCAATTAGGAGTATCGCTCTTAAACTTTTTGCTGCTTGGAGATGAAAAAAATAAATCGTTCAGTGCTGTAAAATTTTCTCTAATTAAAGAAAGATAATCAATTAAATTATTGATAAATATAGTACAAAAATAAAGAATAATGTTATTTGATTATTTTGATTAGAAATTCACAATTTAAAGACAAAATGTTTATATTTAAATTTTGTTGAATATTTTAAAGTAAAAATATAAAAGTAAAATGGAATTCCTGTATTTTTTATTCTCAGAATTTTATGTTTTACAAAAGTTTTATGTTTGGTGATCTTCTTTAAAAAGATATTTTATCAACTTACATGATCTTGATTTTTTTTTGTGTGATGTTGTGAATAGCAACAATCATTGATTCTGTTGAATATTCATGAAATTTTTTTATTGGTAAGTGATGAAGATAAATTCAAAATAATATTGTATTTATTATATGTAATTGCAAATGAGATAAAATTATCAAGAGAATAATTTCTTACATATTTAAATATTTTCTCCAAATTAGAATACTTTTGCTTCCTGACAAGTTTAACTTTATAAATATATTAAACAATCTCAATATTAAAACAGGCAAAACTCTCCATACAGGATAGCCACTCAGTACAAGCCAGAGAAATCAATGGATGCAGAAGGCTTGTCCATAAAATCCCCATCTAGTGCCTACTCAGAACCAAAGACACCCAAAATGTATGGGTACTGAACTGAGTTCAGATCTATATGACTATAGAAGCAAAGACCCATAGTCTTGTAGTTTAGTAGAGATAAAAGGTGGCTGATGGAGAGTTGCTTTAGATCCTAAGATCTAGGTGCAGTACTCTCAGATCCAAGGCTCCTCACTGACAAAGGTCACAAGCCAGAAACTACTCTGGGGATATTGGATGAATAGGCACTAGATGGGGATTTTATGCACAATCCTTCTGGCATTCATTGATTATTCTGGCTTGCGCTGAATGGCAATACTATATGGAGAGTTTTGCCTGTTTAATAACAGTTATAAGCAAGCATAAAAAATGGTAATCATGTAATGTTAATCTTAATACTACCACATATTCTTTTAAATTTATATAAATAAAGATATGATAAAAGACAAATAATGCCCAAGATGTATTTTGTGCTGAATCAGCATTCATCAGTTGGCCCAGGCCACCATATCTTGTATATTTCTCTATTATGTAAGAAATATTTATCTATATTAAATAATTACATTTTGAATTACAAATCTCAAACTAACTCATTATTATGAAAGAATTTATAAATAATTAGATAAAAATAAACTAAAAAGATTCATAAATAAATTTCTATTCCATTAAATATTACTTTTTTAAAAATTACATTTTCAATAAAAAACATCCACTAATCATGGTCTTAAAATATATATAATAAAGACTAAAATGGCTACCAGTATTTGAAAAAAAAAAACTTAAAGAATACATTTAAACTAAATCCAGGTGATGTAATAAAGAAAAAAAATAAAATTTTATTTACAATTAGATGTCTTAATAATATCTTTTTTCTTGAGATTCAGAAACTAGAGTAGTTTTGGATCACAAGCATGCCAAAGGAAAACACTGTTCCAAAGACATGGGAGAAGATAATGATAAAACACTTTTATATACTATGTTAATACTTTTATGAATAACAAAATATTATATACATGTCATCAATGATATCTACTTAGTAATACATTAAAATGTAAAAAGACATGAAAAACACAATTTATAAAGATAGAACATAAATATGAGAATTTTTTTTTTATATTATAGAATACAAAAGTAAATGTTTTAGATACACTGTCATAAACATGAGTAAATAAAACACAGGGAAAATATAAAGAAAAAAAAATAGAAGATAAGATGCTTTAATACAGACCAAATTAAAAATATATATCAATGACTTATCTTTTTTATATAGTAACCCAAGATGGTATAAAAGAAACTAATCAAAAATTGAAATCAGATTTGTAAGACACTGAAAAGCAGTAGTGAAGCTATTTAATTAAAAAGTGATCACTATCAGGTGGAGCATTTTAATGTTTCAAAATTTAAAATATCAAAGCATAATATATATTGAAACAAATTGTGATGGGGCTAATATTTCTTGAAAAACAATAGAACTAAAGAACACATGAAGTACATTAATAATGCAATCAGTACAAATCTAAGAACTCCAATAGCTATCACTAAAATTTATTGTGCATCATAGAATGGCTATAATCAGTCAAAAGTAACTTGATGTAATCAGTCTCTTGGGATATATACCTCACTATAATAGTTTTTGATTTATGGCTAACATAATTGTATTTTCATCTCCATATTTAATTAAAATCAAATGATTTTTTTAATGTTCTTTAAATCAATTGCATATTCCTAAAGATAAAATGATTTCTTTAATATATCGCAATGAAAAATATGGAGATGAAAAGCAGTTTCTCCAAAGACCTACATATTTGGGCAAGACAAAAATGTAATAGTTAAGTGCTACACTTGGATGACCCAAAATGTAACTAGTAGGTAGATAAATTATTAGACTGATCCAAAAATGGATTTACAATATTTAGATGTACATTATAATGGACTTATGAATTTGTAAAACATAATGATTACAAAGAGAAGTGTTTTTGCTGGGGGCAAAGAAATAAAATTCAATAAATAATAATTTATTTACATTATTTATTAATGAGGTATAATATGGGGTGTAGAATTAAATATTTTAATAATAAAATAAATTCTGTAATAAAAATAATTTCATATAATAGAATGGTTTGTGCAATAGGTACATTGAAAGATGCTTATATTAATAATAAAATATAATTTTATTATGGTACACATTAACTCACTGAGGTAGCTAAAGCAAATAACATCATTTTAATTCTAGTAATTGTGATCTGACATCATACACAATATATTTATAACCTATTCCTGACAGATTGCAATTGTTAAATATGATCTATAACTACCAAATCATTAACATACAGTCATAAAAGGGTTTAATACAAAATCGTGCATGCAAATAAAAAATATTAATATTATTACTATTTTTTTTAAAATATATATATATGTCATATCCTAAATCAATTAATGCTTTTATAGTGACAGTCATTTTATAATTTAAACTAAATTATATGATGTATCAGTTATATTTTAAATTTTGATTTATTTTCTAAAGATAATATATCACTAATTAAGTTAAGTTTTACTTACTTGATTTTATTATTTAAATGTGTATTGAGTGATAATAAATATAAACTTCATTAATAATTAAAATTATTAAAAGTAAGAATTTTTATAAATATCTATCATTGTGTTACTATTAGTCCATTGATTATTATTAATAAATGAAAATTATCTGAGTAAATTTAGAAAATATTTGTTAATTGATGTTTGTTACCAAGTTCATTATATAATTTTTGATTACATTTTCCTCCTTCTCCAGTAACATTTCTAATATTTCAATAATGTCAAATGCAGACATAGGGTTCAATAGACATTTTAATTATTAGATGATATCCAACTGTTTTTTAGAAGTACTACAATCCATAGCAAATTGAATGGTTTGAAGCTTCATGTAGTCAGCATAGCTTTTATTGCTATCCATTTCATTTATTTATAAATATATGAACTGAGGGGTGTTTATGTTTTTTTTCCTTCTATATGATTTCTATTCACAGTACATTATAAATTTGTTAAAAATCCACAATCTGTTGATAAAAATATGTAAAATAAAACACAAAGTTTGAAGATTAAAAATATGTGTGTTATTTTGCTGAGCCTTTTTTCTGTTACTTAGTAACAACAATAATGCAGTCTTTTTTATTAGCCCATAAACATGAGATTCTTCTTCTTTTAACTTTAATAAAGTTATTGTTATCATTTGATACAACTTAACAAATACTTTATTTTTAATTTTAATAAATAAATTGTTCACTCATTTTACATTTACTCAAACAATAAATATATTTTATTAAACATAAGATTTCTAATTATTTTATTTATTTATTCACTTATATCTTATGTGGAAATAATAAATAATGATTGTGTATGCCACATTTTCCCATCCTTAATAAAATAAATAGTTCTAAACAACAACATAAAGTCACCATTAACAATGAAACCTTTTGTCAAAAGTTTATAATTAACTAAAACTATACCACTACAACAATAAAATTAATGACTATAAACAATTATATGTTCTCATTTTTTTTGTTTTCATCCTAACTGGATATTTGTAAAATAAATCTATAACATTATATAGGTTGCATACATTTTGATGAATAAACTCAACTTTTCAAAATAAATATTAAAGAAAATTAGAAATGTAAGATGTTTACATTTACTACTACAACAAAAACGTAATAATTTAAAAAAAATTGTACACATATAGAATAATATGCATCACTGTGTTATCATAGCTATGTTATTTAATAATTTTGTTTAATATAACTGAGCTGTAGCTTTAACTAGTCTTTTTGTGTGTGGCACTTTTAGAGTGCCAAGCACAATATGAAATATTAGTTATATTTTAAATTTTGATTTGTTTTCTAAAAATAATGACAATAATTAAGTTATGTGTTACTTACTTGATTTTACTATTTAAATGTATATCAAATAATAATAAATACAATCTGAATTAATTTAAATTACTAAAAGAAAGAAGAATTTTGATAAAGATCTATTGCTGTATTATTATTAATCCATTGATTATTATTAATAAATGAAAGTTATCTGAGTAAATAATTTAGAAGTTTTGTTTATTGGTTTTTGTTACCAAGTTCATCATATAACCACAGAGTACAGTTCCCTCCTCTAGTGATGTTTTCTTTAATATTCCCATGATGATAAACACAGACCTAGGATTCAATAGGCACTTTAATTATTAGATGATATCCAACTATTCTTTTAAAAATACTATAATCCATGGCAAATCTACCACTTTGAGGCCTTGGTCAGTCAGATAACATTTGTTGTTATCCATTCCATTTATTTATAAAGATAGGAACTAAGGGGAGTTTGTTCTCCCACTTCTATGTGATCTCTATGCAAAGTACATTATAAGTTTGTTATAAATCTAGAATCTGTTGATAAAAATATATAAAATAAAACAAAATTTAAACAAAAAATTATTTGTTCTTTTTGCTGAGCATTTTTCTGTTACTTAGTAACAACAATAATGCAATATTTTTTTATTAGATTCACCTTCTTTAACTTTAGTAAAGTCATTACTATCATTGTATATAACTTAAAAATATTTTATTTTTAATAAATAAATTATTCACTCACTGTACATTTACTCAAATAATAAATATATTTATTAAACATAAGATTTCTAATTGTTTTCTTTATTCATTCACTTATATAATATATGGGAATAATTAATGATGTCTGTGCATGTCACAATATATATATATATTGTAACCTTTTAATTGGTTCATTATGCTAATTGAGTATATAAAATGTATTTAATAGTCCAAAATTTTAAAACTTTAACTTACACAAATAATTTAATATATGATATTTAAGAGATAATTTAGTGAACAAGGAATGCACTTTTTTTTTATTTGTAATTATTATATATATATTAGTTATGTAATTTTAATATAAATGATTTTAACAAAGACAAACTCCTTTACATGTCAAACTAGGTTAGATTTAAATAGAGACTACTATTAAAAAAAATTTAATCTTAGTATTATATATTGCAGTGTACCTTTAAAAAAATGAGTTTATTATTTTGTGCACTGTATTCTGATAAATAATATTAGTAAAATAATTTATTTATTGTCAAATAATAATATATTTTTAAAAAATTTTAATGACAATAACATTTCAGGAATAAAATATTATTATTAAAATATCTTCGTGAAAGGAAGTAAAACGATAATTTATTTTAAATTTTAATTAAAATTTTTTTTAACTTTATCAGTTTCAAAAATATTTTTTTATTTTATTTTTGTTAAATTTTAGATAGCAAGTTAAATATTAAAAAACTGCTAATCAATTTTCAATTCATTGACCGATGAAATTTAATTAATTGTTTTTCATGTCATGCTTTTTGGTAATATAAATAAAAATGAGCAGATGAACTTGGAGTGAAAAAAATGAAAGAAAAGTGAACCATTGTTTTATATAAAACGTTTGTAAAAACTTATCAAATTTAAAATATTTTATTTTTGCAAAAAGTTAAATAACTAAGTTAATCATGATGAAATGAATATAAGATACAAAATAGTAGTTTAAAAATGAGAGACTAAGTTTAAACTAATTTCTTCATATACATCACAAATTACAGTCTGAAAATATAATTTACAATTTTAAAAATGCTATTGAATGAAAAAGTGCATGAATATACTATTATTATTGCAAAAATCATGAAGGACAAGGATGCCCCATTTCAATTAATTAAAAGGTGTAACAATAGTCACATAAGAAAATACTTCCTATTTATATGTGCTTTGTTAACTAATTTAATTGAAAGCTTAATTATGAAGAGGAATAAAACAAATATACAAAGTGTTAACTTATATAAACTAATAAAAATATTTTACAAAACTAATATAATTTATAACGGAAGCTAGAAGTTAAAAGAAAATAGTTATTTTTATTAATTAAAGTAACTTATATTATTCAAATTAACTTTATGAAATTAATATTTAAAGAATAGACATTCATAATATATTTTATAATGGGGAAAAAATTAATTAAACAAATATGATAGTGAATGCTTTTATTTTAAATGAAAGCTTATATTAAGAAAGAGTGTTTTATTTAGCTGCTATAATTTTCTATTGTAGTAGAAAATATTAAAAGGATATGAATTTAACAAAGAAGAGATATTAATTTTTAAGTATGCCAAATAATAATAAAATATTATATTCCAAAAGATTTAACCTAAATGAACTTATTTATGTTTATCTTCAAGAAGAAAATAATTAATATATGTAATATAAAGATAAAAAAAAAAATTAAGGGAAAATGACTTATTAATTATTGCTGCAAATAATTAAATATAATGAAGATGAGACCAATATTCATCTATGTTTTGACTTGATTGTTTAACTACAATTTTTATGAACTTTTATGATATTTATGTTTAGTTAAGATTTAAACATGTTTAAATACGAAAATCACCCAAAGAAGCATCGACTTTTAGAGAGTTTATTCTATTATTGTTATTTATGATTCTTAGTGTTTTACATGCGATCCTGGGAATCATTAGTCAATGGGAAAAAATAAGTGTAATAACTTGCAACGAAGTGTTAAGCATTACATTGAAGTCTATAAGAATGCAGAACAAGGAAAAAGTATAAAAAAATAAACAATATTTTTTCCGTTTGGGTATTGTTTTTAAATATAAATGCAATATTAGTTATTAAGTTGTGTATTAAGGTATTTGAATTGAATATATTGATGTATTAATATGTTTTATATTTTTAATGTTTATTTTTAAATTAATGACTTTAAAAATTGTATGTAAGAAATCAATGTAGTATACGTGAATGTGGGAAAAGATAGAGTATGTATATAACAATGCTTTATATTTTTATTATAAAGTAATGTTTTTTAAATTAATTTATTGGATTTTTTTTTAATACAAAATATTTAATAAGTAAATTAATGTCATTATAATGAATCAAGAAATGGGAGTTATGGTAATAAAAAAATATCTATGATATTTGAATCTTAAATAGTAATATAAAGAAGGGTAAATATATAATTGATAAAAGTGACCAACGAATTTTGATCTCAGTTTAGTATAATTGTTATGTCCACCAGTTATAATACCCACAATTTATGCAGGAAGCTAACCTTGCCCTGCCTATATAGATAAAAAATAATTATAATCAATAAAGACTAATGCCGGTAGAATTAGTAAAAGCAAATTTAATAGTAATACATGTGCAGAAAGAATATATTAGTTATACATTAATATATATATTTACACGAATACATTAACATAATTATATGTTTACATCAATAAACCCGAAGACATACAAAAACAATAATAAAGATCGATTACGATCTACTTTACAGTCTCTATGCTGACTTTAAACGTTTGGAGGCCAGCAGTCCGCTCTGGAGCTAACGTGCTAAATAAGCGACATTCAGCGCCTTTCAAAGTTCTTTTGCATCGGTAGAGCTTCCAGTTGCCAGTGTGTCAAAATCTTTATACTACACTCATTTTCCCTAGACCTGATTTCCTGGATTTGATTGGTCACATCTCCTCCGTCCTGGTTGGATTAATCCCTCCCAGTTCACTTGCAGTAGAAGATTTAAGTTTGATTAATTATCGTTGCAGCCTGATTACTTTTTAATTACGGCACCTTCTTTATCTGCAAAGTTCCTTCGTTAACTAAACTTCTCATCTAAAGACTTTTGCTTTCTTGTTGTTTTAAAAATAACACAACTATTAAAATTTAATATTTAATTCATGAAGTATTTTTTATCCTTCACGTATAAATAACTTACGTATATATGTGCAATAATTTATATATATACATACATTTAAATATTAAATTCACATTTACAACGTTTATTATTATTACATTGCTGTATGTGTTTTTTAATTATACACACACATAACAATAATAAAAGAATATTGATATTTATCAAATTATATATAGTTTGTTTTGTAATACTGTATATAAGTGTTAAATTTGTAGGATAACATTTGATGGGAAGATGAGATTATAGTATTAGTCTTGCGGTAAATTATAGTGATTGATGCTAGGAATATACATTATAGTCAGATAACTTAAAATTTCAGAATAGAATGAAACACCTTCCTTAAGAACTGATAGATATAGCACAATGGGATTAATCTATGTGATACCCATATTTGTATTTTTGGTACATGGAGATGAAAGAAATTTCCACAAAATGTGGATGTTAATTTCCATAAGAGTTTAAGTTAATATAGAAGCCCGGATGTTAAAGTAGCATCATTGAGACAAAAATTACTACTTGCCAAGATATAACATTCCTTTTTTTTAAAAAAAAATAAAAAGAGACCCCCATTTTCATATTTATAGTTGTCAGTTTATTAAAAACAGTTTCTTATCTACGGGATTTTTTTAGATAGTAAAGAAAGATATAGAGTAAGCATTGCATGAAGACTAATTATATATTTTAGAAATATTATAGTTTCCTTCCTAAGTGGTAGAGGGTTGTTTTAGATGAATCCAAATAAATACAGAACAAATGTTATAGTATTTAAATAATATCTAAATGATACCATACTAAAAGTTAAAATGAGATCAATAATGAGAATAAAAAGAGATAAAGAATGAACAGAATGAAAGATCATTTAGTAGTAATTAAATCTTGATTCAATTAATTATTTCAAGATGTTATAAATCTTATATTAAAAAGTACAACAATATAAATCTGAATTTTATGTATAGTTATTGATAGAGTTTGCATGAGTATAAAATATAAAAATTTAATAACGTATAGTATTTTATATAAGTGATGTAAAAATGATAATGTACTGCATTAGTCAATGGAAGAGAATTAAAAATCAAACTCTCATGAAGAACTCATAAACGTTATAATTAAATTACAAAATGAAAGAAATTGTACATGTTGAGGATAACAAATTTAATATTTAAGTAATCGAATACTTGTTTAATATGAATATTAAATTTAAAAGAGGTGTATGTAGTTAAAGTATTGATTTTATCAATGTAAATAATTAAACAGATATTTTAATGTTATATGTGTTTTATAGTTAATTATATTATTCAATATTTAAGAGTTTGTTATTTATTATTATTGTTGTTGAAATTAATAAATATTTTGATATAAATTTTAGACTAATGACTTTATTTCTACTCAGAGTTATTTTTTCTCACAAAATCATATCAAAGCACATAAATTATATAAAATGATTACAATCAAAGACATCATTATTAGATAATTATTCATAAAATATTATAAAGAATAACTTTATAAATCAATTATTTATTAAATTAAATTATAATTATTTAAGTAGTGCTATTTAAGAGCATCATATTTTAATTGGAAATAATAATATATTTGAAGTCACATTATTCTTATTTTAAAACGAATTTGAATTCATTCTTGGAATAAATTTAAGATGGTATATGAGTTTACAAAAGAGATTGTTATTGGAATATCTTAGCAAGTTTACATTTTATGTTAAGTAATATTTACTGAGGCTATAACCTCGAGAATATGCCTGTAAAATGTGATTAACCACAAGCTTATGCAATGGAAGAAAAGAGGGGAACTTCTTTACTTCAACCTACTTTCTGTTTAAATAGGTGAAGCTGAAGCGGTTAGATCTGTGAGCATGAAGCTATGCAATACTTCACTGATTAAGTTCACATTTCTTATTACATATTAATACTCACGAAATCTTTCGATTTACAACGAGTCAATGGAAAGATTTTATAGTTAGAAATCTATTACAGTAATTTTATGTTAAGATAAAATTTTAAAAAGTATATGTAAATTAAGTTAATTCATAGAAGCGACTAAAAGGGGAAAGACTCTTATAATTGTCTTGTACAGTTTCTGATGGTAAAAGTATAGTTCAGTTTTATAATTAATGTTTGTGTAATAAAAATATGGAATATTCAAGTATAATTAAATCATTTATTGGAAAGTAAAGCAGTAAATAATAAATGTTAATTTCTTAGATCGTGATTATTAAAGCTAGATTAATTTTAAGAAGTTGATTTATGTTTGTAATGTTAGGTATGGTTATTATTAGAATGAATGGATCTTAGTAAAATCCCTCCTATTATCTAATTATCTTATAGTGAGTAATTGTTATTTTATTGTAAGAGAATAATTGTTATCCTTGAGATATCCATAAAATAGTGATAATTATTATAAAAATATTTTAGAATACATTGATTTCATTATTTTGTATATAATTTATTAGATAAGTGAAGGAAAAAAGAATCATTATTTTCAATGAAAGATTATGTTAGTCATTGTCTGTTGTGGGAATTTTCCTAAGAATTATACTAGAATAATGGTTAGAAGATTTCTACAATAGTGATGCTATTGAGAGTATATTCTATATCCTTTCTGAATGTTGAACTGACTTTATTGTGACTATTTCTTAAGTCCATCTTATATGTTATATGTTTTTAATTAATTGTTGAGTCTCATAAAGTAGTGTTTCTATATGTTTTATATATTAATATCTGAGCTAAGGTAAGAATAGGATCTATTTGTACACTTGTGGTTGAGTGTGAACAGGTTACAATATATATATGATTTTTAATAAGATTTTTTTTTTTTTTTGTATTTTGAATTAAACTTTAGATATGATATAATCAAACAGTCAATCAATTAAAAATTGAACCCATAAATTGAAATTACATCTTCCAGTAATAGTATTTATTTATTTAAATATCTATAAGCTAAAAGTGGAAATGAAAACACTCTTAGCTTATTCCCTAGTTTAAATAAGGAAGAAAATCAGATATCAGTATCTTATCCTTATTTGTCTGAAAGTTAGAAATAACAAAATTTATCAAATACTTTAACTACAAACAAATCTCCCCCATAAAAGATTAAACATATTGATTAGTCTTTCATAGACAAGTAAATGCAAATACAGTGGAATGTGATTTTATCTTGAAGGTCCAGTTTTTAAATGATAGCTTGCTTGGTACTTCATAGTTAAACTCTAATTTAAAAATATTCAGAAATTTTCACAAAAGCTATCAATGTTTTCATTAAAACAACAAAAATATTGCAATTATATACATATATAATTCAAGGAACAAATTACTTTCCCCTCTTACCTAAGATAAATACATTTTGTTAACAAAAGGTTAAAAATAAAGTAGATTCAGCTATTCTTTAAGCTTTTGATATTTGTAAAAAATACCCCTACAGAAATTGATGACACCACAAAATGAATTCAATGCATTAGCTATTAATAATTATTAAATTAATAGTCAATTATATAAGGATGGAAACTGAATCTCACTTTTAATAAAATATTTTAAAAATCAAATAGAAGTTAATAACTGTAAACAATAAATTAGCTTATCTTAATATATATGAAATTAATGGGATAACCCAATCTACTCTGTAGGTTATACATAAACGTTCTGTTGAGAATGGATACAACTATTTTTTAAGCTTTTGATTATCATAAACTTTCTTTTGCCAATATTGATAGAGTGAACTTCATTAATTATATACAAATAAAAATACAGAATGAAGTCCATTAATTATATACATATGTAATAATTGATAATATTATATTTTTATATACATATAAAATATTGTGGAAGTGAATTATTCTTCACTCTATAAAAATAAACACACACCCACACACACACTGTTAAAAAATATATATTTTGAGCTATACTAATTATTAAAATAAGAAGACTAAAAATAAAATGTAGTCTCCACTTTTACATAATTGACTTTTTTAATTATTAATGCCAAGTTTACATTTGGTCAATATGGTGAGAATATTCTGCATTTCCATTAATGTTGGCTGGGATAAGCATATAAACATTAAAAGCTTAAAACATAGGTGGGTCCATTCTATTATTGACCCTTTGTCAACACAATATTGTTTATTCATAACCTATAGGTGAGAATAATTTTTCCATTAATTACATAGAACAGTGCTAATTTAATGTTTATACATATAAATATTTAAACTGAAATTAATCTTACAAAATTTATTATATTAATACTATTTACATAATATTAAGCTGTAGGCAATTTATTGCATGTTCCACACCCCAAACAACTTATACATTTTATTTTGTAAATAATTTAATTTCTCATTTAATTTTATAAAATATTATTTAAGAAAAAACAAAGAAACTTATTTTAGCAAGTCATTGGATAATTTAATGAATAAACAGTTGAAGATAATATACCCAAATTGTGAAAAGCACATTGAAAACATGTAAATTAAGTGAAATATAAATTTTATTTGTAAAATGTATATTATTAGAATGATTAACATTATATAAGCTGGCTATAGTATATTTATATTAATAATATAATTAGCATTGACATAATAGGCTTTAGAAGTTCTGCTTGTTTAATAACAAATAGAACAGAGGGAGTGTTATATATTGCTATTAAGTATTATATAAATGTTTGATCATACCCTAACACAAAAGAATTCATTCAAGATTTAAATTTCCATCTGAAGAACTTCATTAAATAAATATCACATTATACTATCTCTTAGTCTCATAATTGTAAATAAATCTTATTACAAAAATGTTTTAAAATATAATTTAATTTGAAAAATGTTTAATCATATATAAACTATTGTCATATTTGATCATGTATTAAAGATTATTGATATATTTAACACTGTCTCTTAATTAATAGATTGGGAATGGCAAAAGCTGATTATCAGTGGAATTGTTTTTCTTACAGATGGTTATTTGAAGCAAATAATATTGATTTTTCTAATTATTTATTAACTGGATTTTCCTTGTCATATATTACATATTGTTTATTTATTTATTTTATAAATTTTTGATACTTGTTTACTACGAAATGGTTTTTAAACTGAAAATGAAAAGTTATTTCTAATCCTACATCACTGGCTTTGATGATCTGGATTATGATTTCTTAAATAAAATCTGAATTATCTCAACAATTAAATGATCTTTTGGTTCTACATTAAGTAATAAAAATAATTGATTGATATATGGTTTTCTTATAACAATTAGATTAAAAATGAAAAAACTGATTCTTATCTAAAGATTCAATTCAGATAAAAACTTGAACTTGAGTGAGGAACTTTACATTTAATAAATAAAATAATATCATTTATTTAATGATGTACATATTTTCTTTGATATATATTATGTATGCATAGTGAATTGACCTACCAATATAAGATTAATTATGAATAATGGATATGCAGTGCTTATATAAGTGCATTTTTCTATCTTATAAGATTTAATGTTGGTTTATCAAAAAATAAATATTAGAAATAGAATTATTGTCTTCTTTCTAATAATCTTTTAATCATACAATCTTAAATCAATCCTCTAGTTTAATAATTTTTATTTATCATGAATTTTTAAACCACTAAGTACCTCTCAGAATTGACTGAAACAAAGAAACTGAGTTAATATATTTTTGTCTTTAATGATATTAAGAGGTTGGGTATTCTTAGTTGTGATCATACATGTAGCAGTTTAATCAGTAACAACATATTTTGCAATTAAATCAGAGTTAAGACTTTCACTTGATAAATGATTGTTTCCTTTGAAAGTTCTACTTAAAATTTCCTGTTATCATGTACATGAAATGTCCTAGAAAATATATTCTCATATTTTGGATGAATAACTGTATCTAATGAGTTGTTCATTTTAGCAATAGAAGTAATTATAATGAAAATACAGTAAGAAGTTATTGTGGCAATGAATACATTTTTATGCCAATACTTAGTAACATGAAATGTGACACTTTCTTGATATAAATTCTCCATGATTTGAATAGTATGTGTAATTAATTTATCCAACTTAATACAGCTGTTCCTAGTAAATCACACCATGCAAAAAAATATAAATAATAATTATCAGGCATTTGGTTCTATATTTTTTGTATTTAATGTTCATTGAGTAAAAGTAAACATTAATATTGGATTTGTTTATTGGAAAAAATAATACAAAAATTTATTTGGGAAATGGTAACAGTGCTCATTTTATCATTGCTTATACTTGTGTTTGATTTAGAAAAACAAAGCTTTTATTCTTTATTGGTGCATAGAATTATAGATTCAAAACTAATTAAAACATGCATCTTTGTTTTTTTTTTTAAGTTTTAGTGACTAATAGATAGATGCTAAGACAGTGGTCAAAGAAGTTTTTTGTTTCAGTCACTCTTTCTGGTTTTAAGGTAATTATTACCCTATTTTGAAACATGCATTTTATCACAGTAAAAATATATGATTTATACAACAAATGACAGCAATTAATATAAATTTAGTTATAAATTTACATTAAAGGGCACATTTCATTAAAGAGCTCAATTCTTTTCTTAAGATGTTTGTAACTCAGAGAAGAGTGCATGGAGTAAGTCATTTATAAATTGAAAGCAAAAATAACAAAGTAAACATGGATGTTATTGTTGTTTATTTGTGCAAGTATGATTAGAACTTAAAAGCAGCACTAAGAAGACAAAGTAATTTCCTTAGATGACACTGAAATTTTTGCCATCTATTCTTAAGAATAATAGTGATATATAAATTACAATGAAGTTCATATTCAGCCAGATTTGCAGCAAATATTTGTGGTAGTTTCCATTAAAAATTAATCAAATGACTTACTGCTTGGGAGTTCATAAGAAGTTTCAATGCTAGAAGTGATAGAACTGTATCATGATACGTGATGTGTTTCAGAGCTCCCACTCTACCATTTCTCCAAATTGCACAAGGCATATTTTTTATTGAATACTACAGATAGCTGATGTTATATCATTTGATTTAGCTACAGAATATAATGAATGCAATATTTTGTATTACTACCTCATAAGAGAGAATATTGTAAACTTGTGTGATCTGCATTTATCATTGAACTGTTATTAATCAAGGGTGACAACTTATTAGTTCATTTAGCATTGGGATTATATATTAGGTTTTACCTACATGTTGAATATCTCTAATGCATATTAAAGTTTATTTCAGACAGAATAAAAATATTAGGATAAAGCTTAAGTTGACAAAAAAATCTATTTAACATTGCTCTTATTTATTCTATGTTTAAGAGATCTCTTGCAGACTTTGTATTGTAATATTTAAGTGTCTGACTTGATATTATTTATCAAGTCAATTGTTATAATTTGTTTTATATTTGTGTTAATATTCATGTTCAACAAGTATTTTCATTTGCTCTGTCCAATATTTCACTTGCTTGGTTAATATAGGAAACATTTGTTAGAGAGCAATGATAAATTTATTAAATATGTAACAATTCACTTATTCATGTCATAATTATGTGCTAGATATCTTGTACTGTTGCATTTGAGTAACTGAGATTAAAAAGTTAAGTATACTAAAATATATAAGTATGAAAGTGAAGTCAGATTTGTAGGTGTTCAAACATGTCAAATTTGGATTCAAAAACTTGGACTGATTTAAACCTCAGGTTTTTGGCTTAGATGGTAAAATGATGCTACAGATAGATAAAAAAACTAAATTACTTCCAGTTTGAATCCCAAATCTCACTGATAAAGACAAAAGTGCATTGGAAATTTAAATGCATTAAGAAATCTGGTAATCACTGTTTATTCAAGTTTACTACAGTGGCACTAGAGCAGAGAACTACGTATTTTATTTGCTACTGGAAAATCTTTTTGTTTTTGATTTCAGCTGGTCTTTTATTTTCATACAATTCACTATTTTATATGAAGGGCAATAGAAAAAGACACCCTTTATGGAACTTTTTATCAAGAAAAGAGTACAATTCAACTATTTCTTTATAAATTCATAAAGAAAACACCAGATACTAATCAATAAAATGTTATCTATGTATATGCCAATACACTTCATTAAAAAATAAATATTTTAGATACACTTTTTGATATTTTTTTTTTACATCACTTTACATTCGTATATTTCAACTTTTGTACGTTTCAGGAATCAATTAGATACAAAAGTAAAAAACCACCTGTATTTATAAAATTTCTTTTAATGCAGAATGATTAATCATATATTTCATTTAGGTTACTACCCCTTATTTGTTAATATATTGAGACCATTATGTCTCATGGCATACACAAGCATAGTAGTGTGTGTGCATATATATATATAAAATCAAAAAAAAAGTAGAAATAAGCACAGATAATGTTCTGTTCTATTGTGTCAGCCGCTTGATGGCATTGATGCTAAGCAAAGCCAGAAATTTTAAACAACTATTGACTTTATTTTTATAATAGGAAATAAAAGTAAATTATATTAAGATTTCCATAAAATTAAAAAATTCAAACAAAATATAAAAATGTAAGCCGACTTTTTGGGACAGTAATTAATCAGACTGACTTTTCTTTTATGTGTGTCAATAAAAAATTATGTTACTTTTGAATAGCAAATAATAATACATTAGAGACTTTTTTGGACAGTAATTAATAAGAGATTGGCTTTTTTTTGTGTGTGTGTGGATATAAAAAGTTACATTACTTTTTTAATAACAAATAATAGTAAATATAGCAGACTTATTTGGTCTGTGATTAATCAGAGACAAACTTCTTTGGGTGTGTGTGTGTGGATCAGAAAAGTTATGGTACTTTTTGTAATAAAAATAAAAGTAAATTTTACCCTTTTTTAGACAGACACTGCATTTTGGGGGGAAAAAGTAAACTAGATTGCAATTTACACACTAAAATTAATAATCATAATAAACTATTAAAATGAAACTGACTCCAGTGTCTGGCAATTGCCAATTTTCAGAGTTTGAAGCAGCCATCTTCCTTGTCTCGGACAATTTCTTGAGGATGCATTACTTTTATCAGGATCTTTGAAATAATGCTGTGCTGCACCCTAAAATACAATTTGTGAGGTTTACAGTCCTGATGGAACAGTGATGACACTGTTAAAACTGTTAGAAGGTACCAGTAGGTCAGTTCACATGAAAAAAAGTTGGACATGAAAAGTTCAATTATTTAGACATGATGCAGCCAACACACCCTCACACAATACTGTAGCAAAAATAGACAACCTAGCATTATAATAAAATGTGTATCATAGCCACCTACGGCAGCCAATGAAGGCATTTTTCTGTGCTTTTAGCTAGAGAAAAAAAACCAGTGTTAGCAGAGTAAATGGACTCTGTGTTTTAATGCAGAAAGGCTATCTGCTTGGCTGCAGAAACAGCCTATTTCTAAAAATTTAGTTAGAAATAGCACCATCAAGTGGCTGACATGATAGAACAGAGCACTATCAAATTTTTTTTATTATACTGGATTCAGTTAAAGATTAAATAATTTAGAATTAAAAAACTATTATAAACATTTAAAAAGGTCCAATTAATATTTATTAATTGATTTTAAAATTAAAACAAGCATGTTTTTATGTTACAATAGATATATTGATAATTATAAAATTCCACTATCTATTTTGATTAGGATTTTTTTTTTCAATTAAAGCTTGTATATTTTGATAAAAATGCTACAAACTTATTTTTCAAAGGAATAAAGTGAATTGAAAGGAGTCGTTAGCTTTTTCAATAAAATTAGGGAAAACTTGTTTTTAATTAATTTTTAAATTCCAGCCTGGCTATAAGAAGATTAAAAAAAAGAATAGGAAGAGTTTATAGTTTTTACAATTTTAGTTATGGCAGTATAGTGAAGTCAAAAAAGTGCAAGTTCAGCTGCTGCTACTAGTTCAAGTTAGTTTGGATTCACATGGAAGCAAGACACAGCTTTTGTCTTCTCCATAATTCCCATATGTGTATTAGACAGCATAGAGACTGAAGGGATATCATTGTAGGCCAAGTTATCTGGATACTTTCCCAATGATGACAAGAAGCCAATCTACTGTTCAGAAAAAACAGCTTACCTAGAGTCCATCAGCTTGCTGATGAATTAGTTTTTATATACTGTTTTAACTGTATACAGAGGGACCAGCATCATATATGTAAAGTACAGCTGGTGATTTATTTTAAATTCCTTGAAAATGACATTTAAAATTTAAAAGTAAAGCAAGTAAATTTTTGCTTAAGTTAAGTCTAAAAAACAAACAATTGATTCATAGACAATTTTATTTAGAAAAAGAAAATAAACTCCAAAAATCTTTTTAGATTAGGGAACAAAAAAAAAACTTGAGCATTTATATTTAATCAAGAATAATAACCTGTCAAAGATGTGATATTACTTTTTAGTTTTAAAAAGAAAACTTTTATGAAAAAACCTCAAAGCATTAATGTATACTTTTAAAAAAGTAAAATAAAAAACCCTTTTGTTTACCATTAGATAATAAATGAATAACTGAATCATATTTTTGATATATCCACACGTGTGAATTTTATGTATACTTTCAATCTGGAATTGTAAAAAAATATTTTTAAATTTATTTTGACAAATTAAAATGAATAAATGTCAGTATGCACACACATTTCCATGGGTATTTACATATATATGTGAAAAGTCTTTATTTATGTATCAGTAAAATGTGATAACTTTTTTTCCATGTTACAGCACTTCTGTGTGCTCATATAGATGTGTTGTCAGGTAGACCATACATGTTAAAATTAATCTTATTATTATACAACAATTCAAATATGTTTCACAAATTATTATAGTGTACATCTGCATGCTTGTTTTATGTAAACCTACTTGTAAATTACAATGTAATAGGGGATTACTTTTTGTGTTCATTATGCACTTATAATCCAGTGGCTAAATTTTTTATCTATCTTAGAATTTCAAGTCACTATTTATTCTGTTACTATAAGATGCCTGTCAAATCTTTAAGATGAGTACATAGTTTGGGGTATGAACTTTGTTTTGATTATACATGCATATTATGTAAAATATTGTTAGACAGGTTCCATTTTCCTTTCCCCCATGAGGTATACATATATACAAAGTTGACAGGAAAAGTAAAAATAAACAGACATAAATTTTTTGTAGATATTTTCTATATTACATTGGATCTACAGTTAATGATTAAATAATTTTGAATTTAAAAAATTTCTTATAAATTAAAACATTTAAAAAGGTCCAATTAATATTTATTTCGATTTTGAAATTAATACAAGCATATTTTTGTTACAATAGATATACTGGTAATTATCAAATTCCACTATTTTGATTAGCAAATTTTTTTCATTTAAAGCCCGTATAACATATTTTGATAAAAATGCTATAAAGTTGTTTTTCAAAGGATTAAAGTGAATTGAAAAGAGTCATTAACATTTTCATTAAAGATGAGGAAAACATTTTTAATTAGTGTTTTTAAATTACAGTTCAACTATAAAAAGATTAGAATTTTTAGTTTTAGATCATGGCAGCATAGACTATGAAGAGATAACTGATGGCAGGACAGTGCAAATTAAGCTGCTGATAGTAGTTCATGATGAGTTTGGATTCACATGGAAGCAAGTTCCAGCCTTTCTGTTCTCCATAGCCTGTATATACATGTGTATTAGATAGCACAGAGACTGAATGAATTTCACTACAGGTCAACAATCTGGATATTTTCCTGATGATAAGCCAGTCTACTGTTTAGAAGGGACCAGCTTATCTAGAGTCCATCATCTTTCTAAATAATTAATTTATATGTAGTTTTATCTGTATGCAGAGGGGCACAGTGTCATATATATAAAGTATGGCTGGTGAGTTCTTTTAAATAATTTCTTGAAAAATGACATTTAAAATCATTGATTTATATATAATTTTATTTAGAAAAAAGAAAGTAAAACTCCAAAAATATTTTCAGATTAGGAAACAAAAAAAAGTTGGAGTATTTTTTTAAAGGTGTTTATAATTAATCAAGAGTAACTTGTCAAAGATATATTACTTTTTTTTTAAAAAAAATAAATCTTTATTAAGAACTATCAAAGAATTAATATTTAAAAAAAAATTAAAATGAAAAACTTTTCTTTTGTTTACCATTAGATAATGAAAAAATTAATAATTGATTCATATTATTTTTTATATGTATGTGTGAGTTTTATATATACTTTCAACCTGGAATTATGAAAATATTTTAAAATTTATTTTGACAAACTGAAATGATATAAACATCAATGTGCTTACACATTTCCATGGGTACCCACATACATTTGTGAAGTCATTATTTATATATCAGTAAAATGTGATCTTATTTTGGTATTATATGACAATTCCCATGTTACAGCATACGTGCTCATATAGATGGTAGTCAGACACATATATGTTAAAATTAATCATATTTTTTTATTATATGACAATTCAGATATGTTCATAAATTATTATACTACGTCTGTGTGCTTATGTAAACCTATTTGTAAATTACAATAGGGAATTTTTTTGTATTCCTCAAAATCAGAAGGCTTAATTTAAATGTATAGCCATACTCTTCAGATGTTAATTTCATTTGTTATTAATAAATTGATATTTTATAGTTAAAATTATTCCAATGAATTTATTTAATCCTAAAATATAAATTATATTGTATTATATCTCTTGTTCACAATAAATTAGAGCTTTTGTTCCTGAGCTAGATTTATGCATAAAGATCTGTTATATAAAAAGGATTTATATTTAGTGTTTATGGACATCCAGTCGATGATGATCCTGTATTTTATTTAGTTTAATATTAGAAATTGTTTATAGTTGGCCAATACATTAATGGTACTAAGTGGCCAGAGCATTGATAATGATCAATATGTTTTAGTATCTCAGCATTATTTGACTTACTGTTGTAAATTAGTTTAATGGAGTAGCACCTAAGTATGTGCATCCAGATAATTATTGTTTATATTGCTGCCCTAGGTTTAGCAGTGGCTAAATAATTAGCTTGGTTTATAGTGGACTTTCAAATCCACTCACAAGATTGACTGATTTATTTTTATTGTTGATCATTCATGATAATGATTTTTTTTTCGGCTAATGCTAGTGAACTTATAATTACTATAATGTCTTGTTGATCTCTCATTGCTTATATTCATATTTGTAAATTTAAATTTTTGGGGTTGATGATTTTTTTCATAATTCCAAGATTCTGTATATATATTATTTTACTAAATGGGAAGGCAACATTACTCTGTTATTATAATTCACATTTATTTTTTTTATTAAACACTTTTTATTAAACCATATAATTTTAGGATTCAGGAAAGTAGCAAAACTTACAAATTGAATGTTTTCTTTATCCAAAAGTTTATGAATTGTTTTAACATCTTTTTTTTTAAAAAAAAAAATTAGTTGTATTTGCATATTTTTTCTTTTTCTATAGAAATTGTAAAAGTTCATCAGTATGAGATAACTTTTTCTTTCATTTGTAGTGTAATGGGAGTTTTGACAAAGATTGCAGTGAAGATAGCAAAGTTTGATGAGGCAGCTACTGATAATGCCAGTTAATAAAATAATAAAAAATTAACTGATATTTAAATTGATGGGGGAAAACAAACTACCCACATTTATATCTGTATGGAGAGTACAGCATTAAATACAAAACTAGTCAGAAAAAATTTACAAAAAGTAGTGATACAATAAGTATTGTTATTTTTTTGAATATTCAGAAATTGGTTTATTATTGTCAAAATGTATCTTTAAATTCTCTAAACTATTTTTTTATATAAATAAATATGCCATTTATTCAGTTACTAAAGTAACTTTTTCATTTCAATTTCATATTCTGTATTATTTTTCCTGGAATTTTCTCCGATTAGCACATTTGCAATATCAATTCAAATCATCTAAAATATTTAGCTTGCATAGTTTATTTTACTTTCTTTCTTTCACATTCTAGACTTGCTTCTTTCATCAGTTTACCACAGACATTTTACTTAAGTCAATAATTCTTACTTTATCCTTTATATATTCTTGCTACTTATATTAGTTAAATTTCACCATATTGAATTTTAAAATAATATTACCTAATTACATATTTAAGTTAATATAGACATTACTTATCAAATGTAATGCTTTCCCCCCAAAGCTTTGAGTTAATGTCCAAATCTACAATGTTCTTTCAATAGTTTTCTTTTATCCCCATTTCATTTGTCATTTTTTTTATAATTTACAAATAACTAAAGATGTCTTGCATTGGTGGTCGAGAGGTCAGCGCGACTGCTTTGCACTTGCAGGCAGTTGCCCGGGTTGCGTGTTCGCGTCCCGGCCGATGCTATGACACTTAAAAAAAAAAAAACTAAATAAAGATAACAATTCAAGGTTATATGTTTAATAAAAATGTTTATTTTGTTTTGAATAAATGAAACATTTATTTATTAAAGTTTAAAAAATATTTTGTTAAATAATATCGATGACAACAATACTATATTAAAATTCGAAGAAAACATATGTTCAAAACTAGTGTTTGAAAATATAGACTGTGTTGTTTGTTACTATAGAGACAGAAACGATTTCAGAAAAACAATATACTTTCTTTCCTTTAAAAAGTTGTTTTAATCTTATCTTACTCTATAAATAGATTCAGGATTTGCAATAAAGAAAATGTATTGTGCGTAGGAAACCTTGGAAAGGGGGGAGGGGAGGAGTTCTTCCCATTAAATGTCTATGATTTAAAAGAAATGATTAACAACAAAAACATTATGCTGATTGCTATGAATGTAAGACTATTAAATCTACTTGGATTATAATATTGACAAAAAAAAAATAATTGAATAATATTCAGAGATTAGAATATCTATGGAGCCTTACATATACATGAGCTAACATGAAGAAAGATTTTTCAAAGAACTGATGCAAAATCAAAAAATTAAATCGAAGTTTTATATATGCCAATAGTAAGTCACTCAGAAAAAAAAAATCATTATCAACAAAAAATAAAAGTAAAATTGTAACATTTATAAATCTTTCTTCTAAATTAATAGTATTGATTACATTGCAGTCTAGGTTTGTTATTCGATAACTTAAATAATAACAATCAAATAAAATAGAAGATTAAGACATAATAGTATTTGCATAACTTAGTTTGAATTATAAATAACTTTATAAAAAAAAATATTGATTCATATTGTTTTTTAAAAGATAATATTAAAAATGTCTATTTTTATTTGTGTGCAAAAAAATATTTAGGTTAATCCTTTCTTGACTATATGCATTTATAATTGTAATTATAAACTATATATTATATCTAATCATAGTCCAGTGAGGATGAATTATAAATGTATATTATATGTTAATTGTTGTTACAAATTATTCTTTATTTTAATCACAAATAAATTCATAATTAACTTAATATATTTATATTGTTATTAACTTAGGTGTTTTGATTTACTACTGCATGAATCATTATAAAAGTTTTATCTTATCATAAAGTACATTCCAGGTTACATCCCACTATCAAGTGAATCAGAACTTAATAAATTTAGTTTCTTTGCCAAACAAGAATATTCATTGTGAACTCATTGGTGCCCTCTATAAATTTGTGAGTCCATTGTATATTTAGATATAAACTATTATAAAGTCATTTGTGACCAATTCATTTATTTATTAAGTTATATTTTAAATTGCCTGAAGACATTTATTTAGTAGTACATTTAAATTGTCATCCAAATATTTAATATATAAGTGGAAAAAATCACTTGATTTATAATTTTATTTATTATATGTGATTGCCCAAGGCACTTGGAGACTAGCCAGCCATACTCAATTATATTTTCATTACATTTGTGGTTATCTAATCTGAGGGAATTTATTGCTAGTCATTTCCATTTATGATATTAGTTGTCTAGTGTGATCAGCAATCTATTACTTTTATATTATCCATTATAAATTTGGGCTTGTTCAAAAGAATATATTTTATTTATGAGATACTATTCTTATTATCAATACCAAAGATGTCTATTTCAATTTACATGTTTTTTCTCCCTATGATTTTTTTGAATATTTTAAAAATAATTTTACATTTTTAGTTCTTACTTTTATAGTTTAACTTTTGACTATTTTTGAATTCTTATCTTTAAATTTGGTTATTTCAAGTGTGCTTTTAATATGTTAGATCAATGTATTTATTCTGTATTGTCTATTTTTCTTATCATTCGATAGAAATATCTTAAATGAATCCCTTTCTCATTATTTCATCTACTCTTGTAAAAAGGCAATTTAGATGAATCTGGTATACTTTGTCTATGACATACTCATTCGCTTACACACTTTTTCATTCCATTTTCTCTTCATTACTCAGATGATATTTTATTCCTTCTCTAGCTTTAACTATTATTTTATCAAAGCTAATTTTCTCTGACTTCTTTCCACATACAGTATTATTTCATTTTTGAAATCATATCTATTATTCTCTATCATTGCCAATACATTCTTTGTATAAAAATTTTCTTGGATTGTAATTAAAGTATTATTCTATTTTCTAATACTTTAATTATTATGGTCTTCCACTTTTCTTTGTTGTATCACTTAACTCTAATTTTTTCAAAAAGTTCATTAATTATATATATATATTTAAACTTGTATATATTTGTTCATCTACATAATGAAGTACACTTGGGTCTCGTTTTATGCGGTAGATAGGTTCCTCAGAAAATGTGCACAAAAGAAATTGCACAAAAATAGACTTAACTTATCTTGAAAAATGGCGGATATGTACTGTAATTTTCAAAAAATCGCATAAAAGCAAAGCAACAACATAAAATTACTTTAAAATTCACATTAAAAAAAATAAGGAAATAAAATATGATTAATAAAAAATTTAAAATTTGAAAAAAATTGATACAAGACAAACCTTTTTTATTTTTTTTATTAACCACAATATTTAATGTTATTCAAAACAATATATTTTTATGCATAATTTACAGTATTTTACATTTGTTTTATATATGTACAATATTTTAATCATTATCGCTATTCGACGATATGCAAGTTCGTTTATGAACTAGTAAGACATCAGATTTGTCACAAGAGGAAATACAACTAGCGCCAACTTCATTTTTTTTAAATTGCTCTTATAGTGAACTCGCCCAAACTAAAATGTTTTCCAATTACTGTTGATCCTTCCCATTTCGCTAAACAATCTAAAATTGAAATTTTTGTTTCCAAAGAAATTCATTTTCTTGGGTGTTTTTTCCTCTCCATTAGGGTAAACTAAAAGTTTAAAATAAAAATAAGAACTTAGACTTATGATAATAAAAAGACACCTACTCACCACTGTTGGGCAAAATTTAATTAAAACTAACAAATAAAAATTAAATTTTATAGTTTCACATCACATTAATTTCAGATCACATTATGTACTTTTTAAATTATTAATTACAATTAAAAATTAGATTTTAATTTTTAATTGTCAAATTTAATTGTGCCCACTGCTGTTACTCACCTTTTAAAAATAAACTTGCAAACACTAAATGAGTAATTGATTACGTATTCTTTTTTTAAAAAGCAAAAATAGAATGTGATTTAAAATGCAAAACAACAACATGCATAGTATAGGCATGTATAACGTTTGAACAGATTTACATTATAATCTTGTAAAATTTAATAAGTGTATATAAAATGGGGCAATCCTGATTTTAAGTGAATTATGAACTTCTTTATTGCATAAAATCTATTACAGTACTATTATAAAGCGTTGAAAATATTGAAATTATTAGATGGAAGTCAAATTCTGATAATGCGCTATTACTTTAAATAAAATATGACGTGTGAGTGCGTGAAATTTATAATATTTAAAGTAATAGTACATTATCGGAGCTTAACTTCTGATCTAATAATTTTTATCGCATAAAAAAAAAACCCCCGCATACAAAGATATTAAGAAGAAACTGAATTGCATAACTTTAAAATCACATTAAAGATATCCGCATAAAATGAGACGGGTGTAATTTCTTTCTTCTTTATAACTTAAAGCTGAGTGCATTTTTGGTGAAGTTCATCATAATCATAGCTTCTATGATTATGGTGAACTTCACTGAAATCGCACTCAGTTTAGATTGCAACAAAGAAAGAAATCACCTCATTACACAGATGAACAAACATATGAAATTTAAGAGAAAAATCAATATCATCTTTATAATAACAAACATTTGTTAATAACTCTGGAAACAAAGCACATAATCTATTTAATAGCCATAATTTCAATACAATGTATATCACTAAATAAATTAAATCAATAACCAACAAACACAGTCTTCTATTTTAAAAATAACCCATTAATTTCAATATATAAATTATTAAATGAAATATAATAAAATAAATAAATCACATTTCGACAATATTTTTTTATAGACTTTATCAGGGCACAAACTTAAAACACTTAAAAGCCTTGAAAAAGACTATAAAAAAATATAGTCAAAACGTTGGAGTGTTATTCATTTATTTCATAATAATTCATATAGTAAAACAAGATTTATAAAGAAGAGCATGTGTTTTATTTATATAATGTATATCACTCAAAAATCATAGTAAAATATTATAAAGTGAAGACATTTCTTTGGAAAAAATATTTATTCTTAACTCTCAAATATTGTCTTCTTACATTTAATTTATATATATACTTTGGTTAAATGTAGTTAGTAGTTAATATATTTATAAGAAAAATTTTATGTTGATATTATAAGGTACTTAAAAATGATACTATTTCTCATCTTGTAATGTTTAACTATGATTTCAGAGTGATATAAACCATATGTAAATTATGAATATTATATATATATAATAAAAGATTTTCATGGGCTACAGATATAAATGAAATATTATCCAGGTACATCGGTATATAATTTATTGAAAATATATATATAATCAACATTTGATCAGATCACACTGGTCATCAACTGGCTAACAAATATAAAATAATTGTAGAGAAGTTGTAAACAGTGATGTATAACAATAATGAACATTATATTAATAGAAATAATAATTATGAGAACTTATTTAGATTAATGAGTTTTTAAAACATTTTTTCCAAATAGAAGATAATTTGCATATATTATAAAATTACCTTCTATTTGAAATTTTTTTAAAAAACTTATTAATCTAAATAATTTCTCATATTTATTATTCATATTTTCTATTAAAAGAATGCACGTTATTGTTATACAACAGTGTTTACAGTGCCTCTACAATATTTTATATTTGTTACCCAGCTAATGACCAGTGTGACCTGGTCAAAACATTGGTTTATATAATTTTCAATAAATTATACATAAAATGTATCCGAATAATATTTCATTTATACAGATATATTGAATAAAGAATTTAGTTCTCTGAATCTGAGCAAATATTCAAAAATAGATTCCTTTTTATCTCTCCCAATTTTTTTCTCTAAATATCATAGAGTGTTGATTCTTCAAAAGTTCACATCACTTGATTTTTAAAGTTTACTATATGAACAAGGAATTTCTTCTTTCTGTTTTCTAAAAGTAAAATCTAAAAATTGATCTGGGGTTAAATTGCACTATCAGATAGCAATAGATAATTCAAGCTTATAATATTAATAATGCTAAATATGCACCTTACAAATCATCAGCCCTGATGTCATTTGTAATACCAAATTCATTAACTTTTACTATCACTAAATATATTCCATATAACATAGATACATTAAACTTTCCACACTGTTTTAGAGAGCAGTATAAATAGCAATTAAAAATACACATAGTATAAAAAGGTGACTCAGAATTAGAAACTTTGCATCAAGAGATTACAAAGGTAAGCACCATCTTTAAAAATGACAAAAAAAAAAAAAAAAAGGAATGAAGTTCATGATTTGAAATGCATATCACCAGAAATAAATAAAATTTAATCTAAAAAAAAAAAAATGAAAAGAAAGTGAAGATGAAAAGAATCTAAATAAAGTACTAACAATTCAAACATAAAAAATACAATAAATGTTAATTAAATAAGTGGATAAAAAGCCTGCCAAAAGTTGAGAATAAGATAACAGCATGAGTAGAAAAAGTAGTTTTACTGCTATAATCTAACAATGCATATAAAATATTAAAATAAATATTGCTGATTTCTACTTCTGAAAACTAAAATTATTCAGAAAGATATGGCTTAGTATCCCACACATTAAAATTATTTATCAACTAATATGACAATCTCTTGAAGATGTTGTTAATAGTTTAATGTCTTAACAACATTGATAATCAAACAATGAAAAAAATATTATCTCAAGCTAAGAAAAAAAATGATCTGACCTTTAAATATCTTCAACAATATCTTTGAATCAGTGAATTCCAATATGGTATAGGTATTCCAGAAATGACAGATGATTATTATATTAACTACAGTAACTATTATGTAAGCAATGGATAATGTTATTACAATGGCTTTTGGTACAAAATGATTATTTATTGCTTACATGGTGACTTGTGAAATTCAAATGATGCTAGCAATTTTTAAAATTATTACATATAATACATATATTCCCAATTTTTAAATAACAATAATTCAAAAATGAACACAAAAACTTACAAATATTAAATAAAATTTATTTGGATTTTTTTTTTTTTTTTGTAAAATATACAACCCAACAGAGAACAACACAAATACTAAAACTTTCAAATCTTTATTTCATTTTCTGCTTTAATAGCTGTGGAGCTGATACTTTTACTTTACCTGGAAAATTTCTTGAAATATCCTGATCCTAGAAGAATAAAATATATAACATATACATATATGATGTAGCTATAAAATATTTGAATTTATTAATTTATGATATAGTTCTAAAAAAAGAGAGATTATATAATAAGTTAGTTATTTGTTGGACTATTTCTATCATCTAATATTAAGAAGTGAATGTCTTTAGAAAAATTTAAAACTTTCTAAATACATTCAATGGTTAGTAATATCACACAGGTTAGAATTTAACACTATAACTGATAAGGCCTGCAATGCATAAAGAAGAGACGAGAATAATACCACTCAAAATGTTGTGTTAAATACTAATCTGTGTGATATTACTAACAGTTGAATATATTTAGAAGGTTTAAATAAAGTTTAAATTTTTTCTAAAGATATTCAGTTCTTAATATTAGATGATGGAAATATATATTCCAACAAATAATTAATAACTAAAATGCCATCAACATAAACCTTCAAACAAATACATGTAGAATAACTTATATTAATAAATAATGAACTAGCAAGAATAATAATAAAATTTGCTTAGTTATAATATTTTGTTGACTAGATTTCCATTTGATAGTGCACTTATACACACGTATATAACTTAAAACAGGCATGTGATGTATATAACTTAATATGATATTTGTAGAATAGATATTATACAAATTGTTAACTATTTAAAAACATAATACCCAACTATATTTGGCTATTTCTTGGTTATTTATAATTATCTACTATTTAAAGATGCATAAATTCTTGCACTTGCATGGATCACAATATTCCAGACATGGAACATGTCTTTAGATCTATCAACTTTTCTTTCATATGATAAGAAAAAAAAAAAATCAATGTACAACTTCAATGATACAGAATGTTTATTATTATATAGATTATTATTTTGTCCAATATATCAAGCATATTGCAAAAAATATCAGCTTAAAAATCCAACAAGATTTAGATAATTTTCCAGGTAAATCAGAATTAAGAAAATTTTTAATGTTATGAAATGTATTGGAATAGCACTAAATTGCATGTCTCTTCTGATTGGACATTTCCACCTGAACAGAACAATCACAATTAAACACCAAGTCAAAAAAGATATTATAAAACTAGCTGATAAAGAAAGAGTGATTATGAATAAAGATACTTATATAAAAAAGGCTTTGATATTTTTAAATGACAAAAACTTCTACGAATCTATAATACAAGAAACTATAGTTTCAGAATATATCTATAGCTTCAGAACATAACTTCCAAAAAAATCAGCAAACTGTAAATAGTTAGAAACTCCGAAGAAAAATAGAATAGAAGAAATGGAAACACAAGAGCAAAACACAAAAAATAAAGCAATCCAAAGAATCTTCAGATTTGAGATTTTTGCAAGCATTCATGATGCCAATAAATAAATATTACAGACCTAAGTATGAACATAGAAGAAATGAATAAAGATATCAACAAAAAATCTTTTGGAAATAATTCAAGCATGAGGGCTGATATAAATAAGAATAATATAAATATAAAGACTAATTACAAAAGACGAAGTTTGACATGACAAAATATTAAATAATAAAAACATCAATGAAAAGCTGTATAAAGATATAAAAAATAATAATAAATTAAATAAAAATATTACAGATATGAATGAGAAGTTGGATAAACATAACCAGAAGATAGAAGATATTGGAGAACATTGTTCAATGTATGCATGGAATAGAGAAATTGCTATAGAGACTATGAAAATACTGAGAGAAAATAATGAAACTATTATACAAATAAATAGAAATGGTAGAAGTCAAAGAGAGGGTAAAAAGTATACAGCTGGATTAGAAAGAAAAGAAAACACACATAAAAAAAAAACGAAGTCAAAGGTATTACAAGAAATTAGAAAAAAAATTCAAAAGAAAATATGTTTTCTACAGAGAGCCTAAAGGTGACTCGAGAAGAACTGATTGAAAGGATTCATTGAATAGAAAAGATCAAAAAATAATGAGGTCACTATGTTGATAAATCTACTCAGGTGATGGAGAAGAAAAAAAAAAGTAATATAACAAATACTTAGGAATAATGAACAACATCCAAAAAGAAAGAAAATCCAAAATAAAAGAGAAATGAGTATAAGTTAAACAATCTTGACCAAATCTCAGGGATACAGATTCAATTTCTGAAAACAAAAATGTTCACAGGATTATCAAGAAAGGTTTCAACAGAGCATTTGAATTGTTTCAACATGTATGTTGCTTTAAATCATGCGTAAAGATACATAGCTGTAGATTACAGCTTTAAAAAGGAACTTCTCATGAATAACACAGTCCCTCATTTAACAAAGTCAGATGTTTCCTAGGTTTTAAAGATGCATTAATTAGTAAGTTATTAGACTGAGGACTATCAGGATATATATAATACCTGATTTCTCAGGACAAAAATAAAATAAAGGAAGGAAAACATACCTTTTTTAGGAGACAAGTTGCTAGACTAAGAACTTAAACATATGTCCATTGTCAGAAAGACAGTCAAATTAGCAGATTATTTGACATTAATTTGCCAACAAAGACAGAATAAACCAATTGAGAATGTAGTAGAATATTTGAAAATAGTTAACTTAAATATCCAGTGATCAGAAGGACTAGGGAAAAGAAAAGTAGGATTCCCACCATATAATGCAAAAGCTCTATAGAGGGAAAAAGGAGGCCCATTATCAATGTAAGAACAGCAAGAAAATGACCATGGGTAAAACAGAAAAAGGAGAACCAGATGTAAACAATTATGTAAAAACTGGAAGAAAAAAGTCCACCATAGGTAAAACAAAAAAGGAAAAGATCAGAATGAATCTGTATATTTAAATGCAACAGAAGTACTCTTGAAAAAACAAAAAGGATATACATCAATCAAGATAACCATTGTCCTGTTATAGCCTAACAGAAAAAGAAAATGATCACAAATGTGAGCTAAGAAAAAGCTACAAAAGATAGTACAAACCATGCTCATGCAAATAGATTAATTGAAAAACTGACTAGAATGAAATAAAAATTCAAAGAATAATAAGCCATTATGAGGATGAGTATTGTAATTTGGTGATGAATATTTCTGAGATAATTGTTCATCAAAAGGTTATGAGACTACACATCCATTGATCATACAATTATATATTTATCCATTTATGCACTAATAAACTATGCAACTCTTAGAAGACTTCACCATTCAATTATCTCTAATTGCATTTCATCTAACCAGACATAACATTCCTAATCATTTGACAATAAATTATGATAGACATATAATGCTTATTGGATTAAAAATGAATTACTTTACCAAAGTAACATTCTTATTATTCTGTGTATCAGACAGTTTAGCATAGTGGCAGAGTGAGTATCTATCTCTTGAATGTGAGGTCCTTGGATTGATACCACTAAGTGACTTGTGGAAAGGTATTTTGTATGTGACATAATTAGTCTTGAAATACATAACTCTCAATCCAAGATGATCTGAATTTACCAAATGGACCATGTATTAGCATTTCAAGAAATGAAACTAAATGAATGCAAAATTGATGACATATTCAAAACAAATACAAAGACATGAAAATCATGTTAGACAAAATTATAAAGACTCCAGTATTGCATTTTACAGCAGCAGCAACAAGACAAGTAAAGCAAAAAGCTATATTATTGGGAAGAAAAGATTACAGAAAAGTTAAAATGTTCAGATACTAGGATATTATAAAAAAAAGTACGTAACTCAGAATTAACAGTATTTAAAAGAAAGGAAATTAAAGTAAAAATATTAGATAATAAAAAAAAGATATATAATAGAAACTTGGACAACCACATTTGTTCCTCATGTCCGGGAGAGGTAGTATGACAATAATGTTCAACAGGCTGCAAAGTCATAGCATAAAATAGCTATGGGAAAGTAATTATTAAAACAAAATATAACAGGATTATCAGTGATATGATATCCAAGAACAAAAAGAGTTTAAAGTAAAATATAGTCTGCCTGAATAATATATATAAATGCTTTAAACTATATAAAAGTTATAATAGTGTATTTTAAACAGATAATATATTAATTAAAAGGAAATTACAAAGAATACATAAAAATAAATAAACTTAATAATATTAGTCAAAAAGAAAAAATATTTACTGTGAAATTCACTATTGCTCTATTTAAAGTTATAAAAATGAATTACTTAAAACATATTTAGTAAAATTCATGTATAGAAATTGTGTTTTTTATCAATTGATATTAGAGATAGGCATTGAATGATAAATGGTTTTGTGCTTATATACTTGTAAAATTCAAAGCTCTTTGTTTCTTTAACTTAAGTTAAAAAGAAAAGAAGGTGTATGACAATTGGAATTAAACATGTGTGAAAAGAGAATATATTTTAATATAATCAATGATTAAAAATTCATTACTGCATAATGTGTAGCTTTATATAGTTTGGTTTATTAATGGTAAAATTGCCAAAAATAAAAAGAATTTAAGAGAAACATTGGAAAAAATAATAACACAAATAGAATTAATTCATCAAAAACATACTGCACAATTTATCATTTTCTGAATATAAAATAAAGTTATAAAATTAACTTCTGTAAATTTGAAAGCAAGAATAACTGAATTCTGTAAAATTTTAATTAAAAAAAAATATCAGCAAACAATTTAAGTGGATGAAAGTCAGAATCAAAAAAAGATCTCATAACATTTGGCTATTAACAAAAAACTCCCCTAGTAGTTTGAAAAACAAATTAGTGATTTATGGCAACAGGTGAGCTAGTTGCAAGAGAAGTAGAAAAGCAAGGTATAAAAAGACTTAGAGGTTTGCTTAATCATTGATTAGTTGTTAATCATTATTTCTAAAGATTTATCGAGATAAAAATCTCTGTATTGCTATATTAAAGATAAACAGGAAGAAGAAATCACAAGGCAGCCATCACTTTGTCTACCACAGAAATACCAGTCAAGCATTTGGAAGTAGTAATTTCCATTATACTTCTTGGAACAGTTATGAAAATAAATAAATCTGAGCAACATATCTAAAAGAAAGTTAATATGCAGTCAGAATACCCTAGTGAAAAACTTTGTGTATATATGAGAAAATATCTGCTGGATATTCTATGTCATAATAAGCAAATTCTGATCTATAAGCCAAAAAAGTGAAGAAAAAATGATGTAATGAAAGTTGATTGATCATTGATTACTGGATTCAGAGTGAATTATAACATGTAAGCAATAAAGAACTCTTGACTTGGAAAAATTAGCCTTTAAACAACAAATCAAATAAGGAATAGTATGGTAATGAATTTATCATAGATGTACTAAAATTATTGAAAAGTGAACAAGTAATAAATATTTTATTATGAAAATAAAAGCCTACAGTGCATTTTGAATTGTGTATATGTATATTTTTCATTATTGTTTTTTAAAATGAAAACCTGTTTAATTTTTTTTGTTCATAATACCAATTATTGAATTTATGATGACAAAAATCTAAAAAACAGCAATTTAGAGATTGTTTTTAATTTTTTTTTTTTTTTTACAAGGTATGAAAAAGACTGTAGAAAAAATTAATATATTAAAATATTTGTTTAGAAATATCTTTTATTATAGGGGGAGGCAAAAATGATTAGGTCTGTGTCAAAATCTAAGATATAAATTTCATTATAAGAGTTTAATACTTTCATTTGAAATATAAATTATTCGAGATATACATCTGAGCATTGATTATCAGACCACCCTGATAATTATCTAATTGTTTTATATATATGCCATTATGTGATTTTGTATACTATTGTATTCTCAAGCTATTAGTTATTATCAAACTTTAAGATTAATTATTTTGCAGTTTGAGCCAATACCATTTTTTATTCTATGTCAATACATTTATCATATACATACAATTGTATGTTTAACATTTATCTGAATTTAAGCTTTTGTATTGTCTGAATCCAAGCTCTTGAACTGAGCTAGAATTCAAGGTTATGATTACAAAAAGTAGTAAATTACAGAATGAAAATAAAGTGGCATTATCTAAATGATTTCAGAATTATCTGAAAAACAAAATTAGCTGAGATTATTAAGTAAATTTTCTGAGAGTCTGAGTGATGAAATGGCCCACTATTTTGATATATGGTCAAGAGATCTCATACTTATCTTTGATTGTTCAATATGGAATATAATCATCATTGGTTAAATTTGGAATGGTATTGATAAAAATAACTGAATATTAAATAAAATATGCCTATGAGCTTAAAAAAAATTTTTTTTAATAAATGTATTTTATTAATTCTTACTCATTAATCTGAGATTGAGAAACTTAATAAAAGAACAATACTTCAGTCTCAAGTAATGCCAGATAGTAGTTAGTAGAATGACTACTGCTGGGATAAGCTCGTTAACCCATCAAATACTATTTTTTTTTAATACAAATTATTTCTCACTATTGGTATTCACTTAAATTTGACATAGGATTTAGTCATATGAGCTTCTCACACCATCAGTCATTTTTTCAATGAGATTGGGTAACCACACTTGCACAATTTCCATTCAATTTTTTTTTTATTTACTGTTTTTATTTATGCATAAGCCTTGAGTGTTGAGCAACAAAAAGGGGAGATTTAATAAAACTGGAAATTTATTGTTGTCATTATCTTTATATGAGGCAGTAAAATCACTATGTCACATTGAATTCAGGATGTCAATTTCAATTAGATAGATAATTCCTTGCTTGAATAACTCCATTTAGTATTTCCCTAACTACCAGGAAAGTAAAAAAAAAATTAGAAAAAAAAAAAAAGTTAAAATGGCCAGCTTCACACAATCTGCTAGGTTGCAATACTTAGTTAATCTCTCAACAAAATATAGAAACAACTGTAAAATCAATATTTATTTTTTTTCTAAATACAAGACAAACTTTTCTTGGCATGAACTCATTAAGACTTAAATGATGGATAGCATTGGAAGCTAGAGAGCTAACAAGATTTAAGACAGATATAATTGCTTTCAGTAAAAGTGATATTATAGTATTTATTTTTTTTAAAAAACTCTATGAAGTTAGATTTGTTAGGATGTTTAATATGATATCTTCTGTGCCCACTTTATCAGTACATATTCTTAAACAGTAGATATGAAAAGTTCAGAAAAATATTTTTTTCTTGATAGATAATGTTATTACACCACTATTATTAAAAAAAAAAATCTGTTTTTTGCTTGGGGATTTTAATGGCAATAGTGTTCAAACTATAAATTTAGCCCAACGTTATTGGAAATAATGATATAGATTCAGCGAACTAGAATAAACTGCTATTTTTAACCTTTTGAACAACATATGGATTAATTATCACAAATATTTTGTTTAGGCAGATAGCTTGTTATAAAAAAAATCTTGGCTGCATTCATGCTCAAAACAATGGCATGGAATGGATTACGCTAGAGCTAGCATTATTTATAAGAGCAGGTAATTGGCTAGATACCTCTCAAGGTCATGAAATGACAGTTGTATCAAAAAATAGACCTTATTCCAACATTTTGTTTTTCATGCTAAATTTCAATAATTTACACACTAAATTAGAAAATTAGAAACATTTCAAGAGTATCATGTTATTAAGCATGTTTGTATGTACAAATAAACCCTTCACTAAAAGGAATAATTTCCGTTGATATTCTATCAATGATTTTATTTTTAATGATTTATGAAAAAGTTCTGTCACATATTTTACTCAGCAGAATAAATCAATAGTAGTGCTTCATAAGAAATATAAAGTTTTAATGTGAAAAATTCAACAATTTTGTTAAGACTTAAAAATGATTGGAGTCAATTTGGATATTTTTTAATACATTGAAAATAACATATGTATCTAAAAAATGATATTCTAATTGTATTAAATCCACAAATAGCACTTTTTTTATATGACAATGATATTTTATATAGATGATCAAATTTTGAATAATGACATAAGAATTAAAATATTTTTTAGTGGTATAACTGTTCTACTCAAATTTATACAAAATTATCCTGACTAAAATTCTTTTATAATCTTAAAAATGGGGAGGCTACAAATCCTGATGAAATACATATGAAGAATTCAAAATATACTAGTGATAGATTGTCTTTAAAACTTTTGGAATTTTTTAGAAATTTAAGAACCCAGAAAGTTTGATATCTTAAGGATAAAGTACTTTAAAAGATTTTTTCTGGTTATTCCCATTCAAAAATGAATCCTTATAAAAGTATCAACGTGATTTTAGAAAATCAAAAAGCACCATTGATATGATTTTGAAATTAGGCAAATGCAAAAAAGAATATCAAAAACAAAGATACAAATTTTATATCACATTTTTTTTTTTTTGATCAAAGCATTTGACTTAATTAAAACAAACAAGTTTAAAGCTTGTGATTAAAATTAACAGATTGTTATCAACTACAGTTTATTATATTATATAGCAATAACATGATGGTGTGCCAGGAAATGTTATTCTTGGTAAAAACTTTGAAGTATTTGAAATGAAAACTCATTTTAAACAATGACACGTTTTAGCTTCAAATTTCTTTTCATTTTTATGATAGTTGTCTTTGGAATAGTAATTTCATGATGTATACATCAAGATGCAATATGGGTTTGATAATGTAGTTTTTAATTGGTATTATTTAAAAGAGAATCAAAAACTTAATCTTTTTGTTTTAGATTAACAAAATGCTGATAATTATGCTATATTTGCCAATACAAAAAATGATATAAGAAATTTTCTTAATGATAGATTTTGTATTAATATTCAAAACAACTCATGTCCTTTATCAAATAATAACAAAGAAAAAAACTTCAGCAATTTTATACTGAATATTTGTTGACATGAAACAAAAAAATGTTTTAGTAGTTTTTTAGCTGGATAGGAGAACCTGGATGTTGAAGATAATGCAGAATCCAATATACTGCTGATGCATTTAACAAGTTAAAAAATAAAGCATTTCATCTACTATATGTAATAGTTCTACATAGAGTTAATACTTTCCTATTTTATAGAATGAAAATAAAATATGAATCTTGTCGTGTATTCAACCCACTAGGCTGAATGCCAACAAAATAGCAAAAATATAGACTATAAATTTTAAAAATCAACATCAAATAAAAAATGAAAATATATTTATTTACATTAATATACATAACACATTATATACAACTGTGCCTTTAGTAATTCCAATGATGATTAACAACTGATCACTCGGAGTTATTCCCGTACATATATCTATCTAAGTTCTGCATTTATGAATGTGATCAAATCAGTTCTTGGATTTGAGAACTATTTCCCACTAAATGCTAATACTCGCCATGGTTAAACACTAATCACTGTCTTTACTATTCTCAGACCTAAGTAAATAACTAAAAAATGTTTATACTCATAGTCTGACATTGTATTGTTTTCATGAACCTTATCAGGTTTACTCAAATAAAAATAAGACCAGTGCAGTCTGTTTAAGTTCCCTATCCAGCTACTTGCACTTATAGAGGCTCGGTCTCTGGGATAACATCCCTTGTAGCAGAAAAGTCGTTACAACTTTTCCAACAGCTTTTTCTTTGGGTTTTTTATCCTGATATCCCATGACACAATAGCAACAGCACTTTCACACAAAGAATAAAAAAAAAGCTACTGCTCTTTTCAGCACACACTATTTATACCTTTTTGCAGTTTAATATCCAGTATTAATTATTATAAAAGGTAATAGCACTTTACATTCAGCTAACCTTCCTCAGTAATGCATCTTTTCATAAAATACCATCAAGATTTTAATTGTATTAATATACATTTCTTTCACCTGCAATTAGTCTTTCAGATCTTGATTAAACTGACCCTTCCTTTTTGTTTAATTAGCTTAAGTGCTTCGGCTCTTTGAACGGATTATCCGTTCATCATTGAAGTTTGTTTTTCTTTTTGAAATTACGGAAAAACTGCAAGGACTATGCATGCGCCTATACCATAATTCTCTTTGTCTTTTTTTTTCTCTTTCTATAGGTAGTCGCCACTTTTCTCTCTGATAAAAAATAAAGTTTTTACTAATTTTTTTGCGGATAAGGTCAATTGTTTTTTAATTTTTTTTCACAATTTGTTAGATTATACGGAAACAAAAGCGTGGAAAAGAAACAAACAGAAAATATGGCCTCAGAAAACGATTATTCTAGTGACGATGAAGTTGCCCTGTCTAAAGCCTTTGATTCCGAGGATGAGGTTAGTGTTACTTTCAGCGATCTAGAAAAATATTTTTCATCATCATCATCAGAAGAAACCCCTTTACCAATCAAAAAAAAAAAGAAAAACTACAAGGGTTCTTCCGGACGATATCAATAGACCAGGCCCGTCAACTAGTAACCGTGATATGCCTCCAACCATAACCTGTGAACCTGTAAATGTGGAGAATTTCCCTAAAACTCCAGGTTTGAAGTTTTCCATTATAGGTGAGTATACAATTTTAGATTTTTTTCTTATGTTATTTGATAAAAAACTTTTATCAACAATTATTGAGGAAACAAATAAATATGCCACTAAAGATAAGTGTATGCGTGATTGGATGAATGTAACAGATCGTGAATTGTCTGCCTTTTTAGGGATGGCATTAGGAATTTCATGCAAGGCCCCTGTCATCCGATTGAAGGACATTTGGAGTTTTGATCCTAGTGTGAGGGTCCCATATTTTGCAAATATAATGCCACATAAACGATTTAATAATATTTTATCATGTATACATTTCAATGATAATAAAAAAATGCCGAAGGTAAACAGTAAAGATTTTGACCGTATTTATAAAATTAGACCTATAGTAGAAAAATTCAATATAAATATCAAAGCTGCATACCAGATGCACAGAGAGATTGCAGTTTTCATTTGTTGCTTTACTGACTTGGTTTTTTACTAACTTCAATTTATATTTTATAGGCACATGATTGCCTTCCTTATTAGAATTTTGTAACAGCTTCATTACTGATTACTTTTTCCAATTGGTAAACAAGATCTGGAATGAATTATGTTTTATTAATAATATGAAATATTTTGCATATTTATATTAGATTATATGAACAGATATGCTTCTCTGGAAGACATATCTTGAAAGAGGTAGAATATAAACATTTTTTTATATAAATATCTGCCATAGAATCTTTTTAGTAATCATTGACTGCCTCATGAAATGAGAAATGTTTTCATATTCTAAATTTGTAAATTGTTTTCTGTATTGGCAACGATTATTCAGTATGATGATGTTATAAACAAGGTTGGTTTATCCAAAGTCTAAAATCAAAATAGTGCCATCTAGTTTATCAGGCTTTTGAGTTTTCCCATAACCATTAGCAGAACTTTCGTGATGCTTACATATACAACACTTTTATAATATACATATACCTGTACCATGATGATCATATTTAGAATGTCAAACTATATGACATTTTATTTTTTTATTGTATTTATAATGATAAGTAATAATATTTCCACTTCCTTCATTATTTTTACATTCTGATTAGAATTTTAATTCTTTTTTTTTTTTTTATCTTTTTTTAGGAAGAACATTTTTTCTTCCAGGTGCGTTGACATTTTGCAATATTTGGGATACAAGATAAAAATGAAGAATTCTGATAGGAACAGTTTTGGAGCTTGTGAAGCTATGGATTATCTCAGGTAAGACTTATTATATATGTATAGAAAGATAATTCTGTGAGAAATACAAAGAAATTATCACTGAAGATGTAATTTGAATTTTAGTTAATGTTAATTTCCAAATTATGAACAAATAATAAAATAATAATTATTTCCGATGTGAAAATTTCTTTTTTCCTTATTTTTTATATAGTTATCACTATTTATTTTATGCTTATTGTTTTCCTTAGTTTTTCTAGTTTCTAGAAATGTAATTGTTTTTGTTCTAACGTTATTAAAACTGAAGTTATTGTGAAAATTGTGTCTGAGGCCAGTATTTTAAAAAATTCAATATGGCGTTTTAGACTGAAGCAGTTAAAATAGCTTAATGCTTTAATTAAACAACACTAGCCTTTTCCATACTTAAATCCATTAAGTCTTTCTGGCATTATTATTCACATTTCTTTTATCTATCAGCAGTCTTTTTTCATTGCTTTTAAACTTACAATATCTTTCATATTTAAATTTCTATTCTTTTCTATTTTTTCTGGAGTCACAAATCCTAGCTTTATAACTTATACAAATTAGGTTACTAAGGCAATATTTTTTCCAAAATATAACAGATCCATATTAACACAACATAAAGATGTTAAAAGTTTCACTTAAAAACGATTAATAAGATTCTAAAAATACAATGTCAAAATTGTAAGACTCATTGATGTATTTTCTCAAGTTGCTCATTGTGATGATAGAAAATCTATTATTGTAATGACATATCTTTGTTGAATTGGACACGTGGAGCACAATTTAAAAATAGTATTTTATAATGAAACTTAACATGATATTTGTGGGAGGCGTTAATCTCCATTTATAATACAAAGATTATTTCAAGGTGTTATGTTGTAGTACGATGAATAATAAGAAAAATACGTGTGAAACTGTGAGTACTCCAGAAGTTAAAAGTGTTAAATAATTACATGTGAAAGTAAACGAGTTGATTTAATAAAAACGCAAATTAGAAATTACAAATGGTTTTTCATATATATATTTTATATAAAGCAAGGTGTAAAATAAGATGGAAGATCTGAATAAATAATTAATTAAATGAAGGATTAAAAATGTAAAGAACAATTTAATTAATTAGTTCAGAAATGATCCCAGAATACTTTTGCGAATAAAATTGATAAGGAATAAACAATAGAACAAAAAGTAGATACAATCTAGCGGGAAAAAGTCAAGTCAGCGTCAGTCCTGTTTTTCTGAGAGACATATGTGTAGCGTGAATTTCGGAACAGGACCAACGATGGGAGGAGAACCAGATATTCGGGTTTGAAGGTACTAAAGACCGACCTAGGGTAATTATACAAACTATACCTGTCTTAATATTATTTTTGTAAGCCTTACATGCGCTAGTAAACTAATGATAATTCTGTGTATAAATGCTTGTTAATTTTTATACTAATAAAATCTTGTATCTGTTAAGTGGGATATCTTAATTTTATGCAAGAGAGTAATAGTTACTTGAATTAGGTGTATTTGATTATTTCTCGTAAGTAACATTAAATCAAGTACATCACAATTTTGGCGCAGTCAGGAGAAAACCTGTTTTTCAAACTTTATGAAAGTAGTACACCGAAGAGTAATTCAGAAGTCGGTGAGTTATTAAAGAATTAAAATGTCGATAGGACAAGCTAATATATCGGAATTTGGGATAGATAATCCGCACGAATGGCCCTTTTATGTGCTTCAATTACAAAATTATTTTAAGTTAAATAGTATTATTGAAAATGACAGGAAAGTAGCAGCGTTATTATGTTTGTCAGGTAGAAAAGTTATTGAAATAGTAAGCAAATTGTATAATGGACAAGTTACAGATAGTAGTAACTTCGATGAACTGGTTCAAAGACTAACAGATTATTTTAGCCCAAGACCATCAAAGTATTTAGCTAGGTTAAAATTGAGGAACTGCAAACAAGACAAACTTGAATCGATTAAAGAATATGATATTGTTCTATGCCAATTAGCAAAGAATTGCGAATATGGCGACTTTGTGGAACAAATTCTTATGGATCAGTTATTATGGGGAATGAAGGACGATAAATTGCGTCAATTGTTATTAATTGAAACTCAGATAACATATGAAAGTGCTATTCAAAAGGGAATAGTATACAAATCAGTGGTAGAACAAGCTTTAGCTTTTTCAAATAGAACGGAGGAAAAATCTAGGAATAATATTTTTAAAATAGAGAGAAAGTATAAGGTTAAACAATTCAAAACAAAACAACACTCTCCATATAGTAGTGCCATCTTGTGCTAACAAGAGCAATCAATGGATGCCAGAAGGCTTGTGCATAAAATCCCTATCTAATGCCTACTCATCCAATATCCCCAGACTAGTTTCTGGCTTGTGGCCTTCATCAGTGAGGAGCCTTGGATCTGAGAGCACTGCACCTAGATCTTAGGATCTAATGCAACCCTCCAGCACCCATCTTTTAACTCTATTTAACTACAAAACTATGAGAATGAAATTGAAAACACTATTAATATTTTCAATCCAAGCTCAATGGCTTATATAGTCATATGGGTCTGAACTCAATTCAGCACCCATACATTTTGGTGTCTTTGGCTCTTTAACAACCATAGCCACCATTATCCTATTAGGCAGGATTGGTGTTAAACCACTAAACATCACATGATCACTATCTCATACTAGCACAATAATTGTTATTAAACAATTCAAAACAAAACAACACTCTCCATATAGTAGTGCCATCTTGTGCTAACAAGAGCAATCAATGGATGCCAGAAGGCTTGTGCATAAAATCCCTATCTAATGCCTACTCATCCAATATCCCCAGACTAGTTTCTGGCTTGTGGCCTTCATCAGTGAGGAGCCTTGGATCTGAGAGCACTGCACCTAGATCTTAGGATCTAATGCAACCCTCCAGCACCCACCTTTTAACTCTATTTAACTACAAAACTATGAGAATGAAATTGAAAACACTATTAATATTTTCAATCCAAGCTCAATGGCTTATATAGTCATATGGGTCTGAACTCAATTCAGCACCCATACATTTTGGTGTCTTTGTTAGCACAAGATGGCACTACTATATGGAGAGTGTTGTTTTGTTTTGAATTGTTTAATAACAATTATTGTGCTAGTATGAGATAGTGATCATGTGATGTTTAGTGGTTTAACACCAATCCTGCCTAATAGGATAATGGTGGCTATGGTTGTTAAAGAGCCAAAGACACCAAAATGTATGGGTGCTGAATTGAGTTCAGACCCATATGACTATATAAGCTATTGAGCTTGGATTGAAAATATTAATAGTGTTTTCAATTTCATTCTCATAGTTTTGTAGTTAAATAGAGTTAAAAGGTGGGTGCTGGAGGGTTGCATTAGATCCTAAGATCTAGGTGCAGTGCTCTCAGATCCAAGGCTCCTCACTGATGAAGGCCACAAGCCAGAAACTAGTCTGGGGATATTGGATGAGTAGGCATTAGATAGGGATTTTATGCACAAGCCTTCTGGCATCCATTGATTGCTCTTGTTAGCACAAGATGGCACTACTATATGGAGAGTGTTGTTTTGTTTTGAATTGTTTAATAACAATTATTGTGCTAGTATGAGATAGTGATCATGTGATGTTTAGTGGTTTAACACCAATCCTGCCTAATAGGATAATGGTGGCTATGGTTGTTAAAGAGCCAAAGACACCAAAATGTATGGGTGCTGAATTGAGTTCAGACCCATATGACTATATAAGCCATTGAGCTTGGATTGAAAATATTAATAGTGTTTTCAATTTCATTCTCATAGTTTTGTAGTTAAATAGAGTTAAAAGGTGGGTGCTGGAGGGTTGCATTAGATCCTAAGATCTAGGTGCAGTGCTCTCAGATCCAAGGCTCCTCACTGATGAAGGCCACAAGCCAGAAACTAGTCTGGGGATATTGGATGAGTAGGCATTAGATAGGGATTTTATGCACAAGCCTTCTGGCATCCATTGATTGCTCTTGTTAGCACAAGATGGCACTACTATATGGAGAGTGTTGTTTTGTTTTGAATTGTTTAATAACAATTATTGTGCTAGTATGAGATAGTGATCATGTGATGTTTAGAAAGTATAAGGATTGTACTAAAAAAGGGAAAAGTTTTGAAATAAAATGTTTTTGTTGTGGAAAAGTAGGTCATTTGTCTAAAAGCTGCAAATGGAGGAACGAAAAATGTTATAACTGTGGGGGCAAAGGTCATTTAGCAACAGTGTGCAAAAAAACCTAAACGAAAACCTGAATATGGTAAAGATCAGAAACAGTGGAAAACAGTAATTAAAAGAAATATTTTAAAAAATGAGCAGGATCAATTAATGCTAGAGATTAAGTTAAGTAACAAAAGAGTAGAAATGGAAATAGATAGTGGCTCAGGAATTTCTTTAATATCTATGAAAAAGTGGAAGGAAATATCCACAGATAGCCCTCAGATTAAAATACAGAAAGCTAACATTAACATTAGAGATGTAAACGGAAACCCGATCAAGTTAATTGGGAAATCCGAAGTAATAGTTGGTTTTAAAAATAAAAACTACAAATTACCTATATATATAGTAGATAAAGATATTAGTCCATTAATAGGAAGAAACTGATTTAAAGACTTAGGCATTAAAATTAATATAGTTAAAAAGGTCTCGGTTAAAAAAGAAATGATAGAGTTATATCTGAATTTATTTACCGAAGATTTAGGTTTGATAAAATCAAAGCCCATTGACTTGCACTTAAATGAAAATGCTAAACCGGTTATTTGTAAACCGAGAAAAATACCGTTTGCCCAAAGGCAGTTAGTAGAGGAAAAAATAGAAGCGTTAGTTAAAAATGACGTGTTATCCCCAATCGAGGAGGCGGATTGGGTCACGCCAATTGTTGTGTTAACAAAACCAGACGGAAAAATTAGGCTGTGTAGAGATTATAGAACAACAGTAAATAAGTATCTTAATAAAGGAGCTTACCTGGTGCCGAACGTACACGAGATTCTCAGTAATCTAACTAAAGCAAAAAATTTTTGCGAAATTGGATTTAAATTCGGCATATCACCAACTAAAAGTTACGGATGATACAGCTCGGTTATTGGCAATTACGACCCCTTTCGGATTATTCAAATGTAATCGTCTCCCTTTTGGAATTACATCAGCTCCAAACATATTTCAAGCAAAAATAAATTCAATATTACAAGGCTTGGAAGAAGTGATGCCATCTTATGACAACATTTTGATTACTGCAATGTCACCGGAGAAATTAAGAAGTGAAATTCGGGAAGTATGCGAAAAACTAAATAACGCAGGGGTAAAATTAAATGTTAAAAAATGCGGTTTGGGAAACTGAAGAATTAAAGTTTTTAGGCCATCTTATTTCGGAAAAAGGGAAAAGTCCGTTAACTGATAAAATTAGGGCAGTCAAAGATATTCCAAGCCCACAACTTCAAGCTTTCCTAGGTTTGATTAATTTTTTCGAACCTTTTCTAAAGAACAAAGCGATGGTCGCAACTCCTCTATACGAACTGCTACGCAAAGATCAGAAATGGATTTGGAATACCAAACATGAAAAAGCGTTTAAAACAGTTAAGGAATGGTTAACCTCTAGTAGCTTATTAGTGCATTTTGATAGCGACAAAGTCATCACTATTACTACAGATGCATCACAATATGGAATCGGAGCAGTTTTAGCACATCAAATAGACGGTCATGAACGTCCTGTAGCTTATGCTTCTTGGACTTTGTCTAAAGCTGAAAAAAATTATAGTCAGCTGGACAAAGAAGCTTTGGCAGTTATGTTTGCTGTGAAAAAATTTCACCAGTTTATTTATGGACGAAAATTTGAATTAGTAACAGATCACAAACCTTTGTTAGGGATTATAGGAAAAGATCGTCCGATACCAGAGCACTTAATTCCACGCATGCTCAGATGAGCTAATACACTTACTGCTTACGATTTCAATCTAAAATATCAAAAAGGAAAGATAATTTCTCATGCGGACGCTCTATCCAGAGTGCCCGGAAATAATGACAACTATGAAACTGATGTGGAAGTTAATCATATTGACAATATGAAATCACAAATCATAAATAGTAAAGTAGTTCAGACATGGACAAATGAAAATGACGGGTATGCATTGCTTAAGAAATGGATAAGCAAAGGTTGGCCTAATAAAAAACCTGAAAATTTAGCAATGGGGTTTTGGGTCAATAGAGACCAATTGTCGGTCTGTAAAGGGTGTATTAATATGGGAGACAGAGTAGTTATACCTCCTATAGGGAGAATGAAAGTTCTAGAACTTTTGCATCAGGGGCACCCAAGCATTGTGCGAGCTAAAGCTCTAGCTCGGAGTTATGTTTGGTGGCCACAGATAAGTAATGATATTGAAAAGTATATTAAGAAATGTGATAAATGTAAGTCTGAAATAGCTCTGCCGAATAAACAATATTCTTCTTGGCCTAAACCAATATATCCGTGGCAAAGACTACATATAGACCATGCGGATCCAATAGCGTGAAGAAATTATTTAATTTTAATCAATGCTTTCTCTAAATGGATAGAATGTCACGAGATTAAAAATACGAGTGCAAACGAAACAATAAAATGTTTAACAGACATGTTTTATATACATGGATTTCCACAAGTAATCGTCTCTGACAACGGAACTGGATTTGCGAGTGAAGAATTAAAAATACAATTTGGGAAATGGGACATCAAACATGTATTTACACCCCCTTACCACCCTGAATCAAATGGTTTGGCGGAAAACGCGGTAGGGCAAGTGAAGAAATATTTAAGAAAAAACAAAAATACGGATATGAAAAACGTCTTACAGGAATTCATGATGTATCAACATATAACCCCATCAACAACGACTCGAAAATCGCCAGCTGAAATGTTATTCGGTCGGAAAATACAAACTAATTTAGATTTTTTGCGACCTGATACACATATATATAAATATAATCAAGACCCAGTGAAAAACTTTAACATTGGAGACGCGGTAATATTCAGAGATATACTACATAAACAATGGGTTAATGGAAAAATTGAACGGCGTGATCAAAGCAAATTTATGATATTAAAGACGAAAATGGAATTATATATAAGCGTCACAAAAATCATATTCATAAAAGTGAAGATGACATACAACTAGATATGTTCCAGCAGTTTCAACATGCAAATGAAAAGAATTTAGATAAACAGATGCTACTGACCGACATCCAAGAAGATGCGGTAGTAGAGGATAAAATACAGATCAGACCAATACGATGTAAAGGAAGACCTTTGTACTTAAAAGAATATGTATACGACGGATAAACCGTAACTTCTGGAGTGGGGGAGGAATTGTTATGTTGTAGTACGATGAATAATAAGAAAAATATGTGTGAAACTGTGTGTACTCCAGAAGTTAAAAGTGTTAAATAATTACATATGAAAGTAAACGGGTTGATTTAATAAAAACGAAAATTAGAAATTACAAATGGTTTTTCATATATATATTTTATATAAAGCAAGGTGTAAAATAAGATGGAAGATCCGAATAAATAATTAATTAAATGAAGGATTAAAAATGTAAAGAACAATTTAATTAATTAGTTGAGAAATAAGCCCAGAATACTTTTGCGAATAAAATTGATAAGGAATAAACAATAGAACAAAAAGTAGATACAATCTAGCGGGAAAAAGTCAAGTCAGCGTCAGTCCTATTTTTCTAAGAGACGCATGTGTAGCATGGATTTCAGAACAGAACCAACGATGGGAGGAGAACTAGATATTCGGGTCTGAAGGTACTAAAGACCAACCTAGGGTAATTATACAGACTATACCTGTCTTAATATTATTTTTGTAAGCCTTACAGGCGCTAGTAAACTAATGATAATTCTGAGTATAAATGCTTGTTAATTTTTATACTAATAAAATCTTGTATCTGTTAAGTGGGATATCTTAATTTTATGCAAGAGAGTAATAGTTACTTGAATTAGGTGTATTTGATTATTTCTCGTAAGTAACATTAAATCAAGTACATCACACAAGGATATTCTAAAAAAATACAATACCGATTCCCACTAGAAACATATGGATGAAAATAAATTATAATGGAAGGCTACAATAAAATATGGGGTTTTGCTATAGAAAAAAATGTCACAAGATATCAAATAAAAATAATAGCATGTGATACAAATAGATAAATTTGTGGTTTATAAAGTTTTTGTAAAGTAATTGCAAAACTTATCTAAATTTTTTATTCTTTGTTTTCCTATTTTTTTTCTTTCTAGAATTAGAATAGCTATGCAAATTTATAAGGGTTGATAATGTTAATGGCAAAGACTTCAAACAACATATTGAAATACAGAGATGTATGATGGAAATAACAAGATAGCCAAATGTAAGTATGGGAAAACAAATATATATCACTGACATCATTGAAGAAATTAAGAAGCAAACAAATGATACAGTTGGTCACTGAAATCTTGCATGAAATTCCATAAGATTGTAAAAAATATGAGAAAACGTTATTTGAATAAAGGATGGATAAATATGGCAATTTATGGAGAAGAAAAGTTATGAATTTAATGACTGGATTAAGATTGGAGTAGTCCTCATCAAAGATTGAGCTGATAATGATGATTTAAAAAGTTTACATTAAACTATATATAATATATTTTGGGGGCAAAACAAGTTAGTGTATATATTATATAATTATTCTTTGCATATATAGTAAAAAAAAAAAAATGCTTTATTGATGATCCCCTTTATTTCTTTCATTTTTTCATATATTTTAAAAAGCAGTTTTTTATTATCAATTTACAACTATTTACCAAAATAATAATAATGTCACAAATCAATAATCTAGACAAATACTATTGATTCTTCTTAAGAGTTCTTCAGCATAAATTAGTAATTTTTTTAAGCAACAAAGTTATTTTTTAAAGGCCTTTCCATGTATAAATTAACTCAGCAGATAGTCCAGTTCTTAATTAACTATGTATGGATAAAAATATCTGAAGTTTTATTCTTGTCCAAAGAACTGAAAAGATGCTACTTATAGTAGTTATCTCAACAAACATTAGCAGGCAGAATCTTACTCCTATCATCTTACTCAGTTAAGTTGCTTAAACATTAAAATCTTTTCATTTCTAAGATATGGGTGGTGACAGATTTGCAGATATGCATATTAGATGTGAGAGTAGGAAAAGAAAGTGTCACTTTTTAAACAATAACTGCTCAAGTAATAGTGATATGGAAATACTTATACAAGATAAATTAGTCACCTTTTAGTATAACTTTTTATTTTTATGACATCTTCTCAAAATAATAATATAGTTTTTAAACTTTATTGATAGCAAAAAATGGTGGATATGACTTCACTTTATTAACTCTACCTAGACTTACAATGAATACCAGTCCACTAAATTTCTCAGATATTGAAAAAGCAGTATCAATAATTATAGTTAGTATTTATATTTTAGTGGACAAAAAAATTGCAGATGAAATTACTTATTATCATCAATTTTTAATTTTTATAATTTTTTATGCTGATTGACGGTATTAATTCCATCAATTTGTTATGGCATGATAAATCCTGCTTTTTATATCCTTAATCTTTATTTCATGAAAACTTTCTTTTTGAAAGTATATTTACAGTATTTTCAATATTATTCTTTCACAATTTTTATATATTTTTAAAACAGCGTAATTGAAATTATTTTTACTGTTAAACTCAATGTGTCATTTCTTTTGCATTAAAGATAATTGTTACATTTGAAATCATTTATATACATTTTTGATCTTTCACTTTATTTAACTCATTATTAATTAGCTGATACAATGATATATCTACAGATAAAGGGGGGAAAAAATGAAACAGATGTCAAAAATATAGTTTTCTTTTATTTTCTTAATAATGTTCTATGGAAAGTGATGGATAATTCATTAATTTTAAGTTTTTAAATATATCTTTTTTCTTTTTTTTTGTTGACAAAACAAAATATCAACTATTACAATAAAACTGAACATGCTATACTAATTATTATTTGTAAGAAACAACTCAACAATTTACTTGCATTATCAGTTAAATATTTATACATAACATAAACAAGTACATCCATACACACGCTTACTTTGACACTTTTGAAAAGATCTTTTTCTCTCTGAGTTGCCATTTTATCATGAAGAAATATATCCAAGGCAGTTTTGGCAGCTACAATTATAAGATGAGTAATTATTTATAAATAATAGTGTTTTATTTTTAATAGTAAGTTACAAATATATATGACATGTAGAAATTTGATTCAAAAGAACACAGTTTGTTAAGAAAAGGCAAAGAAACAAAAAATGCCATTAAAGATAATCAAGTGCTTTCATTTCATTGTAATACCTCTATTACTTGGAGAGAATGTAATATATATACAGTATATCACAATAAAATCTGGGGTTGGAAAATTAAAAACTTAAAACATTTAAAAATATTAGTAAGAACTAAACCAGATAAATTGTTTAGAAAAAATATTATTTTGTTTTGTAATAGTTGATCCTAAATTTAAATATAACAAAGATTCAGTACTTCAGTTGATTACATATTTATTTAATTGTGCTTTATATTTATGATATACAAATAACAACCAGAAAATCTTCAAAGATGACTCAATGGTATAATATTGCAAATACAATTCAAATTAATTTTTATTTACTTAGATAATTCTATTATTAAATGTTTGTCATATAATCATACAATGAAAATTTTTATAATAGTTAATGATATCAATATGAATTTCCTCAATTATGTGACTCATGTAAATACGAGATTTTACAAAGTTGAGCAATTTGTTAGAATAGTATTCCATTGATTACATTATAGCAATTAAGTAAAAAAAAAAAAAAAACTCATTTTGCTAATGTTTACTTAAGTTGATAAATGCTTAATGTAATAATTATATGCATTTGATTAGAAATAGTTAAGAACTTTTTGAATACTGCAGGAATTTTATAAAATCATAAATAATACTTAAGTATAGACAAATTACAATTCAAAAATCTATTATATTTATATCTGTTTCATTCATTTTCAGGCAAGCTTTTTTAAGACAATATTAACTGCACATGATGAAAATATGCTTAAAAGATTATTTGAAAATTAATAATGTAAAGAATTTAAATTATTTTATATATTTTTAAATTTGAGAGAGAGTGGAAAGTAATAGCAAAACATCAGCAAAATGATAGAGTGATTTATATAAACTACAGTTTGAAAGGTGGTATAGTAATAAAATAGAATGATAAGATGAGAGTTATCTGCAGTATTTAATATTCTATTTTTGTTGATTTTATTTTATAAAATGAATAAGGATGTTGAAGATAGAAGTTAACATTCATAAGTACTGCATATTTAAATTAAGATCATCTCTGATGTGGCTATAAAATATTTTGACGATTTAAATGCAAATAGAATATAATCTATTTACTTCCAAAAATTTCCAGAAGAAAAAAATAGATCAATTAATGCACAAATATTTTTCAAAAAGATGATTTTTCAAAAAAAGGTAGTATTTTATTTATATCCCTGCCTAAAAGCTGACAATACTTTAAAATACTATTAAGAATATAAAATTCTGTTGCCTAGATTTGACAGATTAAAAAGATGAAGTTAGCTTTCCCTCTAAATCCGCATTATATAAATATTTTATTGAAAGTATAAAAACAAACTCCATCTTTTTAACTCTTAAATTCTGTACATCAAATTTTGTAATATTAAGAGTGCTTAAAGTACTATAAACTTTTATATAATACGATATAAAGAACATCAACCTTTTTCGAAAATCAATTTATTTTCTTAAAATATATTTGAGGAGGATTCTATTCTTGAATATAAAAAAGTATTCAAATGATTTAAGATTTGATAATGTGATATTATATTTTCAATGTATCATGATTTGATTTTTCTATTTTCAGAAATGAATAGATCATATTCCATTCCTAGTTCTCTAATCATTAAAAAGTATGAAAACATTCTACGTTGATATTTCTTTTCTATTCAAAATAACTTAATAGATATACTATCAACAAACATAGACAGGCATCTACTTTATTAAAGGAAAAAAGGAAGCCATTTCTATTGGATAAAATTTAAGTGATATATTTAATAATAGAAAATGAATATCTCTGGTTAGAATAATATCAACAGATTTAGATCAGAAGCTATTATAATGCTAGACTAGGAATTAGCATTACATGATATCAAATGGTGATTAACATTTAAATATATCTATGCTTAAAAAGTGCTATACAAGGAAGTCTTGTGCTATCCTTTTTGAAGTATAAATTGAATTTGATGCCTCATACAGTTGCTGTATAACATTATTGCATGATAAATATTAGCAAAATGATTTAATGTGTTTTATATAACAATTCAAGATCAAATGATAATTATGGATTAAAAATTAATTTGATCTATAATCATGTCTGTTAATGGTTTTTTATTTGATAAGATTTGAATTACATACTCAAATAGTGATAACTTTAAAAGATTTTGTGTAAAAAGACATTTCCAACAATATGCTAACAAGAACTTTTTCAAGAAATTTGTGATGGGGATGTTTAATTTGAGTTGAAGTTTGTTTGTTTATTTATGTTCCTATATTTTTTCGTTTGTTTAATATTTAAATCCTAGACTACTAAATGGCTAAAAATTTATATAATTAGATAATGAAAAATTTCAAAGATATTGATTATGCATGTTTTCAGAAGCAACTCTAGAATAGAATATTTATTATTTTTACAAATATATTAAAAAAAATATTTAACCATTATACTACTGGATTATCATCTAAGCAAAAAACAACAACATTATCTAGCCATGTAAATCAAGCCAATGTATCTAGCTACAGCATTAATGGTCAAATGTCACCTAATTACCTATAATAAAAATATTAGTCTGTAGACTGATGCTGCTAAAAATAACTTTGATCGATTAGCAAAAAATACTTTAATTTTTATGATTTTTGATCAAAAAGAGACCATAATAAAATTGCAATATTTATTTTTATATATTGATAGAAAATACATCTATATCAATAAATTAATCAGTATTGCACTGTATTCTACATATATTTATTTAAAAACAAATAAAAACATGGATAAAATAAAACACATATACATAAATACACAAAATAAACATTATTAAGGTTAAAAAATAAAAAGTCAATAAATGTTATCTTGCTTTTTTCCCTCTGATAGCAATGTACACTCAAATTTAAAATCATTAAAAATTTTTTTTAATAAAGTGAAGAATAACTTTTTTCAAAATTTATTCCCAAATAATTTGTAATAATATTTAACATTTATGAGGATTTCATATTTATAAATTAAAGAGCCTCTATTTTTCTTATTTATTTTAACACTGTGTGTTAAGCAATATTTTATTATTTAATAATTTAAAAAGAGAAAAGATTTTTTATTTTTTTTAGACTTCCATTTCAAAATTCATTAAAATTAAGTTAAGAAACCATTTAAATTTAGGACTACTTCTCTAGCTTTAAAAAATTGAAATCAATCAATAATTTAATTGTTGAACAAAAACAGCTACAAAGATTTAATTATATTTTATGTATGTTCATTCATTTATTAATTATTATATTCTTGATAAATTCAAATGTATAAAAATGGCATCGTGAAAAGATTCATTGTGAATGAAAATCGATTTGATGATATTAAATTAAATTGAATACAAACAAGTTATCTATTATTTCAATTTATTTATAATTTGATTGATTAAGTGAAAAAATAAATAAATACAATTCATATTACACTTGCAAAAAGAGCAATTTATATATAATATATACTTTAATATTGCTGGTTGTTAAAATTTATCTAATCTTACCCTAATCCACATTCGAAAAATTGTTAAAGAACACTGCTTGATTGCAGTATTGCTTATAATTACATATAGCATTACAGAATTAGAAAATATATATATTCATCAATGCCATAAAGAATAACTCATGCTACATCTGATAAATGAGAAATAAAACCCTCATAATTGGTGAGAAATCCTTCTATTTCAAGAAGATTGTTAAATATTTGCCTTGCAGTGAAATACTTAAAAGTTACTTAACATTATCATACCCTCATTTATATACTGTGAGAGTACGCAATGCTATCATATAGATATATATAATTAATATATATACTTTATTATTTTTTTTTATAATTGTTTTTAATAAAATTAAAAGCAATTAAAAATACTATTTTCATTCATAAATATGTTAACATTGTTTAAACTAACAAAGTTCATTAATAAAAATGTAACATAAAGATAACTTTTAAAGTCACGTTCGCAGCCTATCAAATAACATGAAGGAAAATAAAATTAAAATATCAATTATTCATTATAGAATGTAAATTCATGAAAACAAATGATATATGCAGTACATGATGTTTGAAATGATTTTACTATAAATACTGAATCAAAATTTCTATTATCTTCTATCTTTTGCTGTTGTACTAGATACTTCAAATATTGATTTTGCTGTGTTCAAATATAGAATATGTATAAAAAGATGGATCAAAAAAATGGAACGGTTTATTTATTAAAGAAAAGTTTTATTAAGAAACAAACTTTAATATTAGCCAAATAGAAGAATAAATAAGTTATTCTCCATTAATATAATTTGTAATTAAAATGAAATTATATACGTTTCTTTTATTATTTAAAAGCTTAAAAACATCGTTTTAAGTTGGAATTCTCAAATATATAAACTTTTTCAAAAATTATTATATATTAAGATCAATATTAATTTAAGAAGATTAAATCTAAAAAGAAATGCCTTGTCAATAAATTCCAATCATCATAAGATATATAATGCTATAGTTTTGACCGCAAATAAACGTAATTGCTTATTCTACTTAAATGCCTAGAAGTCATATGAATTTCATCTCCATTATTTTTTTGAAACTCCAATTGCTAATAAAATTGTTTACGGGAGAAGATAATAATATTATATAAGAAGAATGATTAGGAACAACTGGATACCTGGATATCTTTATTAATGATTGTTATCCGAGAAATAAAGAACTTTATCCTAAATGAACATTGCTTCTTCAACTTGGAAATGGAATAAGACAGTAACATGAACTTTTCATTATCTTACATAGTCTTCATGAACTTTCATTTTAAAATATTTAATTTTATTTCCTTCATTATTAAAATACTTTTACATTTAGAATAATTCAATTATGAGAGACTAAATGAAGATGATCAGAATATCATGAACTTAAATATTTATTTATTTTTATTATATTTATTAAACTCTAGGTCTTCAACGAAAGTGATCTGACAAAAAGTTTTTAAATTAAAGTTCAAATAAATTAATATGAAGATAAGAGTTTATCACTCTTCATTTTATATTTTTTGATTTAACATTTACAGAACACTGATATTACTAATTTAATTAAACTAATAATGTTTATTTGTTCTTATTCGTGTGAATGACTAATATTCTGTAAGAAGAATTTATATTCATTAATAATGACTTTACATAGGAATAATCTCAAGAAGATATAATTCTATCATATGGATGGTATAATGTAATACTATTATTTATTTGTATATTTATTATATTCATAAAGTTATTTTATATGTAAACTTCTAAAATAGTAGAAACATGAAATAAATCTTTTATTATTATTTTTGTTATATTAAAGTAAGTTGATTATTTATTTTTTAATAAATATTGTTAATGTTTGTTTTAAATATTAAAGAAGTCTCTAGTTTATTTAATTTATTTATTAATTTTACGAAATCAAATTATATTCAAACCCATATACCCACACTCATATATTATATTATTTAATATCCTAATTATTGAATTGAGATATATTTTAAAATATATTGATATTATTTAGAATATAATCATTGCTTTAGCATTTATGGAAACCCCTGAAGAGAATTAACCACAACTTCTCCCTGAGTTTGAAATCTGAGCATAATGAAAAAATTAATAAAGGCGAATGATTTATTATAAATTCTAGCAATATTAGATATTTAATAGTAAGTTATTAAATTGAAGTAGGTTCAATGTTGGATTAAATTTAGATCATTTTATTCACAGCATCCTATTTGAAGATGCAGTCTGATTATAGAGAGATGCAACCGCCTTAATGTTTCCTTAGGGAATCCATACCATTACAATACGTATATGTTATTTTTAAAATACCATCACATGACATTCACAGCTTACTCACAACTTCGCAGAGCAATTTTTTCCACTCTATTATAGTTTATTTACAGTGTATTGATTATTCAGACATATAGCAGATAATATCTCGAGTGAGAGGAAGAAGACTGCTCTTGAATATTAGCCATGGAAATAAATGTTAAAAAAAACCTTATTTAGTAACTATACTATTACAGTCACTGCAATAAGTTTTGATGAAGTGATTTCTATTAAGAATATAAGAATAACTAATAGATAAAAATTAATTTGAAGATCTGTTTGGCATTATTGTATAATATTTGATTAGAAAAAATTAAATATCATTGCAAATGATGAATTCAAAAAGAGATTGAGAAGTTCTGAATTTATAAAATTATTTAAATACCAGAACAATTTGACTTTGCTATGTAGGACTAAGTGTTAAACTTAAGAGTCATAGACTGATTATCAATTAAACAAAATAAAAACCATGGATTGACCAAATCAATAAATTGTGTTCTATCAGTTTCATTGGTAATTGAACTGATCTGCTGAGCATGTAATCATACAATAAATAAATAAATAAAATAAATGTGAAAAAATCTATAGTGATATACATGAAAAAAATAAAATTTGTGATAAATTAATTAATAACATAATGTTTACAAAATTTAATTTTATTTAAAAAAAAAAGAAAAGTATGTCAAGCAAATAGTGAATCAATTATAACGTATAGTTTTAAATATTATATCACAGTTATACTTATTCTTTGCAACTACTTAGAAAAAAATATTCTGGAAGGTTTTAAGAGACCTTAAAAAAACAGGAAAACAAAAAATAGAGGTCTCTGTAAATCTGTCAAATTATGAACACCTGTTGATGATAATTTGTTATAATACCTTTAAAAGTATGATACATATCGTATTATAATATATTTTCATTGCAATGTTAGTGCACTGACATTGCTCTAGCCCAGTGGTCTTCAACCTTTTCACACCTGCGGACCGGTAAAAATAAGAATAAGGTTTCGCGGCCCGGCAAAAATAAGAATAAGGTTTCGCGGACCAGCAGAAGTCTATAGATAAATTTTCTTAAAGATGTAAACTGCTTAGCTTTAGATGAGCATAATTGTTATAACTGATCAAAACAACGTTAAATATAGAAGATGAAATTATATATATATGGAGTTTGTATAATAAAAAACTTTTTTTTTTAATTTTGAATTTTTTTAGAAAAGTAATAAAAAATTTAATTCTACCCCCCCCCCCCCATAAACATCTGTGATAACTAAAAAAAAACAAATTAATTTATGTATGATTGATTAGATTTTGTTTTCGTTCTGTTTCTTTTTTTTTTAATTGGGTAAAAATGAGATGAAAAAATAAATAAAAATTGTTTATATTAATTAAAAGTTTAAACTCTTATTATTTTGTTATTACAAACTTTCCTGCGGCCCGTCAGAAAACTTTTGCGGCCCAGCACCGGTCCGCGGACCAAGGGTTGAAGATCACTGCTCTAGCCAATCCAGATCAATCTAGGACTATAACTATCTAATTTGTAAAACTAATACTCATTTATCAATTAATGATTAGTTAGTTAAGTTGGTTATAGAAATCTTGCCTGGGAAAAAAATTCTACATCTGATTAAGATCTGGAAAAAAATGTCAAATTTGACCTAATGATTTATTATTTGAAAAAGACATGAAGTGCTGAATGTGACAAAGACCTATTGAGTTCTATATTTTTAGTGAGATCATCACTCATTATTACATTCATATAGGATGATAATTACTATGATTTCCATCTTAAAGAAAAAAATTTGTGAGTTCAATAGCATTTGATGAGAATGCCCTTTAAAATTCTTTAAAAACCTGTTTTTCATCATGTCTGTAAACATATATTTTTAACATGCTTTACTGATATTTTTGAAGAAATATTTAAAAATTATTAGGATGGGCACATTTAAATGCCTTTTATTAGTTCACTGCAAAAATAAAATATTTGTAAAAATATATATTTTATTGAATGTAACAATTAGTAATTATTAAAATAAAAAATAAAATGTCAACAACCTTTGCCTCTTTTCCCAGTGCCAGGAGTTAATTTGACTTTAAATCTAAAAAGATAAAATTTGCCATTATTAGATATTTTTTTTATTTGAAAAAAATATTTTCAAATTCATTGCTTACTTATAATTTGTCAGGGCACTATATGGAGCGCACATCTGAACAGCGAACAAAAGAATGTCTTCATTGATAGGACAACCAGTTAAAGAATTTAAAATATTTTCATCCTAAAACAATATATATATAAACACACGCAATAATATACATACTAAAACATTAATAGAAGTAAGTATTTATTGGCGAAAAAAAAAATCTACTCATAAAGAACTATTTATTTATTATTAAATTTATTATATAAAAAAATCAATATTTCTAAAATAAAACATGAAAAGCACAACAAATTTGTAGTCAAATAAGCATTAACTGCTTCCTCTCTAAAACTGTCACCAATATTATTATGTTATGTCATCTGCAAAAGGATATGAGGCAGTATATAAATTAAATGAATATTTTTTATAATTTTTATATTTATCTTCTTTGCTGCAGTAATTCAATTAATGTCTGAACCATATAATATTACTATAAATTTTACTTTGCAATAATACCAAAAGTCAAATTTATATTTCTACAGATCATGAAATAATGGAATAAATTGTTTATTAAACATGTATTGATAAATGTAAGGCTTCCAGTAAAACAGTGTGACTACATCTCAGTTCACAATTTTGAGCATATTTAATCAACTATAAGAATTAAAAATATGAACTTCCAGATTTGAAAATATTAAAATATAATAGAAACTGTCTCATAGTCAGATCGAAGTATGAAATATATAAAAATTTTCTTAGTACAAAGCAGTTAAAATACATTTCACTGGCATGATCTATACTAAATTCAAATAAATTCTCAAATAATTAGTTAGATGCAATTTCATTGTTTAATATGGTAACATAATGAAATGGAATGTTACTGTCTTGAAATTAGGGGAACCAAATGTGCATACAAATGCCATGTTTTTAATATTTATGTGCATTTGATATTTCTAAAAATCTTTAATCTTACTAGAAAAGAGATAATAGTATTATGTAATAGCTAATACTTTAATGTAGAGAGGAAAGGTTAATCAGAAAGACTATTTGCATGTCAAATAAATTATGGTAAAAATTTATACAAAATTGATTTATATTTAGTTAAATACATATGCTAAATTAATAGAGAGATGATTGATAAAAATTTATTATCAAAATGATAAAAAAAAATTTTTAAAACTCATTAAATTAATACAAATAAACAATTGAATTAATTATCAGATAATTAAAGTTGTTTCTTTGGAAATCAGATTAGTGAGATTTGATATTAGTTATAACTTGTGAAAGTGGAAATTGTGAGTTATTCCGACATGTTTCTTAGTCTGATGGTCCAGTAAGTTATTCTATCTTCTCTGTAAAGCCACAGCATTTCAAAATTATCAAAAAAGCTTGAAAGGCACTTTCAAGCCAGATTTTCATTAGAAAATTCCGATGAGAAATATATCAGCCAAAGAAGGCTGTATGTACAATTAACTATGACTGAAAACTTCAGATAGAATTCTGTAGACAATTAACTAAATGCAACAAACTAACTACATGGTTGGTAGAAGTGATTATAATTATGCCTTCCAACAAACACTATGAATAAAACTAAACATCACTTTTAAGTACAAGATAACAGCTCCTAAAAAAATCCATACTTGGACTGTGAATCTGTACTAAATATATAATTACTGCTTGAAATTAGGACCCATGCTGAAAACCTGTTTAAAAAAAGTCCAATAAATGCATGCTACTTCTTTTGCATAATTAGAGCTGAAACTAATGTGTAAGCCCTTTGCTAATCTATTGACTAATTAAAATATATTAAAATCAGAAGAACGGTATAAAAGACACTAAAATTGTATTAAGCTATAAACGAGTCAAATGTTATCAAGTCTTTTTTAAGTTCATTTATTGCATATAAACATTAAAAGTAGGAAGGTGAGAGTTATACTTTGATAGGCTAAATATTTCCCTTTCTGATTTTTTTTTATCTTTGCAAAAGATTAAATAATTTAACTTATTTTTTGACTTCCATTTAACATTGATATTAGTAATATTATATTTGTATTAGAGGGCTTTGCACTCCATGACTTTGGTGCTGATTACATTTCATCATTCTATTTTCCAAAGATAAAATAAAAATATAAAATGCTATTTATGATTTTCTTTTTTTTTATATTTCACATATATTTAACATGCACACACTATATTTTATTCTTTTACTAATTAGGCCAGAGCAAATTCATTGTCAAATAAATAATTATTGATATTTTTTTTACTACAGATGCTGCTTATCTGCCTAAAAGTTTTATTTTATTCAAACTTAATTCTGAAATTGCCAAAAATATTTATAATAAAGTATCATTTGTCTGTGAGGTGAAATTCATGTTCTATTTTTCCTGAGTTAAATAAGTCCGAAACAAAATGGAATTTTTTAAAATTTAATTGCACCAGAATAAGTTTATTGTTAAATAAATTATTAATATTTTCCCAGCTTAGGTAACAATTCAATTCAGGATCTTTAGCAAACTACAACATTTAGTACTAATTCCATTTCATCCTATTATTTTATACATATAAAATAGATGTATATAATTGTAAGAACATCAAGTCATACATCACGTGACTTAATTTAATAAGCTTGTATTACAAATGTTACATAATGAGCATACCAATAGCTCTTAACAAGCTTGTCAGAACATCCCTATTCCCAGACTGGTTTCTAATTCTGGCTTAGTTCAATCTCATATGGCTATTTTAAGTTAGATAACTGGATTCGAAGACATATGGATGTCTGAAAATTTCAGATTTTCTACTTAATAGTTAAACATTAGATAAGCTGCTGGCTTGACCTGATATTTGAAACAAAATGCTTTAATATCCCAGAATCTCACTAATGAAAGCTAGAGCTAAAAATCTGACTGGGGATACGGATGTTCTGAAAAGCTTGTTAAGAGCTATTGGCAAGCTCATTGTATAATAGATGTATATATATATTTGTGAGATTAGTTATCTGTAATTTTTTTTTTGCTATATATTAATAACCTATTGAAAACATTTTATATATATATATAATTTTATCAAATTGCTTTAATTGACATGTTATGCTAAACATATTTCTAAACGTCAACAAAATTTGAGTTAATTAATTATTTTTGTAAATATTATAGTAAGCAATATACACATTTGATGCAATTCGATGCAGAGTGTGTGATTCTGTAGTGAGTTATTGATTCATCCCACAATTATTATATTATTGTTATCCTAATAACACCACCATCATCATTAGTAATCTTATTTATTACTTAATATTATTACATGAATTAATTTATTTATTACTGTTTGGACATTCTATATGATAGTACTTGCTATCTATCTATATAAATATATCTTTGCTATAAATATGTTTTAGTTACTTATTTCATATGCATTATTAATTGTACAAATTTTCCAAAATGTTGACATGCTTTGTACAAAAAACAAAAACAAATGGATATCTGTAGTGTAACAGTCAGAATCGTCTATCTCGCTAACACACTGCAGAATTCAAACCCCAGACACGAAACTGAACATTCTAGGAGGGGTTGCCTTCTAGATATACTAAGTTCGAATCTAAAGCCCAAATTTCATAGCGCCATCTACGTGACAACGCATCTGATGCCACTACTAGTATAACCTTTGACCGGTGCCTGGTGGTCAGGGAGAAACAAAAGACTCTATACTAAAAGAAGTTTGGGTGGCTAATTAACGTCTATGGATTTACAAAAGAAATGCAGAAAATATATATATATATAGACCGAGACAGTGATAGGAATCAAATAAAATAAGAGATCAAATTTAGTTTTAAATAATTTCACAAAATTTATTTAAATAAAATATATATATAACGCCACTGTCTGCTTATATGAGACAGGGACGCGTATTAAATAATTGTGGGCATTATATTTCAATAAATGACAAAAAGGTTTTAAAACAAAGTGATATATTCTATTCCTCGGGCTAATAGCATTACGATAATGTGCTTGACGAGATAGGAACATGTGCGAGGTGCTTTGAGCAATTATACAAGTTTAAGAAAATATTTGAAAATTAAGTGTTCTAAAATATTTATTGATTTCGAGAATAGCACGGACTAAAGCTTACTAAGCAACAAAGTGGGAATGTGATCAAAGCATTTATTTGATAATAATATTAATAGAGTTGCATTGGGAGGTTAGTATTGCTGATAATGAATTTATTAAAGTTGGAGGGTGTGACACGTTTAAGTCACGGATGCTTTGTAAAATAAATATAAAATAAAACAATATCGAATATCTGGAATGATTACGGAGGGCGTCTCGCCGCTAACCCGTAGGAAAGTATTTTGATGAACAGCCGAAACTTAGTGACTGGGTGACGATTGCGTTTAATTCCCAGGTGTGTCATTTGGGGACACACTCTGCCTGGAAATCGCAAAGAGAACGGACTTTGGCCGTGTAAAGAATCCTTGGAAAAGTAAAACAAAGCGGTCTCAACAACCAATTCACTTACCAGCAATACGAGACTAGTGTATATAAAACATACTGAATGGGTTTTACTTGGATTAAGAGAAATGCCCAATCAAATTCCCAGAAATTCATTTAAAAGGGTCCACACATTCTCGACGTCAATGATGAACTTTGTAATTAAAGTAGAACATGGTAATTAAAATAGGAAAATGCATGCTTGCGGGTTTGAAAAGTAAGTATAGATTTATATACGCAATCATGCATTCGGGGACACATTTAATCATTGACCACACACATACTCTCATATTAGATTAAAATCAATAACATGTAGATTTTAAACTATGTGATTATATTATATATTAAAGAATAGAATCGCCCTCGAACGAGTGATTTGCAAGATAATAAAATTGGAAAATTATAAATTTAAAATATGCCTTAATAGCGGCGTCTTACTTTCAATAAAGGGAATAGTTCACCCGGTCAAAGACGATTCTGACACATTATCATAATAAAATAAAAGAAAGCTTTATAAATAGAAAATATTAACCCAAGGATAGAGCCAAACGGTTGATTATATTTGAACACTTTAAAGAAGTACATAATAAAGTTATGTGAAATTTCAGAAAACAATTTAGAATAGCTATAGCATGTTAGTTAGGAATCACAAGAGCTCTTGGGTTAATTTAGGTTAGATGTTCGGCAGGTTTTATAATTCAGCAGCAAAATCTGGAATGTTCATATTTTTGCAGCAGCAGCAGTTCCGGGGTTCCCTACACGATAGTTTCCGATGGTCTGGAGCAGCGGCTGGCTATTCCGAGGGGACATAGCCATCTTAACGCCTCTACTCTGTCATGTCAAGGTTAGCAAATTATTAGAATAGAACTCAGAATGATTTCTCTTAGAAACATTAGAATACAAAAAACTCTAGGACAAAAGAAAACCCTTCTTTTTATAATAAACTTTAACAATAGAACTGCCCTGGAGCATTACAAAAATATATCGGACTTATCAGCTGTAATTAAATCATCCGAATGTCTAAAGGAATTCAACATTAATTAATTTCTTTTGTTAATTTCCCTGTCGACATTCGAATTACAAACTAGATTTAATTAAAATTACTTTTATTAATTAAAGAAAACCTTAAGTGGACATCTGCTGTTTTTAGATAAACTTATATAATATTAACTAATTAAACTATTGTCCCTCATTTATTTTAAAGAAATATTTGGGATAACTTTTATTAAATTAAACGAAAGTTATTTTACTTTTAAATTGCAATATTTGAAACTATCTACTAAACGAATATTTACTAAATGAGTTTTATTTTAAATCAAAATACATTACGACGGTAATATATTTGTAAATAGATTCAAACAAAATAACTTTAACAATTTATAATTTTGATATGTTTTAAAATGGATATCATAGTGTGTGCGCAATTACGACTTATATAACTTACTTTTTAATAAATCAAAATTATGTGAACATATACATAATCTATAATCTTTTATTTATTTGGGAATGACTTATATATATAATACGAGCATTGTACTCATGGTTTAAAATTAGGCGGGATTTTCGGTATATAAGCGTATTGCAGACACACTACGATAGATTGGGGTTCAAACTAAGGTATGAGGGTAGGAAGTAGGTGAGAAAAGGTGAAACGAAGATCTGAAAAGCAGACCTTACTGTTTCAGTAGTGCATATGATTGCCTAATCCCAGATATCTCATTTTGGAATATAATAATAACAAACAGTGAGATAGATTTAAGTCAGATTAAAACATTAGACAAATATGCACTCATATCAATAAATTCTGATAGAGACAATCATATATTCAGTTTATTAAAAACAGTTTATCTAAATTACTCCTTTAATGATTTTAATAAAGTAATAGAATCATTTGGCTGGTTATAACTGCTTTTCAACTCATCTATACAAATAACCTACCACTTGCAGTTTTTGGAAACTGCTATCAATTCATTGTACTATTACACAAAGATATACATCTAAATGATATACCGTTGCAGATATCGGATCAATGTGACACTTTTAATGATTCACACCCTAAAGCCTCAAAGTTTTCAGTATAAACAATATGGACATATAATAAGCATTTGTCTGAAACTGCATGGTTTACATTGCAATATGATAGCCACTACGACTTACCAATATTCAAAATGAAAGCAAGATTACCAAACCAAAAAGTCCACATTTACAAATAAATTGAACAGATAAAAAAATCCAAAAGCAATAATAAAATAACATCTCACATTTTTGAACCTATGTAGAAAGAACATGATATTGAGTGTGATTATAATGCCAATGTTGACAACTGTGCTGAATCTTGTGATTATCTGAACCAAATTACACAAAATAAAATAATAAACAGGGACTCAAGAATCACTTCTATTAAGTCAAAGCTAAGTTGAAAATTTTAAGCATAGACTCGCAAACACTTGCATTAATTATAAGCAAAACTTCTCAGGATATTAAGAATGCTTAACAGCATGTCTACTTCCAATCAATTTAATTCTGGTTGATCCCTACTTAAAAAACGCTGGATGGCAATGGTTTCCAAACTCTGAAACAATGAAGATGACTTTTTGCAGACAAGGGACAAACACAAAAAAATTAAAAATGACTGTTACATGAAAAGTTGAATCTTGATTACTCAAAAGAAGCTACTGAGCAAGTAAGCATAGTATGTTCATGTTGCTTAGTTAGAGATAAAATTTTGAAAATTATTACAAAAAGAATCTATTTTTTTATCAGACGTCAATATATCTGCTTCCATCATACAGATAACTCATAGTCAGTGACCTGCAATTTATAGCTCATAGTCATATACATATATATATATATATATTCACACAGTATGTTGGAGTTCTAATATTTTTTGTTCAACTTTATTGTATGTGTGATATTATAAAATTTATTTCAAATACATGCATTTAATGTCCGAGTTAAGAATTCTACTGAAAGAATTTTTCAGTTGGCAAAATGGTATGATGTTGCTTGGTTTGCTGAGGATAAAAATCTATAATGGATCACAAATTTATTCAACTTCATTAGTAATCAGGATTTTACAACATCTGGCACATTATCAGTAGGGACTGAAGTCATCATTGATACAAAATTCCAATTTAACTCCTCTTTAAAATGTACTCATCATCACTCATACCACCAAGCAATAGTTCTGAAAAATAGCATTCATCTACATTCCCTCCTGTTCAACGATAATTAACTGACTTTAAACTCAATATTTGCACTTTCCCTTTATCCAATCTTATTGTTAGGGGATTTAAATTTCCCTTTATCCAATCTTATTATTAGGGGATTTAAATATGTTATACAACAAATTCATTCTCACTTATGAATGGAGAAAGCTCTATCTCCTTTAATAATGGCAGAAGCTCATCTCTAATAGCTTTGATTTTTTATTCCCCAGCATTACAATATCTCTATAAAATTATTCTTTTTTGATTACACAGTATTTTTGGGATCCCTGAATCCCAATAAAACCATAATCCCCACTGATAGGACCTCCAGAGTCCAAAATTCTTTTTCACAGAGATATACATTTATTTATACAAACTGGGATTTAAAAATAGATCTCATACAAGTTTGGATTGATATTAATAAATATTATCTCATTCAATCAATCATAACACCAGGAAAATTTCCTTACTGTTTGGGCTTTTGTACATAAGAATTATTTTAAATGCATCTTCAGAAAATGAATGAAGATTTTGGTTTTAAAAAATGCCTATAAATCAGTCAGTGATTCATTTAAGGAATATTTAACAATTAAAAAGATTATACTTGAGCTGACTTCCCACTTGGTCTGGGTATTATGTTCTATGGGCATTGGGTCATCCTCCTTAATTCATATTAGAGCTTATCTACATGTACTTAAAGGACAAGTTTCAGAAAGGAGAAAGATTTCATCTCCCTCTGAATGATTTTGGTATATCATGCTTTAAAAACACCTATTTAAATTATTTTACTACTAATTTCTTATCAAAATAATGTATAAAATTTCTTGTTCCCTCTATGATAAAAAAAAAAGCAAAGCTCTCCACCTTAACAAATTTACAACTTATATCAATGATCCCACTTGGGATAAAAGTACTGAAGTCAGTTATCATTGTTAAAAATGAACAATATCTTGACAATGATTATCAAAGATACAATTTTCAAAATATGATTATTCTATTAGTTAAATTGCCTTTCAATATAAAATCATTATAGATTCAATAAAAAGTTATTCAATTGAATACCAAATCAGCATTTGATGTGCTTGTTCATATACTAGCAGAAATCACCATTCCTAAAACTTTCCCGTTTTAACAAATCTTTTATTAAGTACAGAATCCTATCCTTCACACTACATGGTTCAATTGCACAAGGCCCACCATTAAATGCCCTTTTGTTTAATATTTATACCAACTTTTTAATTTAAAGCAATTGAAAATAAATATCTGAACAAATATTTCCTGTACCACTTACACAGATAACATTCCAGCCTTTCTTTTCTCCAAAATATAAATACAAATGCTAAGAATAACATTAAATGGAATAACAGTTTTTAACTAAGTATAAATGATCAAAAGGTTAAGATGATCATTGGTATTCAAATGTCAAATGTGACAGTTCCAAAAATTATGTGACAAGATTTAAAGATACTTGGAAAATTTAGAAATAATTTATATCAAAAACTATTGGATAAATAAAAAAATATATTTTCCATTGTCAAATATATGTAAGACAATATAAATATGAGATCCTTTGAAGATTACAAAAATATCATTCTTTTTGTCTTAATAAATTAAAAGTTTGACATTTTGCAAATAAATGAAGTATAATTTCTTCACTGAAGATATAAATAAGATCCTTAAGAATTTGATATTAGATAAAAGATTTGAATAAGATAATTACATTACCAAAAAGACAAATGTTAGAACACATCCAAAATGTGGCAAAAATAGATCATGTGAATATTTATTAAATTTTTTAATCCTAGATTCTGTATATTTAAAGTATTTATTTTTTTATCGCTCTAATTATGGATCTCAAACAAAATTCTTGAATAAAAAATATAAGAAAGGTGAAAATGATATGATATGTAAAATATAGAAGTCAATACATAAGGAGAAGAAGAAGAGAAAATTGTATTAAAATACAAATTAGTAATCAATTCACAAATTATATTTTATTATTCAAATGTATTATTTTTATAAGCACATTATTTTATTAATTGATCATTATTCCTATTTTCAATTCAAAATATAATAAAGATTTTTTTTTGTATCTAATACATTCAATACATATATTGTTACAATCTCAGATTACAAGAGAATATTTAATATAGAATAGAAGAACATTCATATTTATTAAAGATACTTTAGAATGCCATGGAGACTTCCCTTCTCTAAACATTACTCAATAGTATTTAATTAGTTATAAAAATTTCACGCATTTCCAATACTTCCACAAGAAATAGTTTGAAATTTTTGTCAACTTTTGCACTATAATTAATTCTTTAAACATATAAGATTAAATAAATCAATGGAAGCAGTTTTCTTTGAATTCCTTGTTTCCTTCACATTCTACATTCATATTACTAATTTTCACGTAATGAGTAAATAAACTTTATCTCTTCTCTAATGGCGATAGAATCCAATGTGTCTTGAGTAGAGATATTATATTTCAAACAGACTATCACCATTTCATTATTTTAATTCAATAAAAAAGGGCAGATAAACTGCATCTCTTATTGGATTAGCATCATATGTATTTCTGGCTAAAAATTGAGATAAATTTCTGAATTGTTTGACTTGCTAATACATTTTATCCAATTTATATATTAAAAAAAAATATTATTGAATTTTTGTATGTATCCAGGTGTAAAATACAATTATGTATATGGATACATGTAATACATATGTATTTAAATAACAGGCAAGAAAAAAATGCATAACTTTTTTGCATGTAGATTGATAAGGATAGTATATGTGAGATATATGTATATAGAACATTATGTATATTTGCATCAATGTTATGGTTAAATGTTACAAATAATGTGATACAATTGGCTACTACAATCTTAAAAACCCCCATAAAAAAGCCAATATTCAGTATACATTATATCTATATTTAAATAATAGGCAAAGTAAATTATACAATTTTTTTGTACATGTATAAACAGATATAGTACAAATAAGCATATATATATACATAAAGGCTGCAGAAAGGAGTTTGCGATTAATTGAAAGGAGATCATTTGATTGCTCTTGGAGGCCTTAAAAAAATGGAGCAAGGCAAATTTCCTAATGTCCACTCCATACGTTCTTGTCATTGCAGCTGTTATTACTATGTGATTATTCATATAGTATACGAACATGGATGAGCTGCTCACCAACACGCATTAGCCAGCATGGTGAGTTTATTGGCTTTTTACTTCTGAGTTTAAGATCAAGAAACACCATGGTCTTTCTTCTCAGTTGCCCGATAAGGCAGAATGAATGTATGTGTAAATGATAAATATTTTTCCAATAGATATATACAATTATGACAGACAAAAATAAATCATGGCCCTTATTCCCAGGAGGCTGTAAAGTCACCAACCAAGGCAGCAGTTGGTGGCTGAAGGTGGAGGGTGCTAAGAATCCCCTGATTGTGGACCCAGGCTGCCATTTGATGACGACTTTTTTATTTAGGTACTTACAACTGCAGATCACTTTCAAGTGAAGGAAGATTGCAAGAATTAGAAGAAGAACTGTCTTATATTAAATGGGACATTATTGGACTTTGTGAAGTTAGAAGAAAAGGTGAAGAGACAATTGATTTAAAAAGTGGACATGTACTCTATTATAAAGGCACAAATATTGGAAATACAAGTGGAGTAGGATTCATTATAAATAAAAAGTGGAAGAACAACATTGTGGAGATTGATGGTGTATCGGACAGAGTGGCAAGATTAGTTATACAACTTAATAGCAGATACCAAATGCAGATAATTCAGGTTTATGCCCCAACAAGTTCTCATAGTGATGAAGTAATAGAAGATTTTTATATGGATGTACAAAAGGCTTTTGATCAGAGTAAATGACATTTTAAAATTATTATGGGAGACTTTAATGCTAGAATTGGTAAACAAATGAAAGATGAAAGTGCTGTAGGTAATTTTGGTTATGGTAATAGAAATGAGAGAGGACATAGACTTGTGGAGTTTGCAGAAAAAGAAAAACTTTATATTATGAATTTTTTTTTGAAAAAAATGTTAAAAGGAAATGGACATGGAAGCATCCAAATGAAGGTACAGCAGAATTGGATTATATTTTGACTAACAGAAAATACATATTTCAAGATTGTAATGTTCTTAATAAATTTAACACAGGAAGTGATCATCGATTAGTAAGATGTAAGATACGTGTTAATGCAAAACTAGAGAGACAAAAATTATTAAGAAAAACAATATTTACAGTTGATATTCCTAATCTTCAAAAACATTCTAATGAATTTAAATTAGAACTTACAAATCGGTTTCAAGTATTAGTAGATTTTGAACATGATTCAGATTTGAATGAAATTAATATGAAAATAACTGATACACTTTTAAAAACTGCAACAAAGATAGCTGGTAGAAAAGGAAAAAGCAGCAATTGACCAATAAAATTTCTACTGAGACTAGAGAATTTATGAAGAAAAGAAGGAATATGAAGATATACAAAAATGATGCATTAAAAAGAATTGAATATCTCGAATTTTGTAAAATGGTGTGGAAAAGAGTTGAAAATGATATAAGAAAGTATAACTGTGAACTAGCAAGGAAAGCTGTAGAAGAGAATAAAAGTCTCAAGAGTGTAAAACAACATTTTGGTATTGGTAGGAAATTTATATCTGCAATAAAAAAAAAGATGGAATTATTACTAAAAAGAGAGATGACATCATGAAATGGGTAGAAGACTTTTATCAAGAATTATATAGTAATAAAGAACAAGTACCTCCTATATCTATTACATCTTCCGAATTGCCCAGAATTTTAAATGAAGAAGTGAGACATGCAATTAAATGTATGAAGAAAGGAAAGGCTCCAGGTAATGATGGAATTATAATTGATATATTAAAAGAAGCAGGTGAAGAAATAGAAATTTTTTTTAGCAAAGTTATATACCAAATGTCTAAATGATAAAGATGTACCAGATGATTGGAAGAATGCAGTATTAATATTAATATTTAAAAAAGGTGATAAAGAAGATATTAGAAATTACAGACCTATCAGCCTTTTATCAGTTTTATACAAAATTTTTACCAAGATAATTACAAGTCGTCTACAGAGAACATTGGATTTCCACCAACCAAGAGAACAAGCTGGATTTAAAAGTGGTTTTAGTACAGTAGATCATATCCAGGTATTGAGAGAAGTTATAGAAAGGACAAATGAATATGAGTTGCCATTATGCTTTGGATTTGTAGATTATGAAAAGGCATTTGATTCTATAAACATTTCTTCAGTGATTAAAGCATTGGATCATCAAGGTATAGATCCAGGATATTGTCATATTTTAAAGAATATTTATAAAAATGCAACAGCAACAATTAGATTACATAATGGTACTGGGAAAGTCAACATTGAGAAGGGTGTAAGACAGGGTGACTCCATATCTCCAAAACTTTTTACAGCAGTGCTGCAAGAAGTATTTTGTGGATTAAAATGGGAAGCTAAAGGAGTGAAAGTAAATGGAGATTATTTAAGTCATTTAGATTTTGCAGATGATGTTGTTTTTGCAAATAATGCTTTAGAGCTGCAGGAAATGTTGCAGGAGTTATCAGATGAAAGTAGGACTAAAGATAAATGTTAAAAAGACTAAAGTGATGTTCAATGAATTTTCTCAAAATATGAAAATAAAGATTGATTATGATGAGTTAGGAGTTAACAATTACAAATATCTTGGTCAGATTATTAATACAGATGGAAACATAATGTATAAAATTAATCATAGAATTAAACTTGGTTGAAGTGCTTTTGGTAGAAATAACTTGATACTAAAAGGAAATATGCCTATGTGTTTGAAAAAGAAGGTTTTTAATAAATGTGTTTTACCAGTTCTTATTTATGGATCTGAGACTTAGACACTTAATAGAAGAGCAATAGAGAGACTTCAGACCACTCAAAGAAGTATGGAAAAATGCATGTTGGGAGTAACAAGAAAAGATTGACAACGCAATATATGGGTAAGAGAACAAACAGATGTTACTGATCTTATTGAAAAAATTAAAAGACTAAAGGGGAGTTAGGCTGGACCTATTGCTAGAAGAGATGATAATAGATGGACAATTGAAATCTTAAACTGGATTCTAAGAGATTGTAAAAGACCCAGAAAGAGACCACAAGTGAGATGGATGGATGAAATAACAAAGTGTGCAGGGGTGTTGTGGAGAAGAGAAGATGAAGATAGGAGAAGATGAATTGAATTTGGAGAGACCTTCATCCTGCAGTGGAATGATCATGGTTGATGATGATATATAAAAAGCACAAGAATATGTATTTATTGATAAATGATAAAAAAAATGCAACACATTTATCAGTTATAGTCCTGAATAAGTCTGTAAAACAACTATAATTGTATGAAAAAATACTACTAATAAAAGGCATTTGTCAATTTAAAAATAGAAGAAAGAGATTATTTATTTTCCTATTTCTATTTTTATAGACTCATAAAATATTAAAATACAAACTTACTTCCCTGTTATGAACAGATTCTTCATTCAGAAGAGCATCCTTCTCTTCGTCAGATAAATGATTCTTCAAATACAAAATAAGAAAATACAATCTGAGTAATAATTAAGTAGAAAAAGAAATAATATCAAATATAAAAACAAAATACCTCATCTTTTGATTCTGTTTCATTAGTGTGATCTCCGCCAGCATCATGAGACAATTCTATATCTAACCAAAAATTTTATTCAGTACCATAGAAATACATACATATTTATATCTATCTATTATAGACCTAATAAAAAATAGTACATTAAATCAGGACATAATGCATAAAGAAAATGAATATTAAACTTAATTCATAGATAAGTTATGTCATCATAACATAATGATCATAGGTTTTTCAAGAATACACTTTGCTAGTAAACCATTAATTCATCAGCTACTCTAGCATAGAGACAGTATTTGACAACAAACTTTTATTGTAAATAACTATGTGTGGCACACTTTATTTCAAATATGAAAACTGTTAATGCACATTCCATAATCAATGACTTTAAAATAATACAAGATATTAAAAACATCACAATAAGGTAAAATCATTTTCATAATTCCATATTCAATCTTATTATAATTTAAAACAATTGTTATAATAATATGCAGTTCAGTAATGTATAGTTAAAAATAATTAAAATAAAGGATAGTTTATCAAAATCATTACAATAGAATAAATAAACAAATTTTAAACTTATAGCACAAGTCACCTCAGGATTATAAAAATTCATATTCTGTCTTTAACACACACACACATGTACATAAATATTGAAATGCAACAAGAATTTTTCCATGAAATAATTCAGATAAAATTTCAACTATAATGTAACCTGTCAAAACCAATTATAACAGGCAATACATAGCTGAAACATACTATTTAGTAATGCCAATTGTACTTGTCTGAATCATGTAAAAACACAAGTGGAATGCTTTTAGCTTAATAGTCTCCCTTTGTAAGTCAGAACATAGATACTTTATATGTGCAAAAATTTGAAGCATAACAACTTCTTTGAATTTTCATAAGCAATTTAATCTCCCGTGAAAAGAGTTATATATATATTATAACGGTCCGAAAATAGAGGATTCTTACCGTATCTGCACTACAAGGCCACCATCTAGGCATTTGAACCTAGAAAATTTATAGAGTAGGCAGATACGCGCTGTTAAGATCCCACTTTATTTTATATATTTTGATTCCGACCATTAGCCCATTATCACTAGCCCAGTGGAACAGCAGAGATTTATATTTTATAAATTCTTATCTAAGAATATTTTTAATATTAAAAAAAATAAATAATAGAAGACACTGCCAGTAATAACACACACAAACATTTATTTAAACATATATAAGATTTAATATTATTTTTAGTATAACTTTTACTTTATCATTTAACTTACGTTTTAACTTGGTTTTTAAAATTTAATTTACGTTTTAGCTCTTATAAGTTCGCACAGATGAGTTTAATAAAAGTTTGTTTTATAATGTTGAGTATAGATTGGCTACATAGATTACATGGTCAAAAACATTTCAAAATAAACATAAATGATCAAAATATAAAGTCATTGATGGAATTGCAGAGGGAAATTTACAAGAAACCCAACGGCATTCATCATAAGATGCCGCATTGACACCAATAACTTAAAAGACATCCAAATAAATACATTTTAGATACTCACCATAAGGTAACATTATTTACCGAATGTCTATATATTTTGATCAAATATGAAAACCAAAAAACATAATTAACCATAAATGAATCTATGCAAGCGTCTATACCCAACTTAAATTTAATGCATTTAAATAATTTTTACAATATTAATAAAAATAAAAAAAAATAAAAATGGAAATGATTTAAAAAAAAAAGAATACATTCAATAAAATAATAAATAATTTAGTCAGATAGGAAATTCTTCTATTTAGAATATTGAAAAGTTTAGCATTTAGAGTTCTTTTTGTTTAGAAATGTTCATTAATTATATATTTCTTACATTTAGAAAAGTTCATTTTTAAACCGTTGCCATTTGTGTTCCAGTGTTAATTGTCCTGACATCCTGGGGAGATCGGTATGCTGTTGGCCATTTTACTGATTCATCCGGAGGTCTTTTACTTTAGCTGGTCCTCAATGTAGAAACAATTGGTCATTTCTCTTTCTTTTTTTTTTTTAGCAGAACTGAAGGGATTGAAGAGTGCGTCTTTTCAATTCCTTCTCCTTCAATTCCGCACTAACACATATCACCATTGCTATCACACATCTCTCCCAGCTCTTTCTTCACTTACTAAAATTTATTTCCAAACTTTTTCTTTTTATATTAATTTTGTGGATTAACTCAACATTACGTCATGACGATGGTCATGGTCCTTTCGTTGAAGTCCGTTTCCCCGATGGATTTCTTTCATTGGCCATTCTGTTCCTATTGTTTTTCCTCTCCTATCTGACCTTTGATTATATATTATGAAATGCCCAAGGGCTAGTTTACTTGGACTAATTAAAATAATCATTTCCATTTTTCAATAACATTAATTATATATTTTTTTTTTGTACAAACTTAGATATATTTTTATCTTTAAATCTTTACTGAAAATTTAGTTTTAAAATACTTTTTTCTTTTTTTAATAAAGTTTTATTTTAATAATTTTTTTTCCATCTGTGCGATTTTATATATATACGAGTTTAAGATAGAATTAATTTTCAATTTTTATGTCTTAAAAAAAAAGAAGTTTTTAAATGCAAACTTTTTATTTTAATTTCATGTTTAATAAAAAAAATAATGTAACGGCGTATGTGCCCGTTACAATAAATATCAATTTAAACATGTAAACATTAAAACAAAACATAAATTTTCTGTGTAATAATCCAGATATTTCAGTTATAATGTAATCATGCAACTATAGGTCCATAAAAACCTTAAAATTAATATCTATAACCCTTTGCATTCTTGGGTGCTTGTGAAGATTCAAAAAAGTTGATATACATAAAATTTTCAAACATATAAAGAATCTATATATGATTAATTTAAATTATTCTATTTGTTGTTATTTTTAGATGGAGTGATTTTAATTTGCACTGTAAGTTCTAATCATTATTGCCTGGTTACATCAATGCAGAAATTTTATCTAAATTATTACAGAGAAAAATTCTCATTCTATTTCTATGTTTGTGTCTACAAGCTAATGAAGATCTTTAAATTAATATATATATAAAGCTCCTCTCATGCCATTAAAATGATTAGTAGTACATTAATTCAAGGGTAAATAATAACAAGGTAAGATAGCACATATAGTTGTGCTATGAAAACATTTTGTATTTTTATTGCTTTTTTAAGTAAGAATACAATAAAATAATTTATTTTCAATAACTTTTGTATATTTAAAAAACAAACAAAAACATAATTTTTAGCAATTAAAAATTTGAATTGTTTAATTTTCTTTTAATCCTGTTTACTTGTAATACTGTACTTGTTTTTTTTTTTTTTTTACTTCTTTTATTATTATTATTATTAAAGCATTAGAAAAAAAAATGGTAGAGAATAATTAATTCTAAAAAAGATTTTCAACTGTTTATATAGCTTATTTACTGAAGCAAAAAATAAGGATTAAATAACTATCAAAGAATTAGAAAACAATTTCAAAAAATATATATAAAAGGCATATATGGGAAAAGTTAGTTGTTCATAAAATTAAAATAACAGCAGACTATCTATAAAGAATCGGACTTAATTTGGCAGATGCAACTCAAGTTTCTGAAATAATATGATGTTAGGAAACTCTAGTGTTAAATCAATGTTAAGCATCATTGACTGTCTTAACAAAAGTTATTCTACATATCTATCTCTAAAATTGGAATACTTTATCATTAATTGTACTGAGATTCATTGAAAAAATAAAAGTTATCTTCAAATTCAGAAATAATAGGCAAAATTTAAATTTATGAATATATGAATTATGTTCCTAAAAACATATAACCAGACACAATCTTTAATATGTGAAAAATATATTCTAATAATGAGAAAGAAAATATATATATATTTATGAAAAGTGTTCTTAAATATGAATCAAAATCCTGCCAAGTTACAAAATGTTTTTAACAGAAATTGTTTAAGAAATTAGTTCATAATAACTAATGAGGTATAGGTAATATGTAATTTCATTTTATGTAAATACCATATTATTTATATAAATAAATTTCTTTTTAATATTGTACAATAATGTTCCTTCAGATGCTTGTGTCAGTGTTGTTACAATTGCTGATAGCTCCATTAAAATATTTAATTATTTTTACCCATAGTAATATAATCAAAATTGTCACCAGTTAAAAATACTTGTTAGAATAGAACCATCATTATTATCATCACTTTCGACCACCATCTGCTGTCTTTGTTGACTTTATAGCCGCCCTCTAACAATGAAAGCCATAATTTAATTTTGTCTGTCATAATTTTAAATTTCTATTTAAAAAACAAAAGTGATTCACATACACATTTACTTTCAAGAATACTCAACTGATATTTCAATTAAAAACTATGACGCAGCTGAGAAAAAGAACTTTAGTATTTTATTATTATTATTATTTTAAACTCAAAGGTCAAAAGCTAATAAACTCATCATATTAATTGATATGTATTTGTGAGCAGCCCATGTATGTTCATTTACTATGTAAATAATCATATAGTAATAACAGTTGCAATGAAGAATTTAAAGACATTAGGAATTTACCCTGCTTAGTTATTTAAGGCCTCAAAGATTAGGGAATGCATATGGTTATTGTATAAAGACTGATAGTAATTTTCATTATTTATTACGCATAATTTTCTTTGTATCAAAGTAAATAGCTAATTCATATTGCTAATATTGTTATTGTGTTTAATCAAATTTTATTTTTATATTTAACTACTATATTTGCTCATCTTTTGTTTCGTATTCCGAATTATTCTTACTGATCAGTGTTTACATGTTTGTCTACTGAATCAGTCATTTCTAATATTATTAGAAATACAAGTAAGCGATTCAGATTAATCTTATAACAATAATCATTAGAATTATTGTGATACCCATTACTAACAAATAAGTGTAAGGATTCCTGATCCAATAACATATGTTTAATTATAGCTTAATCCCATTTTGATTGTCTGTATATATAATCAGAAACTAAGCCAAGAAGAATTAATACCTACTTACATACACATCATAACTGCTGCTATATAAAACTGAGATATGACCAAAAGTATAGTGTAGATAGCTAAGTCTCCATAGATTTTCTATTACATAAATTTGTTCCATCCCAAGATGGAGAATCATCATTACTACATATTTCGTTTAAGAATAATATTTCTATTGCAAAATTGATGTTTCAAAGAGTAGATTGAAACACCATGTTCTTGTTATATATATACATACTATAAATGTTAAAATCAATCAATCATAAGATCATCAACATTTATATATAAAAAGTTATTACTCTCCAAAAATTGTAGAATATTTAAAATGATGCAATAAAACTCCAACAAACTACCTTATTTTCACAGTTTTTAATATTAATTATATATGTATATATACACAAAAAATAAATAATTACTGTTGTTAGCTACATATCAAAAGACAGTTTCCAAGTATTAAATATTCCTGCTTCAAATTTTTCTGTATTTTTCAAACATTCAAAGCTACTTCTTTCATTAGAATCATCATTCTATTTCATTCTTATTCTAGCTCTCTTCTTATCCTCTATAACTTTTTAAAACATGCTTTTCAACTCAAGTAACCAAAGCAAAAGTTAAATAAAAAAATTAATTTTATAGTAGACATATAATGATCTCATATCAAATACTTAGTTACGCTTATGAAGAACAAATTTACAATATTGAAATTTCATAATTAAAGCTTAATATCTGAAACACTATGCTACTGATAATTTGTTACTGGAACTATGTCAATATAACTATCATTTACAATCATATGTGGAAAAATGTGTTAAAACATATTATTATCTCATACAGTTTACAAATATTAACTACCACAGAGCTGGAGCATTCCAAAGTTAGAGGCTAAAACAATCCCAAATTAAAAGAATATAAAATGTTCACATTTGTAAATCATACTGTATTAAATAGATAACAAAAAAACAACAACAAATTTTTACAAAAAGAACTAAGCTGTTATCTAAATAACATTTATCTAATTACCAAACAATTGTAATCCTTTATAGATTTCAATAAAATGATGTGGTAATTAAAAAGACTCTATAATCAGATACTGCACTCATGATCCTAAATCAAATAACTCTTATTAAATATTTTTCAATCATTATAAAAAAAAAAACTATTAATATTCTAGAAACATTATTATTAAAAACTATTAATTCAACTATGATTTCATTAAAACATTTTGAAAAGCAATTAAATCATTGAATTCAGCTTAATAGTTTATTTTATAAGAAATCTCTCTCTCTCTTTTTTTAGATTATGCCAAATGTTCTATGTCATTATAATTTGACTTTGTTTACCAATTAGATTTTTATTGTACCTTTTATTAAATCTTTGATAAATTGATTTGGAACCAATTGCTTTATTCATAATAAATTCCTCTACTTCTTCCTTTCCCTTCAGCTAATTTGTATATGGTCAATAAGTTATGAGATATTCAACTTGTCATACTGATGGTTTTAATTAAACATGAAGTTGATTTTATTTACTATTAAATTTCTAAAATTGAGTCTTTGTTCTAAGTTTTTAATATATAACTATTCTTGGTGAACTTTAAGTTTATTGTTAGCAATGAAAATATTAGTTTCCTATTTTGTAATTTCATGAATTTTTCTCAGAGATAATTTTTCTTTCTAATTCCAATTTGTTGTGTAAATAAAATTCTTTTATTTTAAAAGACTTTAGAAAAAAAATGTTCCCATAGCATAATCTTTATAAAGAAGTGAAAAATAGTCAATAATATATCATTAAAAAACAATCTCTAGTTTACATTTATTTTCCATAATTACACTATACACGTGTTGTTTAGTATAGAATCAAAATTTGATTGTAAATATTTACCAGATTTACTTCCATATTCAAAATAATAGGCACTCAACAACATTAAATATTAAAAACTCTATGAATTTAAAGTAAGAAGAATTATGATACACGCATATATAATAAACAACTATTGGTTCACTAAATATATAAAATATATCGAACCAATATAAATCTTCAAAGCGCCATTTGCATTACTTTAATACTAGCATCTACATAATTTAAAAACTGAACCATTTTCAACTGGTTTTAGAAATTACCAATCTTCATTCTTGCTTAAATATCATTAATACAATGCATTTAGTATTAATGTTTGAATATGTCATTTAATATTTAAAAAGCTATAATGACATAGGTTTTATTAAAATAATATTACATATGCTATTCAAAGAAGAAATGGAATTATAATTTCCAATGGAAGATTCACATATTTGAACTTACTAGCTCAACTGGTGATTGGAAGTTTATGAAGAAATATATATATAAAATGATAACGGTCATCATAAACAGCTTACAAGAATATGTAGTTCAAATTAAGAATAATGTGAATTAATTTGAATGCTTACATATTTTTCACTGGTACTGTAGTTAATTATTACATATATATTTTCTAAAGTATGATACATAATGTAGACAAAAAATGTCTGCACCAAATACAGTTATTTGTAATACAGGAATAAAAAGTTTAATAATACATATATATGCATATGTGATTAACAAACTATAATAACTATAATGATCAAATATCCAATACAATTTATTTGTCCATAATGTTGTCACAACATAAATGGATAATTAATCAATGAAGATGAAAGCTGGTTCAATAAATATTATAATATAGTTATTAATAGTGTTTATTTCAATCTTATTTTGATTGATTATTTATTTATTTATTGCATATGTTATTGCAAGTACATTCAAACTTTAAAATTAAATAATTCATAATCACACTATTTAAACAGGAAGTCATTCTGGTCAGCAGATTCAGATGATCAAAAACTTCAGATGACTTGAGTAATAACAATTTTCCATGAAATGTGTGTATAGTGAGCTAGAACAATTTGATATCTTTTTCACAAGTTGATAGGTTATAAATGTATTGAGTTCAAATCAGAAACATATTTCTCAACAGTATATAGATTTAAATAATCAACAAAATAAACCTATTATATATCTATTTTTAATGCTTTAAACTTACTTTTAATTTTGCTGCTTTCATTTTCTGTATTTAAATGAAGATTTTCCATATCCATAAATAAATGAACTGGAGCTTCTTTCTGCTTATTTTGCTTACTTCCCTGTTGCTTTTTCTCTGCCAGTTTATTCTGATTCTCTGCTTGCTTTGTTTTATTTTTCTTACTTTTTTTTTCTTTATTTGAACCAGATGACTATTTTATATATATGAATAAAATAAAAAAAGATTCAATAATTAAAAAAAAGAAATCAAATATCTACAAAAATAAAATTTCATAGCATCTGGTTTATTCTTTTTCATTTAGCAATCCAAAACATATTTATATAACATCATCATCATCATCATGGTATATATATATATATATATATACACACATAAATATAAACATTGCAAGAATAGATTTAAGTTGTAAATAATATTTTTCTCAGATAAGATAAATATAGTTTTTACAAAGTAATAAATAATGATAGAAATACTGTACTGTCTTTTATATTTTATATTGAGATGGTAATGTCTCATGATATACAACAACATAGTAGAGTACACACATATATATATAAAGTTAAAAGGAAAAGTAGAAATGAACACAAACAAAATTTCTTGTAGATATTTATTTAAAATATATATACTGGATTAATAGATTAATGATTAAATAATAATTTTGATATTTAAAATTATTATAAATTATGGTATTTTAAATAAGTATTTAAAAAAAAATATATTTAATGTTTTATTTAATTCAGATTTTGATAATAATAATAATAATAATAAAAAAAACTAAAACAAGCTTGTTTTCATTTTATAATAGATAACAATTATAAAATTCTATTATCTATTTTTAATTGGATTGTGTAAGATTTTTTTTTAAAATTAAAATTACCTTTGATAAATGAAAATTATTATAATATACTTTTATTTTAAATTCTACAATCTGATTTTGTTTGAAGTATTAAGAAATTTTTTAGATAAAAACTGGTTTTGATTAATGTGAATTAAAAAGAATTATATATCTTTTTTTTTGATCAAGCTAAAAAAAAACTTTGTGTTTTCAAATTCCTCCATAGATTATATATAAAAAGTGGCTTTGAAAGAAAAAAAGAGGACATTATTAAATTATAACTTAAGGCAGATATAGAGTGCAAACCAGCTGCCGCTAGTTTCATGATGTCAAGTTTGAATTCACATGGAAGGAAGGATGGCTTGCCTGCCTAAAGTCTATCAAACTATAGAGACTGAATGGGGCTGACTGACTGCCAACATTTAACTTATATACCTTTTCTAAAAATGTCAATAACAGTACTCTATTCTATCACAGACATAATTATAATGGCCCGCTTACCAAGAGATTCCTGTACTAGCCAGCTTACTTAAAGATTACCATGCTATGATTTTATACATAGTTGCTGATTCATCTATATGTAAAGAAGCACAAATGTCAAATTACTGCTGGTTGTATAAAGATTATCCACGCTGATATTTATTTCATGAATGATGATATTAAGGACTAAGGAAAGAAATTGGTAGAAAGTATTATATATTGAGAATGACATATCTCAATCATTAATTTTGCAGTAAAATAAAGTCAATTTCTACTTATTGCCTATAAGAAAATATTTAACATTGGCTGTATTGATGAAAAATAGATAATTTTGAATGAAATTAAAGCAACTAATTAACCAATGGAAATAATTTTGAGAAAGTTTCTTAAAGTTAGAGGAAATAAATTAGAAACAAAAGAACTTTCTAGCAACACTTTTAATGATGTTTACCATTAAGAATAATCTGAAAAAAAAAAAATCTTTTATGCAGGATTTTCAAAGAAGTAATATTTGTGTGTGTGTGTGTTTTTTTTTTAAAAAAAAGAAAACTTTGTTTAACATTTTAAAATATGTAATTTGTTATTAGGTAAATGTAATTAGAATTGATACTGAAAATACTTTAACTTATATTGAAATAAGCATGTATGTGGTGCTTATTATATTTGTTATTTAATAATAGAATAATACTGGTATATATTAACAAATAGAGTATTATTTGTAATATGCTGGATAGGATTACTTATGTGTAAACATGCATTTATGTAACATAACAAAATAGTTTTTCTTAGTTTATTAATAAGAAGAATCTTTTATATTCTTAAACATGCATGTGAGTGCATAAATGCATGTAATTATTTAATACTTTTTCCAATTTGTATAATAAGAAATTATAAACAATGCTACCTGTGTAGTTTATTATTTTTCAATCTATGAATCAAAATCAGAATGATGTATTTATATTTAATCGCATTTGATAGATCTTTAATTTGATTTTATTGTTATTGTTTCTAATTAATAAATTTATACATCACTATTTTAAGTTATTCCAGTGAATTTATTTAATACTAAAATAGGTTTAAAGAATTTTAAATTTATTTTTTTCTTGTTTACAATTACAGTCCATAGAGTTCTTGCTTCCTGTGCTAGATTAGAGCACAATAGTTAGTTATATGGATGTAGGGATTTATATTGATGTTTGGACAACCAGATGATAATCCTGAATAACACAAAGGTATCACCTTTAAAGTCTATGCACTACATTTTATTAAAAAAGAAAATTGAGTTTATAGTTGGCCTGTACACCCATGGTACTCTATGACCAGAGCATTGATGATGATCAGCATTTTTTATTTTTATGGGTGATGGATTAGCATTTAAGTATATGTATCCAAAAAACTATTATGTTTTGCCCTAAATCTGGCAATGGCTAAACGAGTAACCTGTTTATAAGGTGTGTTATATTGTGCCTTAAATTTGGTAATGGCTAGATAAGTAGCCTATTTAGTGTGTACCTCTTTTAAAAACCAGTCATAAGGTTGACTGTTGATTATTGATTGATTGCTGATGAGTAATGGACTCTTCTGTAATGCTGAAGATGCACTTTATGTTTTGTTCATGCTGACTTTCTGCTCTTATTCATTGTATTCTTTTTATATTTAATTTGAGTTATTTTATGGGGATGATATTTTGCCATCTCTCCATATTCACCCCTAATTTTACATACCATTGCAATATATTGACAGGTATTATTATTTATTATCCTATTTCTTTTCACTAAAGTAAAAACTGCATACTAAGATATTTATATTTTAAAATTCATATGCAGACATGCAAAGTAAAAACTGCATATTAAGATAAAAGTTATATGTTTAAAATTCATATGCAAATATACAAATAAATAATTATAAGAATAAAAAAATAAAAACAAAAAAGAAAACAAAATTGTACATTGAATAGTTATAAATAGGTATATGATTGCAAAAGGGAATTTGCTTAAGTCTTTAAAGTACTAAAGAAATTAATTAGGAGAATTTTTATTGTTCACTCCATATATTCTTGTAGTTTATATAATTACTGGATAATTATTCACATTATAAATGAACATAGTTGGCTGTTAGGCAACACAAATCAGCCAGCAAGATGAAGTTTTTAGATATTACCACAGAGTTTAAGTTTTTTTCAGAAAAAATAAGTCTACGTGTATATAAATGCTGATCCAATTTTATATTTACAATCATAAAAAGTAAAAATAAATTATGGCTCCCATTTGTTGAAAAATATAAAATCATTACGCAAGATAACAAAGTGAAGACAGAGAATGTTAAAAATTTCTGAGTTAATGACCTAGGTTACCATTTTATATAAGACAATTTGAAAAATGGACATGTAGTTAACTATAAATGCAAAACTTAAAAGCATAAATGGGGGGGGGGGGGGGCATTATAAGCAAAACATGGGAAAACAATGTGGAAATTGATTAATAATTAATCAGATTGAGTGCAAAGATTCACTATTCAATTTAATGGTAGCTTTAAAATACAAATAACTAAGATTTATGTTTCTACAAGTTCTCAATGCGATGAAAAGTAAAGAATTTCTATGTAAATTTACATGATACTTTCTATTAAACTAAAGAATATTTTAAAATTATCATTAGAGATTTTAATGCTAGAAGAAGACAATATTTGAAAGATGAAAATATTGTTGGTAATTTTGATTAAAGAGATAGAAATAAGAGAGAACAAAGACTGTAATTTGAAGAAAAACTATACACTATGATACAAAGAAGGGTTCTAGTAAATTATTAACTGTGCAGCCTTTGGTGGCGCTGTTTCTAGTTAAAAACAGAGCGTTATAACATTATTTATAAATACGGGGTTTTTTTTTTTTGGCCGGCGTGTTTTGATTTTTTTAATAATAACAAATAAAACGGGGTTTTGATTTTTTTTTTTTTAATAATAATAAATAAAACGCGACTTCTTTTTTCTCTTACATTTATAAATACGGGTGTTTTTTTTTTTTTTGGCGGCGGGTTTTGATTTTTTTGCTTTTTTTAATAATAACAAATAAAATGTCCAAAACAAAAACCAAAAAGTCAATCGCGGTATTGTTTTTTAACACAAAAAAGATGTATGTTAACCGGTTTTGTTACATTCTGTAGGATTTATTTATTTATCTTTTTTAAGAGACGTACAAGCTTGTTAAAGATTTTTTGTTTTCATAACAAATAAAACGTCCGGTATTTTTATTCTTTTTTAACAACAAAAATTAGCTCGGGTTCATTTTTAAAATCTACTTAATGTGCTGTTTATTGATTTAAAACAACAACAACAAACCTCTTTTTGCTTCTAAACGGAACGAATAGGTATGTCAAAAGAAGAAGTATTTTTTAAAAAAAAAAATCAATCAATCAAGAGATGTCCAACAAACTACACCGCCCCTTTTTAACACTGTCATTCTGGTGTTAATTACATGATTTACAGATAAAAATAATCGCAAACAAAACACAAATTCTTTCCAGAAAATAAATTTATTAACCACATATGACTGAACTAAATCAACTGTAACGAATGGCAGGATGTTTTGGGCTTGCAAAAATGCAACTGCCTCACTTTCTCTGTTTGGGACGTCCCACAAATATAATAACGTGGTAGACATTTTGTTCTTCTTTTTCAACTCTCGTCCGAGTCACAACAGAAACGGTATTTTTCCGCAAACAAGCTCCAATCGTCTGCCAGAGAGCTTGAGAAATTTTATTTTGTCTTTTTTTGACCCCCCCCCCAAAAAGCCAAAATTAGCCAAAAAAATTTTTTTTTGACAAATATCAATAATACGCTGAAAATTACTAGTACGCAAAAATCTTTCAGTTGGGAAATACAGAAAATCATAAACATCAACAAATAAACACTTGAAAAAGATGACAATGCTCACACTCTCATCTTAAATTCTAGCGAGAATACAAATTCTGTCAATATGCATAGGAATTCAACCCGCAATGAAATCAACGGCAAACTATACGATCACAGTATTGTTAGTAGACGTAGTGTTATTGAACGCGGAAGAATTGGCCGCGTATTATAACCACTACATACGATCTACTCGTATATTAATGATCACTCGTATATTAGCCGTAGTTTCGGCCGCGAAAGCGGTATAATTCTGTGTTTTTACACAGAAACAGCGCCACCAAAGGCTGCACAGTTAATAGTTTACTAGAACCCAAAGAAGATATGAATATACAAACATTTAAATAAAATACAGTAGAAATAGATTATATTTTAACAATAGAAAATATATATTTGAAGGCTATGCATTAATGCAAAATTACAAAAAAAAAAAAAAAGAGCTATTAAAAAAATAGTATTAGCAAATGATAATCTTAGATTTAACAAATATTTCAATGAATTTAAATTACAATTTGTAAATGACCTTAAAATATAACACACTTGTTGGGTCTAGAGTTGAACGAAATCAATAACTCATACTTTATTATGAAATGCCATACAATTTAATTCTCAATTGAGATAAAGCAATGTATAAAAAAAATAAATATAAAAATGAAACAATTTAATAGAACTAAATATAGAGAATTCAAAAAATTATACAAAAGGGATTTAATAACAATATAAAAAATATAACTATGTGAAATGACTGTAGAAGAAAACAAAAGTTTCAAACAATAAAATACCTTGACATTCGAAAGAAAGCTGTTTTTGCCATAAGAAGATGGCAATATTTCTAAATAGAGAATAACATCGTGAAGCATGTGAAAGATTTCTACAAATCTTTTGAAATTTCAAGAATTTTAAAGGAAAAAAAATGCAACAAGCAAAATTGAATCTATAAAAAAAAAAAAACTTCAGGTAATGATTGAATTATTATAGATATTTAAAAAAAAAACAAATGACAAAATAGAAAAACTTGGAAATGATTGAAGATATATTAGATGATTGGAAAACTTAGATTAATATTTAGGAAAGGTGAAAAGAAATATTTTTAAAACTACAGATCTATTTATTTTCTGTAAGCTCTATACAAATTAACTACAGAAATTTTTTGATTCAGACCACTAAAAAGCAAAATAAATTTAAAACTAGATCATATCCAAATATTAAGAGAAATTATAGAAAGGACTAATGTGTATATGTTACTATTTTGCATTATATTTATAGAATAAAGAAAATACATTTAATTTTATAGGCACCAGTAAAGAAAATTTAAAGGCTGAAATGGATTGGAGATGAGATAATAATTGGTGGACAACTAAAGATTAAAACTGGATCCCAAGAAATATTATAAGATCTAGAAAGAACTATATGTAAAGTGAATATATAAAATCAGAAAGTTTGTTGGAAAAACAACAACTATGAATTGGAGAAACAGGATTAAACTTGGAAAGATCTTTATTTTGTAATAGATCTTGAAAATTATAATAAAATTAGTGCATATACCTAAACTAACAACAATAACAAATGTTTATTTATGCATAATTAAAATCATTTAAATATTTAAATCCATGGAAATACATCAACAACTCTAAATACATAAGACTTAAATACTATTACAATTTTTATTACAAAAGACCATTTAGCAGCCATAACAGTAAATATTCAAATACACATAAGTAGAAACAACAACAAAAATAATGAATATATGAACAAATAAAAAGAAAAACAGAATGTTTATAAATGACTTTACTTACAGCAAGCAATTCCATAAATAACTGCCGTTCTTCTTCATCTTGATTTTGATATTTCTTCATTTTTTTCAATTTTGACTGGAAAATATGTACATATACACATATTATAACAATGAAAATAATAGCTGGGTTAAAAATCTGTGAAATTTAATAAAAATATCTAAATTGCAATCATTAGATATCAAATATAAATAAAGTAAGTAATGGGTGTTTTTATACATACATATATATACACACAAACTATCATATGTCATTTACTAAATTTTTTAAATCTCTAAACATTATCCATTAATGAAAAGGTTGAGCAATCTTTACACATATATTTTGGACTTCATGAGGTGTCCTAAAAATGACCAATAGATTCTAGTAATGGTATTCTATTTAAATATCATTACTATTCTACAATATCTGATGATGATGCCCCGAAAAGGGCTTGCAGAGAGGAGTTCTTTTCCACTAATAAGTAATGTTGAAAATTCACTACATGACAAATGAAGATTTAACATTGTTTCAATTAATTACATATTTGCAGTATTTACATAAATATACAAGATCTAATGTGAAAATTGATTTTTTTTCTTTTACAACTAATAATATAGTCAGTGAGCTCATTAAAATATTATAAGTACAGAAAATGTATTCAATGATCAAGCTACTTGTCATCCCATGCCACAAAAAATATATATTCAATGATAAATCATATCTGCTACTTCTGATACAATAAAAGAAAAAAAAATCTTAATCGCAACTTATATACATAATTCTTACTAAAATTTTGACTTATCTCTTTTTCCCTTTATAGACATCATTTTCTAAAAGTTAAAATTTTTATTAAATACAGTATTTGAAATGAAGGCAAATTATGAAAAAAATATATATATCCAGAGAATTAGTCTTTGACAAAGAAATTGGAAATTACTAAATGTTTCACTTAGCTAGAAATCAAATAGGTAAATCATAATATAATGGATTTTAAGTTTATAGTTTAATATTGATTATAATGTCATTAAATATTTATGCAATTATTTAAGGATAAAAAATAAAATAAATATTATTTCTATGAATATTATAGGTTCATAATATAATGGTTATCATATCTGACTATTATGCCCATCATATCATCTTGGATTCTAATCCAGGCTGATTTATAATCAGATTTAGAACTTTTCTGGTAACTGATAAATAGATGATTCAGCTTACAGTTCAAGTAGTGATTAATAAACAAATATCTAGACAATATCATTCAGCAATTAGCAAGTCTGGTAATATTGTTTTTTCCTTCACTATTCCTCTTTCTTGAGATTGGACTTACAAATGTCTTTTACTTTTTTTTACTAGTACTATATTGTCTACTTACTTTATTAATTTACATTATGATATTATGAAAATAATAATAATTGTTAATGCTATTGCTACTTCTGTTACTATTACTTCTACAAATACTACAACCACTGTACGTAAAAAAGAAAATAAGACAGATTACATAATAAAAAAAAAATTTCAAAGCAAATAAAAAAATATAAACAGAAACATTAAACTTGATTACATAAAATAGAAAATATAATCATAATTCATACAAGTCTGGAAATAAAACTGATCATACAAAAAATAATTGTTACTATTATTAGAATTCCGAGCATATTTCTAGAATAAAATCTTAGACGTGTTAACTTATATACAAAATCATAATCGGTAAGTTTTCTAATAATTAACTGACTAAAGTATTTTTCCAATTATTTGGTACTAACTAACTTATAAAATATTAATACAATCAAATCTGAGTCCAGGCAAAAATTAATTAACTCATCTGAAGAATAGATGGTTAATTAAATACATTTTTATTTTTGTTCATTTTCTAATTAAAGATGTAAATGGCTATTTTTGCCATATCCAAATTTAGTTTTGATCCAGACCAAGAAAACCTAGACTTATAATTTTTCTTTCATACAAATGTCTTACAGCCAACCCAGCAAGCCATCTATGCAAGTCTGATGAATCAGTAGTTATCAGATGGTGAAAAGTTAACATGGGTTAGTCAGTTCATTGCTGATGTAATGGGGGGTGCAATTCCATGATATCATTTGCCTTAAATAAAATAGCAAACATAAAACAGAATAACAAATAGAAAATCCAAAATACAATTAATTTTAATGATTTATCTACCTTTAATTTTTGCATTCTTTATTAAAAATATAAAGAGATGACAATTATATTTAAAGATGAATAAAAACATTTTTTTTATGACTGTCTTACTCATATATGTAATATATTAGAAAGTAATCTTCCATCAACATGCTATTTTGCATTGCTGGCTATACAGTTTCTAAAATCATTCTTTAGGAAAAATAATTCATATTTTAAACAGGCAGCAGAAGAAGTGCTCATTAGGAAATCCAAGAATATTACATATAACAATATTAATCAAATCAACTGATGTCTCATAGTTAAATTAAAGGTTTGGTATCAAGAGCTGTTCAATTTAGTAAAACATATAATACTGAAACTTTCTTATTATATTAACCTAATAATGTTTCCTGCACCATAACTATAGATAATAATTTAATAATCATTATCATTATATTTTAATAAAACAATGTAATGTCTAACAAAATTACTTCTTATCCTATATGTTTAGCAAAAAATTGTTTAACGAGAAATTTCATAAATGATATTTCTAGAATATCTACAGCTACGTTTAGAGATTTACTTTGACTATCATCCTCAAAAATAAGTTGAGTGGAAGTTACTTTGAAGTCTGGATGTTCTACTTGCTCCATCTAAAAATTGAATTCTTCAGATAATACAGCTATAGTTTTTTCATCTTTAAGATAAAAAAAAAAACCCCAATACTTTCTATCCCCAATATTTCAAGGTACTTATATCTGAGCAAATTAATTAATTCATATTGTTTCAATTAAGTATAAAATTCTCCTTATGTTATGAATTGGGGTACATTCAGAATAGAAAACTATATAATTTGATTAAATTGATATTACAAAATCATTCATAAAATTATCTCCGAAAATAATATTTTGAATGTCCTTCCCAAGTATAAAAATTGTTCCGTTTCTTTTTTACTACTGACTGAAAACTTGAAAACATTTTGCACTGAATAAGCTTTCTTAAGCCAATCAATGTGTTGTCAAATTATGAAAGTGCTGAGAGACATTCTATGATATTAATCTAACCTTGTAAAATAAGCTGAGCTGAAGTGAATATATTTTCCAGTATTAATTAATTATCATTCTAGTTTGCAAATTCTTTTCATAATAATATATATATGAATGGTTCATGATTACATTCAACTACATAGGAAATATGCTTTTATACAATATTTAAATAGCGGTCGATTTTGCCAATTCATTTTCAGAATAAAATATATAAGTGGCTTACAATCACTTTCTATTATACAGAAGACAAGTTTGTAAACATTACTTGCCATTCTATATTGCCTACTCAGTTCCAAACCAACAGAAAAAGTAATGACAAACTACTCAACAATTAATACATATAATTTATTAGTTACAAAATACCCACATGTTAATCAATAATATAAATAGAATTTACACAATTAATGATAAGATAGTCGTACCGAGTGATGGAACTCACTTTCAGCTATATGATTAGCTTGCCTTGCGAGTTCAAGTAAGACTCATCCGGCTGTACTGAACAGCACTAGTCAAGTCGGCTCTAGTTCAGACTCTTCCAGCTGCACTCAGACAGCTTGCCTTGAGTCGAATGCAGTCGTAGCAGTTTCCAGTTCTAGGTGGATTTGCCTCACTGCATAGATGTATCAGTAGTGACTAGTGAAGACCCCTTAGCTGTAGGCAGAGGTTTCATTGGGAAGCATGTTCAGTTGTTCAAGTTGTCAGAAGTTAATGGTTTCTGCCTTGCCTCCAAAAAGGCTGACTATTTAATGTCAGATCCTCTGCCTTACTGGTAACATACAGATTCAGAGCATGAACCCCAATGAAGGATTCATCCCCATTAGATAGCAACCGGGTGCTAGCCAATCAGGCAAGGAATCTAGAATAGTCCACTTCTGAAGGCAAGGTCAGATATGACATCCCTCCCCGGGACTAAAATTAGCCCTGGAGAACATAAAAAATAGTGCTTGAACTATAAAAAAAATTTTCCAAAATAGTCAACAGAGGTAGTTTACAATTGCTTTCTTCCATATAGTTTGGAATGATATTTGATTGCTAAGGTGTCTGTAATCAACTATTAATGTCATCCTATATCCATGTTACCCAATATATATCTTATTAATATCATATTAGAAAAAAACAAAGAAATGGCAGGCAATAAAAACAGACACAGAACTTTATTAAAAGAAAAAGGAGGAAAGATGAAAGTATAAATTTCAATATGGCAATTATAAACAAAAGATGAAAAAAATTAATATTCAGTTAGTATCTTCACATTTACAAAAATCATTTTTATATAGATATGAGCTCTACTCACATTCTATAAAATAGAAACTAATGCAAATGTATAGAACAGGTATTTCAAACCTTTTTGATTCCCATATCCCCTTGGCTTTTTAGAAAATTATTTGATACCCCCTATTCATTACATTATGAAAAAAGCAGTTGGAGGATGTACGATGCAATATATCACACACATGAGCAGGAGGTGCAGATGCTATGGAGGCAGATCTGACAATTTCACTAGTGAATTTTGAATTTAACTGGTTATTTTGAGTTATCAGTGTCTGCAGTAAAAAATAAGTTTATGCAATCTTACTGTATATTGGTTCAAAAAAAAGATGTTAAATGTTACTGAAGTGGGTGATAGATAGTATCAATATGGAAAAGCCCAGAAATGTTGACAACATAACTATTTTTGAAATATATTAATTGTATAATATATTGGTTTACTTGCTATACATCATATCTTCTTGACAAATTTCCCATAACTCCAAGGAGATATAGGTACCCCAGGTTAAGATCCTTAAAATAAAATATACAATAACACATTTAAAAGATAATAAATACAATCAATTAGCATTAACACATTAAATGTCATCAATTTTTTTAAAAATATAAAATAAAACAAGTGTTCATGCATTATATAGTAAATATTGTATTTATTGGAAATATATATATATATTAGAGAATGTTTTTCAAAACTATTATATTCAGAATGAGATTCTATTCATAATTTAGGCTGCAAATTAAATTTTTGGACTTCAGAGATTTTCATTCTGATATACAGATAAATATACTTTAATTCACGATTTACTATATTGTTTTATAATTTTCACTTGAAAAATCATCGTCTAATGAAGGTTCATAAGCAATGTTTCTTTGAGAAACTTATATATCATTGACATTTAACAATCATGGAAATTACATTTATAGTTTTTATGATTGGATTGACAGAAAATTATCTTTACATCTTCAATAACTAAATAATTTTGATAATTATTTAGTAGCAGTAATCTCTTTCACTTTACTCAGTTATTTCTGAAACCCTGAATATTTCATAGATACCAAATAATGGTCTTAATAAATTATTAAAAATCATATAAACTATATTCTTTTTTTCTCCTATAATTATATTTATTAAAAATATATAAATTTCAAACATATAAAATACTACGTACATATATACCTATATATGTGAACTTTTATTTATTTTATTTTTTTCTGAATTAAAATGGAAAGCTAAGGAAATAAAAGTAAATGGAGATTTTTTTATGACATCTAGATTTTGCAGATGTGTAGTTGCTTTTATAAATAATGATTTAGAGATTAAGGAAATGTTGCAAGAGTTATCAGATGAAAGTAAAAAAGTAGAATTAAAGGTAAAATGTTAAAAAAGATTAAAGTAATGTTCAATGGATTTTCTCAAAAGAAGAAAATGAAGATTGATAATGATGAGTTAGAAGAAGTTAACATTTACAAATATCTTGGTCAGATTATTACTACAGGTGGAAACATAATGGATGAAATTAACCATTGAATTAAACTTGATTAGAGTGCTTTTGGTAAAAATAATTTAATATTAAAAGGAAATATGCCTATAGGTTTGAAAAGGAAGGTTTTTAATAAATGTGTGTTTCCAGTTCTTACTTACAGATCTAAGACATGAATACTTAAAAGAAAAGCAATATAGAGATTTCCACTCAATGAATTATGGAGATATGTATATTAGAAGTAACAAGAAGAGATTGAAAAGGAAATACATGGGTGAGAGAACAAACAGGTGCTACTGACATCACTGAAAGAATTAAAAGACTGAAGTGGAGTTGGGCTGGGTATATTGTTAGAAGAGATGATAATAGATGAACAGTTGAAATCTTAAACAGGATTCCAAGTGATTGTGAAAAACATAGAAAGGGACCACGTAAGATGAATGGAAGAAATAAGAAAGTGTGCTGGAGTGATGTGGGTAGAGAGACTAGAGATCAGAAAAGATAAACTGAACTTGGAGAGACCTTCATCCAGCAATGGATCAATAATAGTTGAAAATGATGATATGAATTTTATATACATATAGTTATATTTATCCATATATACTTACTCTCTGTCCTCTTTTTAACTGAGGTTGACTTTGCTTTGTCTAACAAAAAAAAAAAAGTAATATTTAGAATTATATGAACAAACCAAATAGTTTGTTGTTAAATAAATTATAGAATATTATAAATTAACTTACATAAATTTTAATTCATTTATTTGATAGCATTTTTATATTCTTAATTTATATATATATGATGATAATGAAAAATGTATCTATGCATAAATATTTTTATATTATTATAAAATTAATAACAAGTTTCCCTTACATAAAAATTAGTGTGTGGTATGCAAGTACCCAAACACATATTGCAATGCTGTGATCAGAGCTTGAAAGATGGTTATAATAATTCTTTAATGAGATAATAAAAATTTATATTAAAAAAACTAAAATAATTAAATAACAAGATGTATGTATGTATGATGTACAATGTATTAAATTAAGAAAGAAATTTAATCCATGTAAGATTGTTTTAATTATAAAAAAAAGAAGCTTAAATTAAATGTAAGAGTTTGATTGGATTTGTAGATAACAATAAATGAATCTATAAATCGATTATGCCATATTAATTAAACTAAACTATAAGAAAAAAAACAATTTAATAATATATTATTCAATATTAATTAAAGTAAAAAAAAGTTAAAATTTTTTTTGAAAGATTAAGTAAAAGAATGATGGTGAGAAATTCTTTAACTGTGGATAGTCTCAAAAAAAAAAAAAATCTGTTTAGCAGTGGAGAGCACAGGACAATTAAAAAGGCCTGTCTGTGGAAATTTAGTTTAAACTCCTAGATTCAAGAAAAGCCATTTTTTCTTTTTGAGCTCTAACATTTGTTCAGTTATATATACATAACTCTCCTAAAAAAAATGTGTCATCAAATATAAATCATGACAAGAAGAAATAATAATTCTCTATTCATGGATAGTTACTTTGTGAAAAAACTATACAAAATGCATTTCTAATATGACCAAAATGTTTTTTTAAGTATTATTTATTTTATTTATTTACTTTTTGTCTGTACAAATATTAATTTAATCATTTCATTCTAAAATAACTTTAAATTTGGGTGTGAGTGAGTTAATTGTAAAATATAAATAAATTGTTATTAATTTTATAAAATTCAAGTTGTCAGTGCTATTTTATACCTCAGATTTCATTTCAAATATTCATCCTAGCATTTATAATTTTTATGTTGAAAGAAAATTAGAGAGAATGTATAATCACTGAGAAAATTAACTAAGATTGGGGGGTGTAGCGAGGTTATGATTATTCCATTCAGAAAGTTTATTTTCACATGAAAAGATGGTGTCCTAATATAATGCATGCCTTTATCATTAATTAACTAAAAAAAAAAAACAAATTTCTGCATGGCAAAGCTTATTTCAAATTTCTGGAGTTGATTTTAATGAGATGGTTGGGAAATATAATCCATTTTATGTTCAATCATTTCCGTCATTATTTTTTTTCTGTATAATTATATGAATGTTAGATTAGTTATATTGGAAAAAATATAGACATATAACACACACATTTATTTATTCAAAAATATACACCCACATATTAATTATTTTGCATTTACTAAAATTAGGTTATACTGGGAATTAATTTGGTCTATTATTACTTTTTGTTCTTATTTAAATCTCAATTAGAAATGGAAAAATTTTGAATATAGAATTTATAATTACTTAACTAATTCATCAAATTTTTATTTAAAATGTTATTTACATGAAGTGTTCATAATTTTAATGCCATAAAATTTTATTGTAATAATACAAACATATATGCTTCTATAATGAAAACAATTATTTCATGATAATCAAATAGTTATAACCATTTAATAATATATATAAATTTAAATTCTTTAAAAATATATCTATGAAAAATAATAAAAAATATTTATATTTCATACCACATTCATATATATGTTTTGTTTACAATTTTTTAATGAATAAGTTGATGCATATGATAAAAATTAATTTTCATTAGTAGTATTATCTTACACAAATGCTTCTGAAAAAGACTTTGGGCTATATTTCTGCATTGTATATATTGAAGCCAACTAGAAAATTTTCTATTCAAGTACACGATAATAATACTATGAAATCAGAATGTTAAAAATATAATTGATGATTCTAGTCATCTTTAAAAATAAATAAATAAATAAAAAAATTTAAAAAACATTATTCTTAAAAATTCAAAAATAAAAGCTCTAAGAAAAGTGTGCATAAAAGAATATCAGCCATATGATTTTATCATTCTATTTTCATAGAATTACTATTACCAAACAATTGGGTATGAACATTTCTGATTGATTTCAAATATACTGTGGAAAAACATAGCAAATGAATATCTCTTTAATGAGGAGTTAAATATATATGGTATACAAATGGTATAAATATATTTATATGTAATAAAATGAAATAGTAATTAGAATATTTGACTGCAGAGATCAAGATTATCATCTCTGTAGGAAAATCTTTAATTTTACAAAGTTTTCTCATTCTCAATTATTTCTGTATTTAGTGTAATTTCAATATCTTTGTATTATAATCAAGTCTCTATTCAGTCTATGGCTTGATTCTTTGTAGTTTGTCATTCGTATGTCACAACTGATTGGTTGAAATTTTTTCTTTTTTAAATTGCGCGAAAACTATAAGCGTGACATCAACAGAAATCCCAGCATCCATCTTTAAAATGATATAACAGAATTAAAAATCGGATAAAATTTGAATTTTTTATTAATAGACACATTTAATTTTTTTATACTTTGGTCAATTTTCTAGTTTACATGAGGTCGATAAAGGCAGAAATTTTTTATCAGCCTCATTATCTAAGGAAAGTGGATTAAAAACACGCTGATATTCATATTCAAGGCCGGCAATGGGATGTGAACATAATCACAGAATATCGTAAGTATACAATTTTAATTTTTTAGAATATTTAAATTTTTTAAAATTATTTTGATAAATGGTAAAATTTATTAATTTGTTTGCATTTATATTTTGGCATCTGTGTACTATATAATATTAAATCATTTATGCCTTTTATTATATAGTATATAAATTTGTATTCAAATATAACAAAAGTGGTTTTTGTACAGTGTAATTTTGTGTCTCTGATCCAAATTTGAGGCAACCTTATTTTATAGACATGATTCTCAAAAGGTTTAATAATTTATTACTATGTATTGGTGTGTTTGTGTATCCTCTTGCATGTTTGTATAACAAGTAATGATTTACATATAGAGAGCAGTGCAATGTAAATTTTATAAACTGATAATCAAATGTACAGAAAGGTTGCAGTTGATAAAGTAATCACAAAATTTACTGGGCATAGTACCTTATGAAAATATAAACACTTAAAACCAATAAAGAGAGATTTCTATGCCTTGATACTCATGCTGTGGAGTCAGCAGTTTTGCCACATCTTGCATTACATTATTTTCAAGTCTATAGTTAGCAAATGAGTTATATGCAAATAAATTATATCTATGTGAGACAATAAATATAACAAGATAGCATCACTGATGTGTATAAAGAATATAAACATCAGACTGATGTACCCAAAAAATATAAAATGAAGAGATGAAACTCATTTTATCAGTGATACAGACAGTAGCCTACAATTTCTTGTTGTAGATAGGCAAGAAACCAATTGCTATGATGACAAATGCATACCTATCTTCTGGAAATAATTTATTTTGTATTTTTTATTAGGATGAATCTTTTACTTATAGATGCCTTTGAGATTTGGTAACTTTTGGGGTACAAAATAAAAATGAAGAATTCATATGCGACTTGTTTTGGAGATTCTGAAGCTATGGATTATCTCAGGTAAGAAGTATTATTTATAGTTTGAAAGATAATTTTGTGAAAAATACAAAGAAATTATCAATGAAGATGTAATTTAAACTTAGTTAATGATAAATTAAAAATTATGAACAAAAAATAAAGTAATAATTATTCGGATATTTGTCTTAGCCTTATTGTTTTCTTTAATTTTTCTAGTTTCCATCAAAGTAAAGTTTTTTGCTCTAACATTATTAAATTGTATTTCAGGTCATTTTTTTTAAAAATTCAATATGGCACCTGGAACCATACCAGTTGTTAAAGAATAAAATTTATATTTTATTAACATTTTTTGTGAAATAAAAAATAATTTAAAAACAAAACATTAAAGAAGAATGCTTCATTATTAATTCAAAATGTATGATAAACCAGTAACCTAATACTACTATAATAAGCAAAAATTAGAATTTAAATTTAAACAAAATAATAGTATTGACTACAAAGCATAATAGACTATCCAATAGCAGGATTAAGTCCAATATCAGGTCATAAAAATAATAAAGAATATGCAAGCATTATTAAATTAAAAGATTTCTTATAAAACTAAATCCTTGATTTTTACAGACAAATATTCTAATTAATGATTAGATTTTATTATATATAATTGTTGTGGATGATCAAAATTACATATACATATACTATTCAATTAATCAAATATGTCAGTAAAAAAAAATTATTCTTACTTTGTCTGGTGCAGTTTGTTCTTCAATATTATTTACAGCATCATCAGATAGTTTCAATGGAGGTCTTAAAAACAAAATAAAAATAAAAAAAATTAAATAAAAATGAACTAATTATTTATAAAAAGTTTAATAAGACATAAAAAAAACTCTATAGCATGCACTTTACCTAAGTTTGAACAATCTATCCATGGGATAGAACCACATTAAGATATATCAATGAAAACATCAATTTGTTTGAAATAAAAGGTCAATGTTTATTATTAAATTTACTAAACAGTGTTGTAACTAGAAAAGCAATATGTATGTGGATTAAGTAAAAGCATAAAAATAATTTATATGTTAGCAAAAAAAGCAATGCAAAAAGTATTCCAATTATGACAATAAATGTGCTAAATGAAAACAATTCTTAAGAAATGAAATAGAAGCATAAAACCAAATGCAAAATAAATAAAAGCTTTTGTTTCATATTTTCTGATGAAATTAATTTGTGATAAAAAAATATAATAAATCAAAGGTTTTAGAAAGAAATACACCCCAAAAAGTAATCTGTAGGAAATGAGATTCCAAAAAAAAAAAAAAAAATCTTAAATGGCAAGAAGGATAGTAAATAAAAGCATAAAAATAATTTACATTTTCCAAAGAAAAATTAATTGATATTTATAATGAAATCTATAATTAATAATAATAATTCTTTTTTTTTTTTTCTTAGAAGTTACAATTGTAATGGAGACAAGACTTAATGCCATTATTTTTGAAGACTTAATAATTATCTTAATCTCACTGCAACTAAGATATTGATGGGAGTTTTGAATATGTAGATCTTCAATTGAATAGACAAATTTACAATTGAAAAACAGAAAGAATGAAAGATTTGATTTTTATCAACTATTGTAGAATGAAATGTTATCCCAGTTCATCCATGTATAATTTATTTTAATAAAAATATCAATGGCAGAAGAGATGAACATGTTAATGCATTTAAGATTTACTCATCATCAGCAGCACTATCTCACTAAGCTATAGATATGGGTCATAGTATTGATTTTTCTAACAAGAGAATATTACCCAGATGCACTACTCTCCAATAATATCAGATCAAAGAAGCCATTAAGATCTTTAAAAGGACTGATTACATTAACAAATGTGATGATACATGCAAACTATCTTCTATTTGGAAGAATTTTTTAATAACTCCTTAATCCAATAAACATCATATGATCACCACACAGATCCAAGACTCCTCAATGACAAAGGCCACAAGCCAGAAACTAGTTTGGGGATATTGGATGAGTAGGTATTAGATGGGGATTTTATGCACAAGCCTTCTGGCATTCATTGTTTACTCTGGCTAGCACTGAGTGGCAATACTGTATGGAGAGTTTTGCCTGTTTTAAAAACTCCTTAATCTAAATAATTTTTAATATTTATTACTTCTATCTATTTTCTGTTAATAGAATATTCGTTCGTTATTATTATGCATCAATGTTTACAGCACCTTTACAATTATTTTTTCATAATATTTATTACCCAGTTGATGACGAATGTGATCAGGCTGAAACACTGACATATATATTTTTACTAATATAAATTAACATGGATGTATCTGGATAACAGTTCATCTATATCTGCAGCCCAAGAAAATCTTCAATTTAACATATATATAAAACCAACACTAAACTATTCAATAAAATAACTCAGTTACCCAAATTCAAAGCCAAAATTTATAAAAAATTCTTTAACACAACAAATGGTTTCCTTGACAAAGCAGCCTTCTCAAGTGCAAAGGAATAAAAAACACATCAACAAGTATATACTAATTGCATTTTCAAGAATTCACTATTTCACCCCACACACCTTTAATATTAAAAGAACTCTTAACTAAGTTAATTGATTTGATATTATAAATTTTTAATAATACATATTTTTTAATTCTTTTTATTTCATTTTTTAATGTTTTAAATTTTAGCTAGTATTGTTTAATTTGGAATTTGGAGTAATTGTATGATACATATATAAAGATTAATATAACCTTTCAAATAGGAAACAGCATTTTCCAATAGCTACCCTCACCCTTCTATTAAAAAAAAAACATTATTCAGAAGGCTTGCCAAAGCATAATGGTGATAATTAAGATTTTTCTAATCTTGATGTTTTACCTACTCGTTAAGAATAATTATGTATTGAATAGTTAGCTGGAGTGAATTTGAATCAATTGTCTGAAGAAAAAAAAACACAAAAAGAAAAAAACAATCGATCAAATTAGAATCTAGCTTATAAGTACAATGCATGACCACAGCATCATTAAACTCTACATAAAGAAAAATAGATTAATATTTGTTTAATTGACTTTGAAAGGCATTTTAGTTTAGTGGATATTATTAAAAAAAAAGTGCATCGGAAGAGATGTTTATTAAAAATTTGTATATTTATTAAAATATATTCCTAAAACTTTAACGATATTCTGACAGAAGATATAAAACTATAGCAAAGTTTAAGGCAAGGAATACTGTCTATCTCCTGTTTTGATTAATATATTGAAGCGGGTCATATATATAAATGCATATATATACATGCTACATGTATATATTGTTGCCATAAAGTTGTAATACTAAGGCATTTCAAAAAAAAAATGTATAAAGGAAAGTTAATTTTATTATAAAATTTAAGTAAAGGGGGTTCAAGTCAGCAAAGAAAATTTAACTAATTAATTAAAATCAATAAACATCACACGATCACCACTTCTTATGCTTGCTCTTAACTATTATTAAAACAAAGAAACTCTCTATACATATTGCCACTCAGTGCAAGCCAGAGTAATTTTCTGGCATCCATTGATTATTCTGGCTTGCACTGAGTGGCAATATGTATAGAGAGTTTTGCCTGTTTTAATTAAAATCAACTGATGTTCAAAAGAATGTATGAATTAAAATCTAATTTTGGAATTTATATTTTAGTGTTATTGTCATTATGGTAAAAGGTGATAAGAAATATGTAATTACTGTGGGGAGATTAGATAAAACCAAAGATATTCGGAATTTCATTGAGAAAAATGCAATTAGTAAAATTTTTAAAATTAAACTAAATCAAGATTTTCTTGCATTGGTGGTTGAGAGGTCAGCGCGACTGCCTTGCACTTGCAGACAGTTGCCCGGGTTGCGGGTTCGCGTCCCGGCCGATGCTATGACACTTAAAAAAAAAAAAACTAAATCAAAATTGCGATCAGTAAGATTTTTTTTAGATAGTAAAAAAAAGAATTTTCTCTAAGTTTTAAAATTAATTAATCAATTTGGAAAATATCCAGATGCCATTGTTTTGAGTGATATATAAAGAGGCAGGGAAGAAAGAGTTTTAGTTCTTATAAAGTTTTTCTAAGCTGTTATAGATTACGTCAAGCTATGACCAGTGAATAGAGCATATAAATTTCTCTGACCATCTCAGAGGAGCATGAGTATAGAGTCCCATGGTACTTACAGAATGCAATGCTGCTAAAGTCCTTGCCCACAATTGATGATCCAAGATGCTGATATATGTAATGCCATAGAGTGATCAGTCAACCAATATTCAAGGACACTACTATAGAAGACCTATGAAAATACTGGAAAGTTCAGCATAGTATTTGATCAACTGTCAAAACCTTCATGAAGGTCTATTAAAATAATGATTTATTTTAATTTTGTAAATCTCAATTTACTGGTGAACAATTCTATCATTTTTAATATTCTATTTTCTTTATTTGGGGTAATTATTTATTATTGACTAAAATATGCTTTCTTATACTATTATTTAAACTATTTTATTGTATTATTAAAATGTTTTCTTGTGGTATTATGACACGATTAATTAATTCAATTTTAAGAAAGATTGACTATTGTAATATACCCGATCCTTCTTAAATCTGCTAGACATTATTTCATAATCAGATGGAAGTAAATATATCTCAATGACTAAATATTTTGATGTAATTAAAAGTCAGCTCAGTAATTCTGTCAAACAAGTGTTTAAATCCTTCCTCTCATCAATTTTTTTATTTTTTATTTTTATTATTCTATTTGTTATTTCAAAATTAGCTATTTTGAAATTTGTTATTTAAATCTATTATTTCAATTATGTAATCAAGCCATTAACATCATCACAGATGGTTTATAAACCAATTTTCAAATTTAAAATTAATATCTAGTGTTAAAAAGTTAAAACTTTATTTGAAAGGAATAAATATATATGTATATTACAGATACGCTTTTAATTCTATAAAACTTGTGTTATAATTAATGAAATATATATGTATATTGCAAATATGCTATTTTCAATTCTATAAAACTTATGATATAAATAATGAAATATAAGATATAATAGCTTATTCTATAAAACTTGTAATACCATTTAATATATATATAATTGTTAGACTGTCGTATCGATATTTCCTTCTATAGGTAAGACCTATGGGTCAGATCTCCAATTAAACAGGAAGTAATTTTCTTTACTAAACTTTTTTATGATAGAATAACTGTGTAGGTTGTGATTTAGCCTATATAATAGATGTCCGCACATTATAAACTTGTAGCATGATCGTTCACATTTTATTTTATGCATATATTTATTTTAAGGCCATTTATTCATTATTTTATATAAATTGTATTACTGGGTTGTCTAATTTAATATTTATTTTATTTTCGTTCTTCCAGCAGATGTACATTCCTGCTTCAGAGAAAATAGAATAGGTCGATCCCTTTTGAATACAATCCACATAAATGCGAGAATATTCCTCTTACTTCAGACCATAGGACCTTCGTTTTGCACCACTAATTGGACAGTAGATCATTCCCGCCTGTTGGTGAGATTTATTAATGATTATGGAGAAGATGCTCATTCCTTCCTATCACGATCAATTTATTTCATAGAGACTTGGATATGGCCTTGCGGAGTTGAGCATATTCCAGATTACTTCGTCATTGGACTGTTTATAATTGTAGCAACCCAGTACTACCTTCCTTCTTTGTGTATGTTAAAGCCTGGTATTGAGGCATTGGTGGGTCATGATCACGAGAAATTGGGTGATCATCTATTTAATCATATTTACTAGAGAATTAACTCTCTCATTTAAAGATGTTTTATTTAGAATCATGTACTTGCTCGAGGGATATCTGCTCCAAAGATCAAAATAGATACATCATCCGAGGTCCCTTATTTATGCATATATGATATGCAGTGAAACTTTCTACACATGTAATGACAAATTAAATGTTATGTAGTCCAATCTCTTATGAGTCTAGCAACAAATTAAATGATAATCATTTCTTTTGTTTATTTCTTTGTTTATAATTTATCACTAATAAAGTGTTTGAATCTTATATATGCATTGCATTGGGTATCTTGTTTGCCACAGGGAAATCATATAGTTGCAATCGAATTCTAAGAGTCTCTCCCTGATCACCGAATCAAATAAAATAAGGATTATGTGGGGTTGGAATGAGTTGTGGTGATAAAAGTAACTCTAGTGGTGATTTTGCTGTTGTCTGCTCATTCTGACCATTACAATATATATATATATTTATTTAATAATTCATGTATATGATACTTTGAAAATGATGGAATTAATAATAGCTGTCATATTATATCAGATTTGCTGATATGACAGTACTTATAAAAATAAGAAAAAAAACCTACCAAAATGTTATATAATTTTAGAAGAATCTGTGAAATGATGATAAACATATGATGAAATATTTACAATAATCATTGGATAAGAAGTTATAGAGCATATATGCTTTATATATTTAAAGTCAGAAAATTGATGAAAGTAATTACAACGAGAATATAGTAGCAAATAATTATTAATAAAGAAATACTATATTGAAGTTTAATTAAATTATGTTTAAAAAAAAAAAAATCTTAAATATTTTATTTGCAATGTTATTTATATGAATTTAGCATATGGACTTTTTTTTGTTTATAGACCTATTAAGAAAATTTCGCAAAGGAAACTGCAAAATTCCAACTAGGAGATAAAGACACTAAGGGCTTTATAAAGTCATTCAGTTCTGTTATTATAATCACACATTTGAAAGCCATTAACTACGTGATTTCATTATTTGCATTGATCAACATAAGCACAATGACCATATGTTGTTTTGATTCTAGTGATGGAGATACTGATTGCATTTAGGAAGATCAATTTAATTTACTGTACTGTTGAATGTAGAGAAAGGGGGATTGTTTGGAAGCTTATAAGAATTCACTTTTTATGCTATAAGTCTTCAGTTGTAAATTCTTGGTTAAACATGACGGTTTTGAGGTAAGTCTTGGGTGACAAAACAATGTCATGAGTTAGTGACAAGTTTGAACTATTATATATTTTCTGTGAAGCAATTTCTCTTCTGATGTCAAGATGAGGAATATGTGGGGGGAAAAGGAATCCATCATAAAGGACTAAACTTAAATATCCAGTAATATTTCTGTTGATAATATTTAATTGAGTGTCCAGAAGCTTAGTGTGGAAACTTTTTTTCCAAATAAAAGCATGGTATTTACCAATAAAAAATGCTAATGATAAGGAAGCTATCTGTAAAGTATATGGATCACAAATTCAAATAGAAATTATTTTAAATCTAACCTTAAATAAAATAGAAAAATAAGTAGGGTTACGATCCAGCATTATTTTCAAATAGCACTGGATAGAATTATGTTTCAATCTATTGTTGCAAAAGATTTTATTCAAGTTATGAGATGTTCCCTTCTTATTTAGATAAAGCTATTTGGAAGAATCATATTAACGAGAATTTTTCCAAAAGTGACAGAAAGAAGCTGCTGTGAATAAGTTTTATCTTTAACAAGTCACAATAAAAAAGGCTTTCAAAGTGATGCTGCCTTTATTGATCTAATCTCAGCTCAGCGTGTGAATGTTTTGGAAAAAATACTTCTTCTAAGTTTTTAAAAATCCTTAAATATACAAAATCCATTGATAAAATGCTCTCCAACAAAAAACTTCAAATGACATTAAATAATTGTAGTAGATACAAAATTTTATAGCAAAATCTCTTTCACCTATTTTATTTAATACATTTATCAGTGATCTTCCAGACATAGAATGAGGAAAATTGTCCATGCTCATAATTACCCTTTAATTTGCAAAAAACATCCTTTCATGAAATAGAAAAAGCTCTCAATAAAAATATGAAAAATTGAAAATCTTTTTCAAAGACTGGAATCTCATTCCTAATTTAACAAACACAGTATTTCTAATCCTATTTCATATGAAACAGACTCAGGCAATTAGAAAAAAATGAGAAAAGATTGAATCTTTAGATATGGATTTGGAAAAAAATCAAAAGAATAAGATTAGAAATATAAAAGAATTAAAATGAATAATCAAGAAAATATTATTTACTGATGAAATAATGAAGAGAAAGGGAAATTGCATTTTGAAACGGAAAAATTAGAAAAGATGTGTTGAAACAGATTGTGGACATTAAGAAAAACATAAAGAAAAAGAAAGTGACAAATGATCATAAGAAAAGATGTAATAATGACTGTTTAAAAAGTAAAGCAAAAAATAAGATATCTTTGAAAAATAAATTGAGTTAGTGAGTGAGAAGTGCTTTTTGACAAATAAATAATATTGTTAATGATAAGCAGATGTAATAAAACAAATTTATTAAAATAGTGCTAAATATAAATGTATTTCATACTGACAGTTACATAATATTTATATGGTCCAAGTAAAAAAAGATATCAAATAATAAATATTGAAAAAAAAAAAAACATATGTAGGGATAAGAAAAATTTTTTTTTGCACTTTTAAAATCTGAAGCAAAAAAAAAAAAAAAATTAATAAAATGTCAGACCATTTTTGTAAATCAAAATTTAAAATAGTAATTTAATCTACAATGACAATTCATTTCTGATCCATGATAGGCAAATAATCAATTCTAAATTGAATTTATATTGTAGCAAATCATATCCACTTAAAAAATAATAGTAAAAATTAAAACAAAATAAACTTACTTTTTATTTTGTTTTCTTCTGGGGTCTCTTTTTTTATGTTCCTATAAAAAATAATAATATATATATATATTTACTAATAGAACCAGTAATGTAAATCTTTTAACTAACACAGCAATAAACTTGTTAGTGATGTTGGCAACATACACCAGTAGGTCTACATCATCAATCACAATCAATACTTGGAAATATAAAAAAATGTTAGTAATTCACTAAGAATATAAATCACTCTTCTTTATAGAGAAATTATCAAGAATTCAATAAAAAAATTTATAAGCTAGAACTCAAATAAAATGCCAATTAATACCATTCTAAAACAAGATTTACCAATTTCAAAAATATTTAAATTTTAATAATAAACCATAATATTAGTACTGTTTCCAGAGCATTTATTTTGAAAATGTTGTAAATGATAAAATAATCAATTGAACTCAATTGAAATAAACAACTAATATTAAATAATTATTTAATGTAATTATTAATTGTTTATTTCAATTGAGTTGAACTGATTATTAATAGTAATTATGGAAGCAACATTATGGACAAATTAAGTATGAAATTTATAACATTTGACCATTGTTAAAAATATAAATGATAAAATAATAAATACACTTTATTTTAAAATTATTATATTATATATATATTTACATATATATTATTATTAATCATATAAAAAGAAAGGAAAAAAAAATTTCTGAAAAGAATATACAAGACATTAATAAATAAAATTCTGAAAAAAAAAACTGAAGAACTAGCATGCCATTCCAATTGTATGATTTATTTTCATTTGCAAAAAAATTAAATAAAATGAAAAAATTGTAATGAGATACATCACCTTATTCTAATATATTGTTAAAATTTACAAGTATAAAAGTCAGCTTTAAATACAAATATTTACAAAAATAGACTATAATACATAATAAACATTTTAAGCTGTGATTTGTAAATACATTGCAGCATTGAACAACATCATTCTTAGAATAATTATTTTTAGATAAAACTACTTCTTAATATAATGTTTCTTATATAATTTTTTTGTTTCATTTTATTTTATATTTAAAAGATAATACTACCATAAATGTTAGAGTTAGGTAATAAGTTTTTAAAGGTATGATTGTCATATAGATTACCAAAAAAATTCTGATACATCTAGATGTCTGAACTCTTTATCTAAATTTTGAATTTCTTTTGAGTAACTTCTTTTTATTAACTGAATGTTAGAATTAGGTAATAAGTTTTTGAAGATATAATTGTCATATAGATTATCAAAAAAATTCTGATATATCTAGATGTCTGAATACTGGACCAGCTTTAGTTTTAAAAAGTTATTTGACTTATCATATTTTCTATATGTCCATCATAATTTTTGTGCCTTCTTATAAAAATTTTACATTAGAATAAAAAAAAATTGATAATAAAAAAATTTTAAGTTAATAAATCAATCACAGATGAATATTTTCTACTGAAAAAAATAGAGCTTGGTTAAAACTAAATGGACATTTTTAATATAGGACACTCTACCTTTTTTATTCATTTATGTGAATTTATATATGTATACTGGCAAATTTTTGATACTAAAAAAATATAAATTTGACTGAATATATCTATATATAGGATCAAATTTTGTTATTTGCTGCTAAAGATAAACATTTAGCACTGCCCAATAAATAAGTGAGATCATGCATTTTAAAATCCAACAAGAAAAAAAACTTTGCTACTCTAAATAATCAACTAACTTCATATTTTAACCATGAAAATCTTTATTATAATATGTGTATTATTAAAATTGATTATATATATAAATTATATTAATTAAAAAAATGATTACTTATTATCTAATTTTTACTTATATTCATGTAACATAAAAAAATAATCATTAGATTGCTACTTCATATCTATGGATAATTTCATTAACCAATGATTTAGAAAAAAAAAATGAAATGTTAAAAAAAATTAGAAATTTGTAAATTTCAATTCATAAATTTTGTGTGTTTGCCTGCTCGTATGAGCGATATGATGAATATTTCTTGGATAGCAATTTACTTATCATGCATACTCAATCATAGCATTATTATTGCAAATAATTAAATAAAAAATTGTGTTAAAAATAGGCCATAAAGCATGAACTTAATGGTATATATGACATATCTATGTGGTAAAAAACAAAAAAATGATTTAGTAGTGAAAGAAATAAAAACATGCAGAATGATACAGACTCACATACATATGAATAAATAGTAGAAAATATAATTATATATGATTTGATATAATCTATGTATGCAAGAATCCATATAAAAACTTAAAACCAAATGACTGTGATTATGGAAGAAGAATTATATTGTCTGATCTTTAGTTTAAACTTCTATTTACTTAAAAAATTGTTTGAAATTAGTTAAAATAGCAAAGTCAGATTAGAAGACTAAATTATCATGTGATAATTTATTGGAATAACTATAGATACTGAAAAATATATTTTATGCTACATTACATAAATTATTTGCAAAAATAAAATGAACAAAATTTTAATTTTATTGTTTCCAAGGTAAAAAAAAAAATGTCCCTCTTACAATAACAATCTTTTCTAAAATGATTAAGAGAATAATTACAACATTAAAAAACATTGTAATTTATTTTATAATATATAATAAAATATCCGCTTTTTATATTGAATTTTTGCAATGTATAAAATTTTATTAATATCTAATAAAAAGAAAAATATTAAAAAAAGTCAGGCAATTGAAATATCAACCGTAATAAAAGCTTACACATTTGCAAATTATAAGTTATAAATTAAATTGCAAAATATTTGTATTTAAATCAATACTGTTACGTTTAGTAACATCAAAATTAACATTTTCTTGTACAGAAACAATAAAAAATATCCACTACTTACTTTATTTGATATTTTTACTGGAATGTTATCTCCAAGATAAATAACATCATCTTCATCTTCATTATGTTCTTGTTTTTCTAACTGAAGTTTGAATCTGTTTAAAAACAAATTACAGTCAACTATATATATATATAATTTTTAAATGTTTTTCATTCTTTAAAAGATATATATATATATATATATATTGTACCCTTATTTCTCGATGTATAATATAGTTTGAAGTACGACTAGCTCAATTGAATTGTTATGCTTAATAATAATTGGCATATCTATCTTTAATATACTTTTATATTATCATATTCTAATTAAATTTATTATCAATTATCAAAATCAATATACTTCTTTATTATGTATTAATTAAATAAGTATTTATCAAAATCATGAGACTGTGAAGTAAGGTTACAAAGTAATAAGTAGATTTACATTGAGTCAATATCTCCCAAGACATTGTCTCAATGGCATAAGAATACTATTACCTCCTTATTAACTTAATACTACCTCTACAGCATTCTTATGGCTTTAAAATAAAATAAACTATCTTTAATAATAATAATAAACAAATAAATCTTAACTTTTAATTTTTAAAATATAATTAAATAATCTCAGGTTCTTCTAATTATCTTAAAGTAATGATAACTCATGTAAATAAGTATGATATGGGATTTTACATCAAACCTAAATACACCTAACTTATTTTAATAATAATAATAATACTAATCTTAGAGTATAACCTAATCTTCTCTATTTCTGTTATATCAATAATCATTAAATAAATAATCATATGTATATCTTTTATTTTCATATAACATCTTAATTTTGGAATAAATCAAAATCTTATAATTCAATAATCTGTGGCAATAAATAATATTGTACTCTTATATTATGCATGATAATTACTCTATGACCATTGTAATATGATGTATTAATGTCAATCAATTCTTATAAATGATATCAAGAAAATATTGTGTTTATTTCTAATACCAATAATAAATTCACATTGTGCAAATATTATGTTTGTTCAAATTATCTGCTGTCAAATGCTGTGGTGCAAAATAATGAACTCGACACACTTTTAAAACAAATTAAACAAATTTATTTACATTAACTTCAACTAAGAATTTATTTACAATATTTACAATTCAAAATTATGAAAACAAAGAAAATAAAATAAGAAAATAATAATACAATATGTTTACACTGTTATTAATTCATACTCCTAATAAGTAATTATACATCCTTTAAAATGCTGTATTAATAACATTGAAGTATGTTTTCAGAACTTAGACTTTAAATAAATATCAGTGAACTTCAATTATTACACAGAAAAATTTATGTAAATTAATATTTATGTAGCATATGTAAACAATTAAACTTTACTAATTAAATTGCTACATCACTTAAGTATTACTGTTACTTATTTCATCATGTACTAGTATGTGTTCACTTTACTATTAATACTACTTTAATATCATACATGTATAAACTAATGTATCTTTGTAATGTAATAAAATAACTGATTATAATTTATATTTCATTTAATACAATTCATGTTACATGTTTTATCAAATATGCATTACATATATGTACTGTTAAAAAATAATAATATTTAAATTATTAATCAATTTCAAACTCATAAAGTATTATATTAGATAAATTCTATGATTCTTTTCTATGTGAAATTATTACTTTACTTTATGTGTTATACTACTCCTTCTTAATGAATTTCTATCTACAAAACATCCTCTAAACTTATTTAAACTTTCCGGAAAAACAATCATCAACTTTAAATAAATACTAATTATCCAAAACTATTTATAATTCATCATCTATATTCGGTAAATCTTCAATTCAAATATAAACTTCTACATAAACTTAACTTAACTTACCCAATAAAATAAAAAAAAATATAGACTTTGAGATCTCTTCCTAACTTGAAATAAAATAATTACTTGTATGAATAATAAATATAATTCTAATACTCCAACATAATAATAATAAAAATAAAAATCAAAATTTATTTACGAAAGAATCATATAATTATTTCTAAGCTTCTTATGTAATGTTGTATCGTATTTATATCATAAATTCAAATTATGCATATTTAAATAAAACTGTCACTGCCAATATAATGTGTGTGTATTTTTAAAATAATCATACATTCATTCAAAATAACATATCATTCGGTTGATCTAAAGAAAACATATTAAATACATTAAAATTATTATTATTATACAATTTTTACCATCAATAATGATTTAATGTACAGTCCATCTTCCAATATTCTTCGGAATTACAGCTTCATAAAATAATTCACATTTACACTCACGATCATTCTTTAACATATTACGTTTTATATTAATTATAAAATAAACTTATGCAATTAATTATTATATTACTTTAGTTATTATTTTAAGAAATGTACCTATCTTATTTTTAATAGATTAATACTATTTAACTTTTATATTAGATAAATAAAACAAAATTCATATTACATAATTCCAGCGATGTTTCCTTTTCACCATAAAGTTCTTTAATCGTAGGCACATATTCACTAGAACACCATTTCCTGTTTCCGGTCCACCACGTGTTTTTTAAAAGTTTATGAAAACGAAAACGTTCTTTTTAAACAAAATAAAAGTTAATTTTTCCATAAGAAATAAAACAAATTAAAATAGTTTATAGGATCCTGTTTTAATTCTTTCTAGAATATTATTCAAAGTTATTATTTTAAATTAGTCTATAGTTTATGAAAAATTATCATTTAATTATTTTAAATTGACTGGGACGTCCACATATTATTTGCGCATTCCATAAAATATCCAGGTAAGAATAAACTTCTTTATCTATAAACGACCAGCGTTTAAATTATTTCAATATAATAATTTTTATTATATTAAGACTTTCAGCTAACTATATTTCAATTTATTTGCCTTTTAAAATTATTAACATTCAGTCTTTTAAACATAAAGACTTAGCAAGGCAAGTATTTATAAAAACTACTTTTATTTCTAATATCTTTCCTTAAGATATATTTAAATTTATATATTACAAAATACTTTCTTTATAAAGAAGTATTTTATTCTTTAAAGTATTTAATTTTCTAATAGTCAATAGCAATTAGCTTTTAAAATTATATACTGTCCAAAATATTACTTTTCTCCATCTCGTAATTATCCGAACTAATCCAGCGTTTGTCATACTTTTAGTATAAAGTTTCCGATATATTTTCACTATATATGATGTTCCCATGACTATTTGCTTGTAAATTGAGCTTAATATAGAGACGATTGATAGGGAAAATTAAATTAACACTGCAGGTCTATCATTTAAAACTTTTATAAATTATTTACAATGACACTCTTATAATTTTAAAAAATGATTTTTAAAAGCGTCTATAAAATTTACTTAGCTATTTTTAATAACACAATTAACTTGAAAAATCAATCACAAAGTCCTCTCCTAACAATTGACCTGAGCTTTTATACCGGAAGAAACTTCCCATTTGATTGGTACATTTAAACAATCAATTTGCTGGCTTATTTACATATTTACCAACAACACAAAATTAAAAATAAATAATGACTTATTTAATATTTAATATTTATTACATTATTAATTTTCTAAAATAATCTTTATCGTTTATTTAAATCTATTAAACATTTTTTTTAAAAATATTCTTACTTACTTGATTTTAATTTTAACTTTTATAACATTATTTTAAAATAAACTAAGTCTTTTTATACGTTATATTTTTAAAGCAATATTTTAAAATCAGATTTAATATTTTACATTGAATATCTTTATTTTTATCTCGTGATAACTCACGTATTATTTATAAATTTTATAACATGATTTTTAAAATAGTTTTACAACTTTATTAGATAACTTCCAAGCATGTGTGTGTATCTAACTAACATCTGTTTTTTTACAATAAAAGAAACGCTTCTCATAATCTAAAAATAAACTAACAATTGCATTTTTTAAAATGAATATTTTTTAAATAAACAAGATATTATAAAGATTTTAAAATAATTATTCGATATTATTAAAATCAAATATTAATCTTCTCTTTAAGTACTTATAATAATTAAAATATTTATATTCTTTTATAATATTATTTTATCAACAATAAATATATGCATTTAATTTTACTTGTCTTTTAAACACTTTTAGCTTTAAATACCTATTTATTAAATATATTAATGCAGTATTGATTATGGCCATTTTTTCCAACTATATATTATAATCATCATCATTTAAAATGTCTCTCTCAATATCAGCACAATTTTACATATCAAATACTCATAGATTGCTTTAATTAAACTTTTTGAAATATTACCATAAGCAAAATTAACATCACATATTCAAATATATCTTAAATTTTAAAATTTTTAATAGATTAGCACAAAATTAGATGGTGACCCATACAAAAGGGCACAATATTAATAACAAAGAGAAGGGATATAATATGAGTAAATAAAATACTTTATAGTAAAGTAGTTTTTGTGAATTTGAGAAACTATCAAGAAATTAGTTTGTAAATGGGATGGATTTTTTTAATAAATAAGTTGGTTTAAAAATTCTAAACAGTAGATAAAAAGTATTAAAAAACATAAATTTATTTGAAAGTAGAAAATGATAGATAATAAATCAAATAAAAAAGGATAAACACTACAAATAAATAAGGCAGTTAAATCATTAATTAAAATAATTGGGAGTTATCACGTCTGGCTCAACAGAAATTGGAAAACAAAAGAATAATAGAAATTTTAAGAGAATTCCAATTAAGCTAAAAAAAAAATTTGTAAAAAGGACATCTAACAGATTAGATCTTTAATCAGATTAGGAAGTTATACAAATAACGATAGAAGGTGGACACAAAAATAGAATGATGATAAAAATAAATAGCAAATTCTATTTGAGTCAAATCATGAAGCACTGGAAAAAAATGGCATAAGATTTTGAGACCCAAGTAACTGATATTTAAATAAATTAGCTGACTGGTGCATTTAAAAATCATATAAACTTTATTATAATTTTAGTACTTCCTTATGGGCTATTAAAAAATATATGTTAATACTAAACAAATATTAATAATCCAATATGAAAGTTAATAGATGTAGGAAGAATTAGTTATTATTATATAATTGAAAGTATAATCTGATTAAATAATCTTTATATAAACTATTCTACTGTCACTGATTTATATGCTCTCTTAGTTAATATATCACAAGATATTATACCCTTTCACATATATTAGTATTTTTAATCTAATCTCCAAAAATAATGTTTAATGTATGATTATAAAAAAATTAACACTCTATAACTCACAGAAGACAGTCAGTTATAGAAAGGGCATCAGATGAAAGGTAAAATAATAATAATAATATTAAATGTAATATATGCAACTATAGAGTAGCTTGTTATTTCTATAAATTAAAAATGGCATATCACTTTTGAGAAATTATGATGTTCTCATATTCATAGCAAGATGAAATAAAATAATAATAGAGAGATGAGTGTAATTGTATATATTTGAAAAATGGCTTAGCGTTTTTGAGAACTTTTGGTGTTCTCATATTCATAGAAAGATGAAATAGAATAATAATGGAGAGATAATTACACTCATCTCTCCATTATTATTTTATTTCATCTTGTTACGAATATGACAACGCCATAAGTTCTCAAAAGCACTAAGCTGTATTTAATCTATACAAATAACAAGTTTCTCTATAGATGCATATAAGCACCCTTATTACACAGTTAACTTTAATAATAATAATAATGACGATGATAATAATAATAAAGATTTTAATCCTTTTGGTAAATTTTATTATTAATTAATCAATCGTTTTTTTCTTTCCTCTTTATTTCTCTTCAATATAAAAATCAACTGATTATCTTGTTTTCCTTTTGCAATAATTTTTTTTTAAATTAGAAAGGAATATCAAACACTTTTATGATGTTAATTTTTAAGTTCTTGACTTGTTTTACAATGTCAAAGTTTAAGGAGGAAAATAACTGAACTATTGTCTTTGTAAAAATTTACCTAATTGGTTGTTATAAATATTGTCATATTAGAGATATTGTGATATTGGCTTGTAAATAAGACTGTCCTAGAAAAAAATATAATAGGGATGTGAATAAGTCAGAAGATCCCAGTGTCTGGTAAAAAAAAATATTCCTAACTTAACTGTTGAAGAGAACAGTCAAGTCTTAATCTTGGCTGCTAAAGAAGAAAAAAGCTGTTCCATAGAACAGCAACCAAATTCTTAACATACTATAAGTTTAATTATAAAATGGTCTCTACAATAAAAACCACATGCTGAGTTAGCTAAAAGCTAGACACATCATCTTCCTCCATGTGACCTGCCTTCACTGGAATAAAATGTAGAGAAGTTATCTCCTAAAGTAATCTGCAACCTTGTCTTTAACCAAGAGCATGAGTCTCTGTATGTGTTAGTATTACCTGAAAATTTTAATGGAAAGGAATAAAACTTGCTATTTTTTAACTAGGAAACACTGCACACCAAGAAAAGGACAAATTAATCACGTTCATGTTTAGAAGCCTTCAAGAAAAAAATTCAGCTGAAAAATCTGGAAATTATAATTGTCAAGGACTCCACAGAAGAAAAAATAAAATCATGGTTAAGGGTTTTTTTTGTATGCACACTGTATTTTTTATTAATAGTAAAAAAAAATTTATATAAAAGTAATACTTTTTGTAAGAAGTGATAATTTAGAATATTTTCATTAGGTTAATATTTTCAAATAGTGAAACATATATATTTTTTTAATCCATTCAATTACCTCTTACAAATTATGAGTTTTTTTTTTTAAAAAATTTAATTTTTTTTTTTTTGTGAAACATTTTTCCCTCCTAAAAACTTAACAAAAGATTAATCAAGCTAAATCAAAAATTGTTATCTTTGATTTTGAAAATACGTTTTTCCAACTCTTAGCTATTTTAATGAAATAACTTAATAAATTAAAAGTTAATTTATCAATAGAAATCAATTGGTTGATTATAATTTTTATGAAAATATATATTTTTTGATGAAATGAATGTTTAAAATTTCATACTGTCATGTCAATTCCTTTTATTTATTGTTAATGAATTAGGAATTAAATAATTGCTTTAAAAAAATATTTTTTAGTGTAATTTCTTTATTCTATTCAATTCCTGTTTCATAAATTGGAGTGTGTGCGATTTTATTTTCCTGACAGGTCAATGTTTTAGGACTTTTTTTAAATGATCCCAATAAAATTATTTACTTATAATAGGATAAACCTAAGAATTATTTGAAGTGATTTATAATAAACTGCTTTATTTATTTCTTGCTCAGAGTAATAGTTTATAGAGTTCTTGCTTCCTTAGTTAGATTTGTGTATAACAGTTATATAGAGTAGGGGTTTATGTTTAGTGTTATGGGAATCCAGATGATGATGATCCTGGATGGTGCAAAAGGGATATCCTTTAAAATCCATGCACTACATTTCATTTTATTTAGTACTTTTTTAGAAATTTAGTTTATAGTTGGCCAGTATATTAATGGTATTAAGTGGTCAGAACATTGATAATGGTCAGGATGTTTTTAGTATCTCAGCATTATTTGACTTATTATTGTAGTTTGATTCGATAACACCTAAGTATGTGCATCCAGATAATTATTGTTTGTATTTCTGCCCAGGTCTGGCAGTGGCTAAATAATTAGCCTGGTCTATAGAAGACTACTTTCAAATCCAGTCACAAGATTGACTGTTGATTTATTTTTATTGTTGATAATTTATGATGATGAATAATTATTACTTTTGTGTAATGTTGGTGAATTTATAGTTAGTTCTGTGCTGATCTCTCATGCTCATTTCTTTTATATTTAATTTTTTATTTTGTTTATTTAGGGATGATGGTTTCCCATCTCCTCATAATTTAGCCCTAAGGTGGTGTACTGTTACAAATGGGTACCCAAGTGTGGGACAGTGTAACCTCAGATTCTTTCTTATTAACCCCTATTGTCCATAATGTTACAATTGGCTACCCAAATGTGGGTTATTATAACCTCAGATCCCTTGTTAACCCCCTTATTTTCTATACTATTACAAAAATCTTGTAATGAAAAACTTCTAAAACTGCAAGACCTACAAGTTATTAATGGGCATAGTATATATAAATAAATGAAGTATATCAGTATCACTTTTATTACTACTAAAGTACAATAAATTACTAACTTGTCAGCTTCCACATATTCCAACTTTATGGATGTATCTGGAAATTCAAAGCTGCCATCAGATTCCTCATAGTTTTCAGAGATTTCAGGAATTTCTGTAATGCCAGGATTTTCTGAAATAAAAAAAAAAAAATTGAATATAATTTTTTTATTTCAATAGATGGTTTTAATATATAAAATCTCCAATATGTCTGTGAGCATATCTATCTATCTATATATACAATGTTAAAAATTAAATCTCATAAGAAATTGTTATTATTGCTAATTGATATGACCTTCAAATACGCATAAGACAATAGTTTTACTAACAGCCATCTCTTATTATATCTCATTACATAGGAACATTCTGAGGCCAGAAAAATAAATTTTCCAATCAATTAAAATATATATATATATATATACAAAATAAAACAATCTTTAAACAGTTCCCTATAGGATAAAGGCCTCTCCAATAATTCCGATAAAGAAATAATAACAGACAAGTACTGATCAAAAGACTTATCAATTGTCAAGTGATGAGGTGTGAATTGTCTACTTTTGTAATATTCTCTAATAAAAACAGGAAATTAAAATAACAAATTCTCAATTTAGCAAACAAGAAGTTAAAGTGGGCACACATGATCATGGTTTCAGATGACTGATTCCTCATTATTTATGATAGGTCTGAATCTCATCTTTCAATTCAACATCAACAGATTTCTAAATATTGGAAAAAAATTTCACAATTCATTATATGTGGAAGTGCATTTATAAAAAAAACATTAATCAATATATTCTTTTGTGTACCAATTTAAATTTTATATTTACATTTTACTGTAGAAAATTACATCATATATAGAGCTCGCAAAATAAGCTCTTAATAAGCTTTGCAGAGTATCCCCAACCCCAGACCGATTTCTACTACTGGCGTTGTCAGTGAGGTGCTAGGATATTCAAGCATTAGATTAAAAATATCCAGGACAAGCCCAACACTTTATCTAATGTATAACTATTTAAGTTAGATAGCTAGATTGGAAGACATATGGATGTCTGAAAATTTCAGATTTTCCTACTTAATAGTTATATATTAGATAAAATGCTGGACTTGTCCTGATATTTTTAATCTAATGCTTGAATATCGTAGCACATCACTAACGATGCCACTAGCAGAAACTGGTCTGGGGTTGGGGATATTCTGCAAAGCTTGTTAAGAGCTTATTTTGCGAGCTCTATATATAACATTTGTAAATACAAGCTTATTAAATTAGGTCATGTGACAACTGACTTGATTTTTTTTGTAAAATTACATTATTATATTAAAACAATAATTTGCAAAAATTATTTAAATAATAACTTTCAAATATATTAGTCCATTTAAGGTTTCATATTAAAAATTTTTATGAAAAGTATTGTGTAAAATTTAGAATAAATAAAAGTAAAGATTTAATATAAAATGATTTTTTTTTTTTTTTACAGGAGACAGATGCAAAATATAAATAAAAAAAAAAAAATTAAATTTGTTAATATAAAAAAACACATATACAACTATACCAAAAAATGGTTTGTACAGAAATCATCGCAAATCATTTATCAATAATGTAAAAACAATATTGATAATTTTACAGAAGTCATCAAATTATAATCAGCACTTACAGCTACAAGGTATATTATATTAGTTTCATTAAATCAAGAAAAATCCTGTGTCAATGCTGGAAATGTAAGCCAAAATTATTTAAACTTATAGGCCAGGGATTCATGCAATTACTTGGAGATTAATGTAAACGCATGCATATTTTAAAGTCCACACAATAAAAAGATGGTAAATCCAAAGCATATGTTACACATATGAAGACATTTAATATTTCAATATTATAAATTTGATCAAACTAATTCAAAGGTTATGTAAGTAAAGAGATATAAAGCAGACAATTTGAATATCAAAGAAAACTATAATAATTGTTGCAATATTGCATTTATCATATTTACAGAAGATATTATTGTGAATTTGGAGTTAATTATAGAAGGCAAAAAATAGGAAAAAATAAAAGCCTTTATTTACAAAACAGATTTATATGTTTATTTAACTAGGAAATACATGGTTTACTGATGTCAATAGTAAAATGTTTATTTAACTAGGAAATACATGGTTTACTGAAGCCAATAGTAAAAACGTTAATGCCTGTCAAAAAAAAAGTTTCACCATCTAAGATTCACCACATATCAAGATCCCTCTTCTGGATATTCAACCATGAATCTCTTATTTAAAAATTATAGCATAAAAATTAAAATATTTAAAAACTTACAAATTCTTTTTTTCAAATCCAATAGTAAAGCCAATTGGATTTTATGATTTTAAATGTAATTTGAATTTCATCAAAAGATTAAGGACCTAATCTGCTACACAAATGGAATTTTAACATCCATGAACTAGGTAAATTGCAAACCATGAACCACACAGTTAGCGACAGTCAAATTTAGGGCTACGATGACAAAATTGAAGGACTTTAATAAAGCCAATAATTTATAATATATAATTTTTAATAGCTGAATTGTTTAAAGAATGTTGATGCTAAATAAATAAATGATAATATACTGTATATATATTTGATATTCATAATTTTCATTGTGAATACCAATTTCTTCATAATGTTCTATCAAGCCATTAGAGTAATTTTTGCTTAATTCCCATAGTTTATTTACAAAGGATACCCTTAAGAATATGATAGATTACTACGTATTTCTGTTCAGCAAACAAACAAGAAAAACATTTTTACTTCAATGAGAAATGATAGTAGTTGTCACATCATCATTAAATGATCTCCTTGAAGGTCAATCATAAATTTTATAATGAATAGATCAGCTTAATTTTCCATCAAGTATGAAAACACAATTTACTTTATTGGCCTTGAGGTTGGATACAATTTGTTAAATTTTGTAGATTTTTCTTTAATTTCCTATGAATTATTTGAATTCGTTGTTCTTCACTTAGGTTTTTAAAAATGTCTATTAATTTTGTGATGATATACTTATGGGATAATCTTTAAATACATATAAAGTCAATTATATTTTTAAACTTGTGTGTGTGGGTAGTATATAATATATATATATAAATAAATATTAAAAGCATAAAGCTATCCAAGACAATAAATAATCAAAATTACCCCAAATTCACAACTCAACTAGAATAGCTAAAAAAATAAACTCTAAAACACTACCAGTGGTTTCACTACTACAAGCAAACTTCTCAAGTGTAAAGAACTACGCATATTTAAACTGCACATTACCCACATTTCCTCTTACCTATCATCCACTCTTAATATTAAAAGAACTTGATCATAAATTTGAAATAATAAAGATACCTTAATTCTTCTTTTTATTTCATTTCTCTCAAAGAAGATAACTTTAGCGTCATCAAAATTAATAATGTGGTCTGTATCTTTTACTTGGATATATAAGGCAGAACTAAGATATTTATTTCTAACCCCTACTTTTATATATCTTTATTCTTTCATTTAAACTCATATATTCATGTAAAAGATACAGGCAAGTAACTATATATCGTTTGATAAGCTGATTCAATTTGTTAGCAGTTTTTCTTGTTTATTTTGTTTGCATCACACACATATAAAATTAAAATTGGTATATGTATATGAATGCTTTGTATATAATGAATCTTGGCATTTATCCACCACATGTGAAATGATTATGTTTTTGCTTCCCTGTGATATGTATGGTTCCCACTTGAGGTCTCATGAATGATTGTGTTTTGCATTGGGTAGAGACATTTCTTGCTAAGAATTATATATTTTTGCTTTATAATACAAGTGATTCAGAGACCTGCTTATTGGCATTCTATTTTTAGTGATTATGGCTCAAATGTACAGTATATAGTTTAATTTTGTAATGTCATGTAATGAATTACAGCTACTTTATTATTGTAAAAATGAAATATATATGTGTGCTCAGTTTCATAAATCATAAAGTAATTATTAAATTTCAGAAAAGATCTAATAGTATAATGTAAATTTTTGGAAAGAAATATTTAAAATTATCAGGTATCAAATGCAACCCATGCTAACATAAAAGAAATTCATTACTATTCAACTGCATTTATTTAAATTATTGTATTCAAATCCAGATATATTTGAATGATTATACTCGAGCTTTGTCATGTTGAAATGTATTATATTGTAGATAAACTTTGTTTTGTTGATTGTTAGATTTGTTTCAGCATTTTGTTACTGTTGTCAGCTCTGACAGTTGATATTTACAAAGAATCTCTCCTCTTTGCAATCTAGAGGCAAGAGTGTCTGAGTGATGGTACAGTTGTGGCAGGCATTTATACTTGGTATCCTTACTAGTAAACTCTCATTTTCTAGGCTATAGATTTAGCGGTGCCTTCTTATGATGGATATTAATGTGCTTGTTGTCCATTACAATATAAAAAAAATTAATAAGAACAAATGCATGCAAACCCTCTCTTTTTTAATCTGAACTACAAAATTATTATAAATTAAAAATAATTTTGTACAATAATATAAATGCTTTTTTCATGTAGTGAAAAGCTCAAAAATATTTACTACTTAAAAACTTGAATGCATTTTTCAGAGCAGAGCACTCCAATTTAAATTTTATTTTCCTTGCATATTTGTTATAAAAGATGTAACAGCCTAATGCATTTATTTTCTAATGGCAGCCTTTTGAAGAAATGTTTTGCAACAAAAATGCATTTAAGGATTTAAGTAACAACTATTTTGAAATTTTTAATTTATGAAAGAAGCATTTACATCAGTGCATAAAATTATTACAGTTTAACCATGAAGCTTGATTTATATTATATAAATAAAGCAAATTTTATTTACTTTAAATAAAATGAAACTCCAATAAAAATATTACGTAGCAATTAAAATACTGTACTACCTTGCTCCTGAGCTTCTTCAATTACATCATCCTCTCCATCACTGATTTCTACTGCAATTTCAACATCAGACTAAAATATATATATTTATATATAAATTATTACTTATTTTATAGATTTTAAAAAATTTACATTCATTTCACATCACATACAAAATATACTTAAATATTAGTAATTTTATTAAATTTATTCATTATATATTTGTTTTGCGTTGATAATAAAATGTCACTTTGATTTACATCCATCCATTTTGACAGGGATGTTACAAATAATAATACAGACTTTTAAGAACCAACTTTTAGCTTAGGTATGGCTTAAATATGAATGCAAAAAAAAAAAATAAAAAAAATAATATAATCAGTTGATGTGGATGCCACAACATTACATTCCAGCACTAAAGTGAACATCTGAGAATAGCAATTAATTAAACTAATTGAGAATTGAACCAGAAACTTGTATTTTTGAGTCACTCTGCAAATTATAAAAAAATATAAATAACAATTTTTCTTCTTCTTTAATGCTGAAGTATATAACCATACATACTTTTTTTCTCTATTCTCAGTAATTTTTGTCTATGCTTCAATATATTTACTTTGCTGTGAATCTTTCCATCATAGACTTTTTAATTGTCATATATAATAGTATTGTACCATACATGTGTTGGCATTTGGTAATATTTAAAAGCTAAAAAAAATAAAATTTGAAAATCGTTCAATGGACACAATTTAGTTTTTTTTTTTTTAGTTAGTATAATTTATTTTTAGATACATGCAATGAAAGCTATTTGGTGTTTGATATTATCTATTCAATTAAAGTTAAAATTGGAAGGAAAAGAAATACATGCAGATGGTTAATCCAGGTAAACAAAAGAAATTCCAAATGTAAATGATTACCATCAGACTAATATTCTTCTAATTCTAATTAAAAATAGCGCCAAAAGAATTTATAAAAAAAAACAAACAATTTAGTAACTAAAAAGCAAAAAGGAATGTACAAAATTATCATTATGTATTCCAATAAAGAAACAAAAGATAAAAATATATGTGCAGAAATCTCAAAACTGGTTGAGGTATAAAAAGAAGCGGACAGCTTCGAAGAGGATCTTTGGCTGGCGGTTTCCTTGAATCCTGGATGGAGTGAGAATATAGGACGTGCTAATTGCAGTTTTCTTGTCCTCACACCGCAAGAAAATGCTTCCAACCAAGACTACTCGTAAACTGAATCAATTCGTCTGGCATGAGTGAAAATCGAATGCTTGCGGACACCTTCTCTTGTCATAAAGAGGTCGCTCCAAAAGCTTCCAGTCTAGTCCTACTATGGACCAGAAATGTAAAAATGTTGACAGAAGAAATCAAAGTTAACTACCACTGAGCTTTTTGTCCCAAAAAAACATGCATGGTATAATCAACGATCTATGTAAATCCACTGAACTTACTGGTAAGATACTATTTATACCACAACTCCTGGCTAGTTCAATATGTTTGCAAAACTATCTATAACTTCTCGTACCAATAAAGAGACATTCACCATTTTATTCTTCAAGAAACTGTTTTGTTTATGGCTTAAAAAAAAAATTGTAATACGAACTGTTTCAATTGTTTGATTAACATTATTATGTGGATGAGCGTGCATATGTTCTTTCCATTTTATTAGCAATTCATAATTTTCGTTTAAATATTTTAATTTTGTCTTAATAAAATATTTACAATTAATATAAATGGTTCTTATAACCTAATCGGGCTTGGCCACTTGATGGCGTTTTGGCTCGCCAAAACACCTAACAAATGCCGTTTATAAAGCCTGACTTACGGCTATAAAAAACATCTAATGTTTGTCTTAGCCATTAGAAGGCCATTGATGATGACGTAACGCAGAAATAATACGGCCTATTTCTGCTTCGTGACAGTTACTGTGAATCCACACACTTATCTTTCATGTACAGTTTGATATATATGTGTGTGTAGTTTGATTAGTAAAATTTTTACAATATACGTTACACGATCTTTGTATTTGTAATGAATTTAAGAAACCTGACTTTATAGTAACTTCCAAATGGCCACACTCTTATTTAGAGAAGGTGTAATGTGTAAAAGCTTGCCGAGGGTACGTCAAAACGAATTCGGCCGAGTTCGCGTGCGAAATCTCGTTTTCACGTGAAATACGATGTAGTTCATAAAATGACTGGCGATCGCGTAACTTTTTCTGCAGTTGCCGAAAACAGAAGCAGAGTATTTCTGCTGTCCAATAAAAATATACAAGAATTTTTGTAAATTTCATAGAAAGCACATATTATAAACATGTTTAATAAGTAAAAAAGACATTTATATGTGTTTGTTGTTTAAAAAAGTTTGAGTTTCTTTCTTTTGTCCGACTACGGTTACGATTTTGATATTTTTTATTTTAGCATTACAAACAACAGAACACTAAACTAACCCTAACCCTACACAGTTGTTTTGTTATGTAGAAAGCAATAATTAAGCGAAAGACATCGCTAAATAGACATCGCAAAAAAAGTTCTAGCAATCAATCAATTAATAACTAAAAAGGAGGAACGATGATAATTTGTCCAAAAACAGCGATTTAAAAATAAAAAAAAAAGGTTGTCGTTTACTAAATACAAAATTAAAAAGGCATGAAAAAAAAAAGTTATAGCAATCAATAAATTAATAACCAAAAAAAAAAAACAGCGATTTAAAAATCACACGGCCCCGTAAACCGTACATTGTCATGTTTTTGATTGCCAACAACGCCATCAAGTGGCCAAGCCCGATTACGTTATAATTACCATATAAATCTTTCATTATACATTCTTATATTTAATTTATTAGATTTTATTATTAAGTTTGGAGGAATGTATAAATTGTCAATGCCAACATGTTCTTTTAATATATGAATGCTGTGGAAAATTTTAAAAAAATATTAATTGTCAAGAAAGTGAAATCAAAAAAATATTACTTTTAGTTATCTACTGTGAAACTATGAGATGCAATGTGGTGGGAATCAGTTGGTCTATAGTTTCAGGCACCTTCTTAAATAAATAAAAAACTGATTCCGCTGGCAATACAAATCCAAATAAAAAATTAGGCGAGTTAATTTGGAAATGTAGTTAAGCTTTCTAATATCAAGAATGAATAAATGCAGAAGCAACCTGATTAATAAATCATTAGCAATTTATAATTTATAAAGCCTAAATTGGCTGAAAACGATACAGTATATATTCTTTATTTGAATTAATGTTTCAAATAAATAGATATTATATATGTATACAAATGAAGTATTCTATTAACAGCATATAAAAACAGACTTCAGGCTGATAGAATGTATATGAACAAGTAAATTTCCATTATTTGCTTATATATGCAAGCAGACTGGGTTTACATACAGATTATGATTAATTAAAATAAACACTTCAACCACTTGTAGCTTAGAATTCATATTCAACTTCTCTAATATCCAAATTTCAGGTATAGTAATTGGTAACTTCTACATACATACTGGGGCTATGGGTCACCCCAGAGAGTTCTGCACATATTTCTTTGGAAGCTTTAAACTCAATCAGCATGGAGACTTCTAGTAACTGACTAATCTTTTTTTTTTTTTTTAGTTTCAATTAATCCAGTATTTATAGCCACACTATACACTAGTAAGCAGAGTTAATTAATTTTCTTTCTAAATTAATAAATCAAGATTGCAATTGTATTACTATGACTACAGTAGTTAATCTTATATTCATTAATATAAAATGGATTCAAAATTAATTTTGTAATTAAACTTTTTTCTTAATATCTTTTAATATAAATGTATTGAAAATAAGTTTTATAATTCATTAGCAAAACATTTTTGTATAGATAAATAGTTTTCTTTCTTTTTATTCTAAAAATTTAGATTTCTGACTGAATGGAAAAAAAGAGAAGAAATAAACAATATGCTTATATCAGACAAGTAGCATTTTATTTAATTGTAAATAATGTATAGCATTACAAAAATATCAAGAAAGATAGATTTTATTTTAAATATTTTTAAAAAAATTTTTGTTGTTTCATTTCCATTATTTATTTAAATTTTAAATATATAATACTTTATCAAAGTTACACATTCATTATATTATGTGCCACGAAAGTTTGTCTCAATATATATATGATGGAAAAATCTATATTATAAATATGTGTGTTAATAATATATATTACATATGGAACAACAATATCCCATGACTTTATAATTATTCACACACTTCCAAAAGTAGCCCTAGTAATCTCTGGAAGAGAATAAATCAGAACCAGTCTGGGGATACTATAGCATCTTTTGTCCACTCAATACTCAAGCATACAGTAGATGGCTCTAAAGTAGAATGAAGAAAACTGCTCTGGAATATTATAAAACTTTTCTTATTATCTGTGACAAGCCTTGAAACTAAATATCATAGATACGGAAAAAATATTGCATGTATATATTGTAATATTGTGGGCACTGGCCATGCCAATATTACAAGCTCCTTAATTTTAGAATAGATTAATTAATGGAGAAATAATATTTAATTTTCCTAGATTTTTTTTATATTATTTTTATTCCATACTAAATTTATGACAAGAAAAATACTATAAGAATTAACAAAAACAATAAAGTATGAATAATACAAAAGGAAAAGACTAAACATTTATATAAAAATAATTTCCAAAAAAAAAGCAATTACTGAATTTCATTATTAATAAGCAAAAAAAAAAAAAGCATACTACTATTGATTCAGATATAGATGCAAGGGACTCCTCTTCTGTTGTTCTGACTCGCCGCTCATCCTTATGCCTAAATAAACATGTTTCTTCAAGCTAAAACAAATATAATGATTTCTAAATTTAAAAGAAATAAAACAAGTTGTATTTATGGGTAGTAAACATTTTATGAAGCACCATTGCAAATGAGATTTTTTTAGATTAAATTTCTTAGGATATAAAAAAAATATTTTAATTATGTTCACTTAAAAAAATATAGCAGAAATCTAAAATGAGACATTTTCATATATAGTAAAATTTAATTTGAAATAGTCTTTTATCCTAAAATGAAAATATTTTTTTTCTATTTTTATTTAAATTGTCAAAAATATATTGAATTTAAAATAAAACTAAAGCTTCTATTTACCTTAAAAAGAAAACCAAAGCCCAAAATAAGGTGACAAGGTGGTAAATAATTCTTTTTACCTAAAATTAAAAAAAAAAAAAAATTCTGAAAAATTATAAATAACAAAAAGAAATAACAGCAATGTAAAATAACAAAAGCAATAATTTAGCAGTATTAAAGTTATGGGTATTAAGTAAAAATAATAAAGAAAATTTGTAATATTTAAATCAATGAAAATGTATTCATATTTAATACATATGTTTATATGATAGAGAAATATATGTTCAAATTTGAGGCATAGTTTCTTTATTATAACTTTAAAGTTTCTTAATCATTTCAAATCATCATCTTAATAGCATTGTCTACACTGCATAACACAATTAAAAGATATTAGAGTTGAAATACCTTATAAATAAAGTTAAACAATAAAATCACTAAGAAATGTATAAGTTCATATTATTAATCAATATTCATTAGATATAACCAAATATGTATGAACAAGATCTAAATTGTTATTCATAATGCAAACCATGAAAATTAACAACTAAAAACATTTTCTTGAGATATGTATAGCAGGGTTCTATTAATTTAATATAGCAAATAGACATAAGTTTATCATTAACATATTTATTACTCAAACGTTTTACACAGGGCTCAAGATATAGGTTTATGGTATCTATCCACGAAAACCAAATAAATTAAACCCACAATAAACTCCTCTTAATTCACACGAGTGGACATAACCATCAGTAAGTATATTCACTGACAAACTAATAAAGATGGTAACATTACAATCAATATTATATCTCAAGTTAAACAAAACACATGTACAACTATACAACTATGCATTTAATTATTTGAATTCTTTCAGTAATATTCATCATGATTAATCCAAATTGCTCACAATATCAGACATATTATAAATAATAATTGTTATAAAAATAAATTTGGTTATTCAACATTTTTTATCTCTTTAACTTTATATCATTTAAATAAAATGGAGTCATAAATAATTTCAGATATTTTCAATATTAATATAGATTTTCAAAATTAATAACTCAATTCATTTCTTAAAACAAGCACATAGTGAATTGAAATTTGCATTATACATATATATTCATACACACATATTTTTCATGCACTAACATTAATAAATTCCATTTTAGTACCTAAGAGATCTATTTAATTTAACTCTAATTTTATCTGTGAATAGGGATAATATCTAGTATTTTCCTCAATCATTTTGAAAGGCAAATACTGACTAAGTACTACACAATTGAACCAAACTTAATATATACGCGCTATGTAGACGATGTATTCATAGTAGCACCAGAACAAATAATAATGGATATTCAAAAAGAGCTACAAACACAAACCTCTTTAACAATTAACTGTATACAGGAAAACCTTCAGCACAATGTTAATTATCTAAATATTCAAGTTCATAGAGATCCACACCAACTTACATACACTATGACAGTTAAACCACTAGAAATTCGAGGATTTATACATCCAAACTCGAACTCACCCAACTCTCATAAATTGGCTGGACTCTCTTCCTTCCTGCACAGAAATCATAGACTGTGTAAATTTGAAGCTGACCGAAAAATGAACCTCACAAATTATATTAAAGATCTAGAAAAGGTTGGATTTTCACACAACATTATATATAAAAAGATCAAGCAATTTCAAACTAAATTACAAACTGACATGGTCAAAAACAATAAACCCAGAATAATGCTTCCATACATACCATCAATTGCTAGAAAATATTATAAAATATTTGCTGAGTCCTTTGAACTAGGATTCCACACCCCACCATCAACAAACAGAATGATAAACAATATCAAAGACAAAATACCTTCTGATCAAATATCCCAAGCAGTTTATAAAATTTCATGTCCAACCAATGGATGTAGAGCGGTATACTATGGGGAGACCTAAGCCAACATCACAATCAGAACAGCTCAACATCATTATTTGTAAGAAAAGCTATAAATAACGATGAAAACAGATCCATATTCTTCGAGCACCAAAATACAAACGGCCATATGTTTGAACCCACTATAGCAAGGGCACTATGCACTGAACGCAATGATGTGAAACGAAAAATCAAAGAGGCATATTTTATTGCAAATGATAATTATGCAATAAACCGGAAAGAATCGTGCTTTACAGTCTCCAGAAAATGGTCATTATAAAATTTGCATAAATTATTCATAAACCACAACTAAACTTCAGTTAAAAGTAGGCTATGATTATGGAGACTCAAGGTCTCCGAAAGCGCTAAGCCATATAACTTTGTAAGAGTTAGACAAGCTTCACTTTTTTGCGTAAAGCACGATCTCAATTAATTACTAATCAAAGGTGAAGTAAAAACTATTATTTTATTTTATTTAACGTTTTTGTATTATTTGTCATTCATCAAGCTCTTTGCACTTTTTTAAAGTAATTCAAAAATCATTTATATTATTTTTTTTATGTGTTAGTAATACCCTAATATATTTGAAACTGCATTGACATGGAACCTGTAAACATTGTTCAAATTGAAAAAAAAAAACAAAACAAAACAATTAAAAATCTTTTATCATAAGTAATTTTTTTTTTTTTCCTCAACCACAATTAATTATATTATTAGTGTTAGTAGCATAATTACTTTGTGATCCTACTTTCCCACCTTAATTGTGTTTTTTTTTAAATAATAAATGAAAATATGACATAAAAAAAGATAATTGTACACATAATGAAACACCAAAATTACATAAAAAGAAAACATTTTTTATATCTAAAGTAATGTAAGAATGAGAGGAAATAACTTATGTCTATAATGTGTTGCTAAGTCTTTTAATGATAGATTCCTTTTCTTTTTTTTAATGTTTATATATGAAAGTCAGTGTAAAATACATATCTGTAAAAGGTGATCTTCAAGTACTTGTTTAAATTGTCTCTAAATTATGCAGTATTTAATGTATTATAGAGAACTTATTTTTCTTGCGCAAGATAGTATACTTGATAAAGGTTGCAGTCATGTAAATTTTACTCTGCTGATTAATTATTGTAGTTAGTTTGGGGACAACAAAAAGTAGACAAGCATGAAAGATAATATTCAGGATATCACTTTAAATCGAGGTAGACAATCTGAAAAAGAAAGATCAAGGCTCCTCACTGATGAATGCCACAAGCCAGAAAATAGTCTGGGGATATTGGATGAATAGGCACTAGATGGAGATTTTATGCACAAGCCTTCTGGCATCCACTGATTACTCTAGCTTGCTGTGTGTGGTAATACGTATAGTGAGTTTTGCCTGTTTTAACAACAGTTATACACAAGCATAAGAGGTGGTGGTCATGTGATGTTTATTGGCTTAAAACAAATCCTGCCTAATAGGATAGTGGTGGCTATGGTTATTTAAGAACCAAAGACACCAAAATGTATGGGTACTGAACTGGGTTCAGACCCATATGACTATATAAGCTAATGGGCTTGGATTGAAAACATTAAGGTGTTTTCAGTTTAAGACTCATAGTTTTGTAGTTAAATGGAGATAAAAGGTGGTTGCTGGAAGGTTGCATTAGATCCTAAGATCTAGATGCAATGCTCTCAGATCCAAGGCTCCTCACTGATGAAGGCCACAAGCCAGAAACTAGTCTGGGGATATTGGATGAGTAGGCACCAGATGGGAATTTTATGCACAAGCCTTCTGGCATCTATTGATTACTCTAGCTTGCTGTATGTGGCAATACATATAGTGAGTTTTGTTGTTTTAAAAAGAAAGATCCTATGGGTTTTTAATTTATTCAGTCATATCTTTTTTTCCTATTACCATATATATTTTACTTAGCAGTGAAGTTTTGCTAGTGCTTCACACTGGTTCTTTTCCAAGCTATCTTGATATGAAGAGAAATTAAGAAAAAATAACAGTCAAATTATCTCCTAGAGCTTCATGAGAGTTATCATAATTTGATAAACAAGTCTGGTAAATCCACATACCAAATGATCTTAATTATAATTGATTAATTACATAGTATTTCAAAAAACACAGTTTCCAAAATTATTTAACTAAAACTCTGATCTTGAACTTAACTAATTATATTGTTTTTCAAAAACATATTTATCAAAATAGATTTAATTAAAACTTCAATTATGAATCTTTGATAATAGTTTAATAAAAAAAAACAAAAAAACAGATTTAACTACAAAACGAACTATTTAAAATTTTATACTGAACATTGACTTTTCCATTTTTTTAAAAAATCAATATTGGAAATTTACCCCCCCCCCCCAAATATGCATGCACAAATAATTTAATGTGTCTGTGTGCATAGATAGATAATAAATTAGTTTTATATTATTATTATTAAGTTCATTCTTCGGCAAAACGGATTACCTTTAGAAATTATGGTGGCCACTTATAATAACGTATACAAAGTTTAGCAAGGCACAATATTAATAAAATAATGGTAGGCATCTTCCAATATTCTTTTACAGTAAGACATAACAGTTCTCAAGTAGCGTTGGCAGAACAAAGGCGATTTAAGATCAGGGAGGCAAATTCCTTTTACTCACAGTCCATTTTGTTTCCACTCTCTACACATATACCAGAGAGAAGAGTGATTTGAACTCCTTCCGTGCGTTCCTAGAACTTCTGCTCCTCCTATACTTGAAATTTAGCAATATTGGAAGATGTAAACAATATGTTCCAGAAAGCATTATTTAAACGTATTTTTAAAATTGCAAATAACTTTAAAATATGATTTTTGGTTTGACTTGAAATAGTTAAAATGAGAATGACCTTTTTTAAATTGTAATAATACTTTTTAGAATTTTCTGACATTTGCTTTAGCTCTACATTAATTGTATTTATTTTTATATCTGTAATACATATACGCACATACACAATTATCTAAGTGAAGGGAATTTACAAGCTTGGAAATAAAATATACTTAAGCTAAAATAATAATTCAACTGGTTACACATAATCATTTTGAATAAAAAGGGTGGAAGTGATACGTGTATATGTGTGTGCTTAACATTCCTAGATGACCAAATAAACATATAAACTGGTTCAAACCCTACTTTGAAGGTATGTAATGTCATCAGGCAGTGAAGTTAAATATGTACTACAGATTTACCACTTCACTATCAATACTGAAGATGTGCATATCTTATCAAGATTTACCACATATTTGTTTACAAAACACAGCATAATCTTATAGATAATTTTTATTGTCAACAATGTATATAGATATATTATATTATTCTCTCTTTACTTTTTAAATATTTTAGAAAAAAAGACAAGGCACTGTTTGACAATAGTTCCATTTTAGAATACAACTGCCTACAAAAATTGTGATTTATTTAAGTCAGCTGCTACATTGGATATTCAAACTATTTACATTTATAAAAACTATTAAAGTTTATACAATGTATTGTATAGATACTTTATATAAAATTATATTAACATGCAATGATAAAATTAACATTAAAATTAACAGTAAAATTAGCCTTATGAATGTGACAAATGATTTTAGAACTGACAAAATACATTATATTAAAAGAATGACAAGCAAAGACAAGCTTGTACTGATGATAATCAAGTGTTACTGCTTGGCCCGAATGCTCTATTAGTTAAGTATTGCCTTTAATCAAGCAACTTGAAGTTCTTAAAAGAACTGCACACACACACGATTAACTTGAAATTGTTACACTGTGATAAATACTTCCTTTTTTTTTTAATATATTAAATGAAAAAAATATATATATATATATTTAAAAAAAAAAAAAAAATCAACAAAAAATACTGTAATAATGAATATATTTTTACCTCTTATCATAAAACTACCAGTTGTTAAATATTCTCCACTAGGAGCTGTTTTAGAAACCTAAACATAATAAAACGAAAATTTGAATTAATATAATTCTTTAAAAAAATTTCATTTTACTTTACTATAATTAAAAATTAATTTTATTTTCGTATAAATATTTTATATTTTATTATACACTATTTCACAGCCCTCTTCCCTTTTTTTTAAAAACTTAGAATGAAATTTTAATTTTTTGCATCATTAACATATAAAATCTTGAAGCTGTATTTCACAAACAAATAAGGGTATTCAAGTTCCAAAAGAAGGAAAAAACCCCAGAAAAAGTACACTAGAGATGAGTTTTATGATGACTATACAAACTAATCTGCCCAATAGAAATATGTCCACATATGTAGCAAATTGATCAGTCTGATATTTTATGATGCTATCTTTTATTTTGCAGTAAACTTTTCTTTCTGAAAGACTTCAACATTTTATCTAACTGCAGCACTCTATTATATTCCATTTCTTTTCCATGAAAATCATGCTAAAATTTTCCTGAAAACATATTTTTTGAAAATATATACAATTAATTTGTTTCATACATTCCAAGGTGCTGGTGCTGCAATTATTGAATTAAAAAGAGGATATTTCATCATGGTAATATAACTACTGCAACTAAATCGGTTGGACATAGAACTATCATTATATCCAATTTATTGCATGGAATTAAAATTTGAATTCTCGAATGTAGTTTCAAATTTTCCAACAAATATGTTATTATATAAAAATAGATTCTAAATTAACTGAAGAATATATCAATTGGCTAAAAAAAATTGTCATCATATTTATAGAATTTTACAAAGTAACCGTAAAAAAAAAATTGCTATAGCAATTACAATGGTGCGTTAATATTTACAAGTACTGGTAAGATCCTCTTCTTAAATATTTCATTTTTTATACAAACTGATAGTGAAGAAATCACTAAAACCTGCAAAATAACAAGAAACATTTGACACAGTGCTGGAAAAAGAAGAAAATGTACAAAAGCAACAGAATCAGTTAGAACGTAATGAAGCAGAAGCAGTATTGGACGTACAAAATGAGATACTCATAGAACCCAGATAATCACTCAGGCCCCAACATAATAAACAGAGGCCAATGAAATTACGAGACAATATATAAAAAAATAATAATCCTGTTTTCTAGAGTATGGGAGGTATTGTAAAATAAGTATCTATTAAGCATGTATGTATCTAATATGATAAAATGGATTTAATAAGTTATAGGATTAAACTAGAGAGGAAATAAAAATAATCATAATCAAATTAATCTGAATTCAGTAAAATGCAATTAAGCAAAACACGTAGTTTATAATAGATTACTGGAAGTGAGAAATAAACAATCAGATAACGAAATGAATTTAATTAGTACTAGTAAAATACTAATTAAATTATAGAGCAACTATGGTGTTGATAAAATAAATACCACCCAGATTTGCCAAATATCGCTACTCCAAAAACAAAATGGAATGGAACACATAAAAAAGATGCTGAGAGAAAAAAAACTGCAGTGCGTGTTTCATTGTTGCATTGGAGACAACTGTGCTACCAGAAAAAGCAATGGAAGAGAACTAGCGGAGGGATCTCAGCTCCTGAAGGTTCAATAAGCCGATTAGAGATTTTACAGATGCACTGATCTTATTATTATTTTGAACACCGCAAGGGTCGCCCAGATTTGAAGTTCAGTTACACTGTAAAGGTAAATGTTTTCTACTTTGTATTAATTAGCAAACAGACTTAGTAGGCAGAAGGACTTGCGTTTCTAGTTAATATATGACCAGATATTATAAACTAGCCTGGACTAACAGTTGAACCTAATATATATGCCTACATGTATTTGATTGTATATGTATAGCCGCGATTAGAATTTGACTTTATATAGCTCCTTATATAGAGATATATTAATGTGTACATATATCAACTTGATTAGCATTTGAACTTTATATATCTGCTATATATATTGTAACGGTATGCCCCCTCTCAACAAGATAAGTTAAGGCAGTCGCATCTCACTATAGTCAGATTTAAGGTCTTCATATACGATGCCACGAATGATGTGATTTAATTTTGATATAAAACTATATTTGTTCTCAATAACTAATTTATTATTAAAAAAAAAAATTATATCTAAACCACATCAAATCAATTTTCACCTTAATTAACTTTATCGTTATGCTCAGATTTCGAACTCAGGGAAGTTTAACACTTTACTCTCTTCAGGGGTTCCTATCAATATTTTAAAGTAATATTAACAACGAATCTCATTAACGCTTTAAATTAAATAAAACAAAATTGAAGACTTCATTTAATATAAAAAACTAATTATTTATTTAACAATTAAATAATTTAAATTTTACAATATATAAAAAAAAATATTTATATATCTACCTCTTTATATTAAAAATATAAACATTCTCTTTGCTTATGGTAGATATATTTTCTAAACCTATAACACTACGTGATTTTACAATGTATATAAAATATAAGTATCCTAATATTTAGACATTTATATTAACGCTATTTTACAGTAATTGGGTTATACAAATAATAATCCAATCATTTGTATGTAATACCTTCATTCGTTAAAATGATTGTCTGTAATTTATATTTATTAATATAAAAATATATACTTTACAACAATGTTAATCATTTATTCATTTATCATACATTACTGTTATTAAACTATTTAGATTAGTATAAACAATGTAGTGTCATGTCATAGAAAATAATATGTGGATTTAAAAATAATTTAATCTCTTACCTCTAAGTTCACATTATCCCGTTCCCAAATTAACATTTATTAACCGATATTTAAATCTTTATTAATCATAAATAAAACAAAAATATTCTAAATTATCAATTCTCTAGTATTATTCATTTTTTTAATAAAATGAATACGATGATAAAGAAAATGAAATTAACTTTTCCTAATTATAATTTTCAAAAATCTTAAATGGTATTTACAAAAGTTAATGTTCCTTGTGAATGAAAATCCTTCGAAGATGCAGTTTTTTGATTCCTTTGTTGTTAAACATTAAAGAGAATAATATTAGGATATCCTAAGTTGACATTTAGTTTCCTCTTTATATTCATCTTCTTAATACAAAGTTCCTTTATTAACATTTATAATTCCATTTTGAAGATCTAATTTTTATAATTTTAAGGCATTCATAATTCCATTTTGAAGATTTAATTTCTTTATAATTTTAAGGCATTCATAACTCCATTTTGAAGATCTAATTTCTTTATAATTTTAAGGCATTCATAATTCCATTTTGAAGATCTAATTTCTTTATAATTTTAAGGCATTCAGCAAATGATGTTATTCCCACATATATATTTGATTAGGCAAGTGCATTTTATCTATCCCATGATAAATATTTGTATTCTAGCCGTTTTGCATTTTCTTTATAATGTAAAGTACATTAAATTTGAATGAAGTTTTTATAAACATGTTCTTTTTTTTAAGACGCTGTTTAGATTTTAAAATGTAATTCAAACAATTTTTTATAGAACACAAAAATATATTTAGATTACTTTCTTTGAACAAATATAAGAAATTTCTTCTAATGAGTATTCAATTGTTCAAAATATAAACTTGAACTTACACTATTCTTTGAAATCAAACATAATAGAAGTTTTTATGAGGATATAGCTGAAAAAAATAGAATCCTTATTCTTCTAACAACAAGAATAGAATTAATATATTATATCTCGCTCCATCAGCTCGCTCAAGCATACACATTCACATTGTTGCAATAACAATTAGATATTAAAACACTAAGTTAATTTCATTTCCTTTAATTCGATAAACTGTGAACCCAGAGGTCATTTATCACCTTGTCAACCACCTTTTGTCAACATCTTTTTTTCATTTTAAAGAATGAAAAAATATTAACTTAACAAGTTATATGTTTATTTTCATAAATATAACAATAATGCAAATATAATCTATACATATTGATTACATGTATGAGTATATATATACTCCTAGAATATATATATATGTGTATTTTATTGTGTGCATATAACTATAACCACATCTGTTTGATGTCTCATGCATATGCATATTACTTGTAATAATAAATTGTTCTTATTCCATGCTTAATGAATTAAAACATAGCAAATGGAAAACAATAAAGTTGAAATAGATAATTTTCTTGACTTTATGAAAAATTGTCACAACATTAAATTCACAATAGATATAGAAAATAATTAAATATCATTTGTAGATGTACTAATTAAAAAAAATAAAAATGAATCTCTATTATCCAATATATAGAACAATATATGACAGATATTTCCATTTTCACTACCACTATCATTTAATACAATTATTTTATTCAGCTGAAACAATTTTTTTTTCTTAAAAAAAACAACAACAAATAAATTGTCATATGTTTCTTGGTAATGATATAGTTGCAAGATTATTAAAATAGCTACAAAACAGGAAGAGATTTTAAAATTCAATACAGTTGTCACATAAAAAGATTACCTTTACACCTTTACATAGTATTTGTAGCATATAGAAAATTACTGAAAGATTTTCAAGCCCTCACAATTATTCAACTAGAATTTTATAGCATAGATATAACAGTAAAGCAATGTTAGAAAAAAAAAAAAAAAATTAAATATGAAAAAAGCAAATACATTAATCATTTCATTATCCATTAAATCAAAGTTAGAAATAACTAAGGAAAACAAATAAAATTTATAAAAGATTTCAATAGCATTAAAATCTGAAATGAATAAAATCTATATTTGGAAAAAATTTCAATCAGTAAAAATAGAGAAAAAAAAAGGCCCAAAATTTGATTAACTACACACATTACATAATTTCAAATAATAAAAAACCTGGATATATTGTTTAATTTGAATCTTAAAAAAAAGTTTGTGAGAATATTGAAATATATATATTTAAATAAACTAGAATTTTCACTTCATTTAACTCATCTGGCTTTAGTTTTATTTCAAAACATATGCCAAAGACATATAATTAAATGTCTTTTAGAAAATAAATACCAACATAAACACAGCTGCTAGTCAAACACATAGAGATTTCCAATCAAAAAATAAATGCAAACATACTTATGTATACGTTTTATGACATTCAAATTGAAGCAAATAATGAATTATCAAAATCAAATGGAATACTTTAATAATTTCTAAGAATCTTTAAGATACCTGATGATGGTAGACCCACCAAGCACTTGTCACAATTTTGGCTTCCCAGGCAGCACTATAGCACACAGCCATTGAACCTGCTTCATTTAATGTTTTGGGAGGTATAGGACTACCTATTAATTAATCAATGTTAAAATACGCAGTTATAATAGAGAAAGAAAAAGATGAAATAGTATAGTAAAAATATTTATACACATAAACAAAAAAGTTGATACAATATTCCTTTTAAGATAATTTAACTAGTAAATAAAAATTTAATAATAGAATATAATCTAAATGCAATAACTTCAAGTAGTAGTATTAATTTCACAGGTTAACATTGAATTAACACAAATATGAACTTAAAGTAAATTATTAACATTTAATGAGCAATTGCGTTTGAGAGAAACCTATAAACTATAAAATTCATAAATATAGAGAGCGTACCAATAGCTCAAACAAGCTCTTAATTCATGTGGTAAGAGAAAATATTTAAAATCTCTATCCGGATCCCCAGATCAATTAGTTTTGAGCTTATGGCTCACCTCAGTGAGGAGACAGAACATTCAGACACTAGATGTAAAATATTTTCTCTTACCACACTTATGAATTAAGAGCTTGTTTGAACTATTGGTATGCTCTCTATATTACATATTTGTAAATAGAAGCTTATAAAAGCAATATCACACTATATATGACTGGCTTTATTGATTATTATCAAATTCATTCACAGTATTTCTGACTTGAACTTCATAAAATCAAAAATTATCAATCACTGAAAAAATATATATTGATTTCTCTCAAATTTGTATTTCTTGGTATTCTCCAATAATCAGATGAGCTAGAGGCTCAAATCATCTTAATCTCTCATCAAAAATTATGATGATTATGAACTGCTTAGTTGTAAAGTTTGAATAGATTAGAAATCAAATATGTATATTTTAAGTTATAAATTTTTTAATGCAATATTATAATGTCTCATAACAAAATGTTAGATTATTGTTTTTGTAGAGACATTAAAGTGTTTTAAACCTCAATCCAAAAAATACGAGTATAGTGAGAAAGGATGGTATGATATCTTCTTGATTAACAGATAGCTTATAAAATTACAGCATTCATAACAAGAACATTAATGAATCCTTTTGATAAGTTTTATATATTGAGATGGAATGGTGCCATGGCACACAACTTAATGTGTGTGCACATATAAAATTGAAGAAGAAAAAGTAGAAATAAACACAGACAAAATGCATATATATAAATATTTTAAAACCTCCAATGTAAATGAATATTTTCTTCATTAAAATAAAAATCATATGTGAAATGTTTTATTACTGAAAAAAAAAAAAAAATTAAGATGCAAAAACTCAGTTATATTTTGATTTGTAAATTTAATTTGATTGTAAATTTATATTTTTAAATTTGTATTTATTGTTTGATTTTATTACTTCATTGTTAAAAAAAATATTTAAGCTGTAAATTACTTTAAAAAAACAAACAGATCAGACTAACTGTTGCAAGAAAAGTGTTACCAACTAAATTTCCACCAGTGGAAAAAACAACAAATAAAATAGTGAAACAAGTGAAAGAAAGGAGAAAAATAAGCTATTTTACTGTATAAAGCAGTTATAGATTGCAAAATGGTATTATTATTAAAAAAATTCACCATTCTATTGGGAAGTTAATAATAGAACAATAAATACAAACGAATGTGCCAGTCACAATGATCTCTCAGGATGTAAGCTTGTCTTGAAACTTGGCCAGAAATTAAAGCCTGCCTAAAGAAAGCTTATTTTCAACCTGCCAAAAGATTAATGTTAACTTTAAATTAATGTCTTTTCTCACCTATAGATGTAATTAACCAACAACAGATACTTACTTTTAAAATTATGCACAGAGCTGGAAATTATATGAAAATAAAAAGTTAAAAATATAAAATTCACCATAAAAATTAAACTTTTTATATTGAATAAAAACAATTTAAATAATTACCAAAAACTGCAATGTGATTTACATTTCACAAGAAAACTAGGTTTAATGATTGAAGACAACTTTATAAATAAAGAGAGAAAAGCTAATTATCTAACATAGAATAACATACTTTGAAGTAATCCAAACAATACAATCTTCTGTGGGTATGCAGAGAAGAAAATTTTTTTTTTCACTTAACCCTTCAAAAGAATGTGTTAAAACTATATGCATTTATTTGATTTTTTTTTTAGCCAGAAAATTTGAAAGCCAAAGGTATCTGGTAAGATAATTATTTTTGTGTAATTCATTAATCAATTTTTTTTATTAATACTATATTTATATAGTATTTTATCACTGTTAAATTGCTTTGTTTTGGCTATAGTCTTAAGTCAATGTAATGTAAATATTTATCATTTTTTATCATCATTATTTAATGTATGTATCTTATTATTAGATGTTGAACATTTATATTTAAAGAAAAGTTTAAATCACTAAATTTCACACGATCACCATTACCTATGCTTACACATGCTGTTATGATTATTCTGATTTGCACTAGATGGCACTACTGTATGGAAAGTTTTGCCTCTGTTATAACATCTTGTGTAAGCGTAGGGAATAATGATCAAATGATATTTAGTAGTTTAATACCAATCCTGCCAAATAGGATGATGGTGACTAAGGTTATTAAAAAATCAAAGACACCAAAATATACAGATACTGATCTGCGTTCAGATCTATATGACTGTACAAGTGGATGAGTTATCCAGTGTTTTCATTTTGGACTGATCATAGCTTTATAGTTAACTAAAAAGGTATCAAATAGCTGCTGGAAGTTGCATTAGATCCTAAGTTCCAGGTGCAGTGCTCTCAGATCCAAGACTCCTCACTGGGGATATTGGATGAGTAAGCACTAGATAGGGATTTTTTCCACAAATCTTTTTGCAACCATTGATTACCTTGGCTTGCACTGGGTGGCACTACTGTATGGAGAGTTTTGTCTCTGTTAAGAAAAATTTAAATAGAATATGATATAAAGTTATCCTTAACTGATATATTGTTCATAAAATGTTCATTTATGCCACATTTAAAACTTTTATATCTGTTATCATTTATTTTTTATTAAAATAATTAAATTTTTGTTAAAATTTAAAGTCTGGCAGTCTTTCTTCTCTTTTATGCATTATTAATATATCAAATTTAACTTCATTATTTTATATGTGTGATTAGTGATATCAATTTAACCAACCAAATATCATGATTTCATCACATAACCCCAGCATGCTCAATGTTGTATCAGCAGCATACTTTTTTTTTACCACCATATCTAAGCCACATGCTATAAGTTTTAGTAATTAATAGATAGAGGCAGAAGACATTTGTATGCTTTTCAAATTGGGCTAATAATTTCATAGTAAAACAGCGAGGTATAAAAGGGTTCATTAAATCCTAAATATCTAGACACTGGCCCAATATCCAAAGCTCCTCATTGATGAAAGCCATAATCTTGAAACTAGTTTGGAAATAGGACAGTGCTGGATAGAGCATTATCAACTTCACCTAATTAATTACTAAAGCTTACAGTAAAGAGCATATGTGGAAAAAAAAAAAAAGTATGCTGTTAATATGAATTTAGTAGTTATAAGTGTTAAAGTCAATTGTCACATGTGAGACAGCTAGCATTAGGGAATATATGAATGTGCGATGAGAGTAGATCGTTTGATTGTGTGATGAGAATGGAAGAAAAAATAATGAATGAAGCAAAGTAAAGAAAGGGACTGATAAAAAAATTTAATGATGTTTTCATGTAATGAGATATAGCTAGAATTGTATGGAAGAGAGTGGCAGTAGTAGGATAACATATGTTAACATTGTGTTCGTAAAGGGGTGTTAGATTATTTAGAAAAAGTATAAACAGAAGTAGGAAGACATTCATTAGATGCAGATGGTAAAAGAGGCAATTCAAAGAGCAATGGAATGGTCAAGTTTTTATATGAGAGATGCAAAAAGCAAAATGAAAATGTTTGACAGATTGCATTTATGGATAATAAGAGAATAGCCGAAATAGTACTTAATTGGGTTACGAGTAAAAGTCAGGCAACAAAATGGGTGAGAAAGGTACTACTGTATGCAGAAGATTTGGATGAAGAATTTATGTCAGTATACTTATACAAAAGATGGGATGATTGTGTTAGGGGAATTGTTGAGTGTTATAGTGGCAAGGAATGTGACAGAAGAATAGATGCATTAATAAAGAATAGGGAGTTGAAGAACTAGTATGGAGAGTAAAAAGAGTTTAAATATATATAGAAGCAAACAGAATATTGGGTTTGAGTTAATTTATGATAATAGCAAGGAAAGTAGTTTACTGTTTAAGGCTCGAACAGTATCTTTAGCAACAATAGAATACACCTGGGTCTCTTTTTATGCGTACTTCTTTAACACGATTTTGAAGTTACGCGATTCGTCTTTCACCGGAAGTCGAAGTCCGATAATGCGCTATTACTTTAAATAATAAATTTCGCGCACTTACGTTATATTGAAAGTAATAGCACATTACTGGAATTCGACTTTCATCTTAGTAATTTCAATATTTTCAGTGCTTTATAATAGTAAGATTTTATGCAATAATGAAATTAAAATCATGATTTCCACATTTTATGTATACACACATTAAATTTTACAAGATTATAATGTAAATTTGTTCAAACATTGTGCGTGTTAATTTTGCATTTTAAATCCCATTCTGTTTTTGCTTTTTAAAAAAGAACGTAATCAATTATTAATCATTTAGTATACACAAGTTTATTTTTAAAAGGTCAGTAATAGCAGTGGGCACAATTAAAAATTAAAATCTGATTTTTAATTGTAATTAACAATTTAAAAATTCCTTACGGGCGACTTGAAATTAATGTGATGTAAAACGAAATTTGATTTTTAAACGGAATTGAAAATTAAAGACAAAAATAAGAATTTAATTTTTAGTTGTTAGTTTTAATTAAATTTTTCCCAGCAGTGGTGAATAAATGTCTTTTTATTATCATAAGTCTAAGTTCATAAACAATTAAGAAAATCATCGTCGTCGTCAACAGAAAACCATTAACACAACATGAGAGTGAACTTGGCGCTAGTTGTATTTCCTCTTGTGAGAATAATTGCTGAGATATTCTTGACTTCGTTTATGGAGAAGCCAAATACATCACATCACATCACATGAGAATCTGATTTTTTACTAGTTTCCAAATGAACGTCTTTTTGGGAAAATAGCGATAATAATTAAAACGTGTATAAAAAAATTTAAATTACTGTACTGTAAATTATGCATAAAAATATATTATTTTGAATAAAATTAAATATTATAGTTAAAAAAAGTTTGTCTTGTATCATTTTTTTTCAAATTTGAAATTTTTTATTAGTCATATTTTATTTTCTTCTTTTTTTTTTTTTTGCGCGAATTTTAAAGTAATTTTACATTGGTGCTTTGCTTTTACGCGAATTTTGAAAAATCACAGACCGCATCCCCTCTTTTTCAATGTAAGTTATGTGTGCGATTTCGTTTGCGCGTGTTTTCTGAGGAACCTATCTATCGCATAAAACGAGACTTAGGTGTATACACATAAATGGAAAAGTGTGGGTGATTTAGTCTGCAAGTTGTGTAAGGAATATTAGGAATCTTTTAATTGAAGATAAATGCCTATAAGCAGAAAGAGTGCAAATAATGAAGTTGTGGAAGAATAAATATAAGCAAAGTGATTACACAGAAATGGGATTCTTGGTTTTTATTAACGGGTTTGGGAAAAGATAAGGAGGGATTTAGATATAAAGGTCATGGAGTTGACAAAGATTATGTAGTGGAAATGGGATGGAGCAGGATAAAGAAGATGGGAAAAACTTAGGGTGGACAATAGAAAGGGAAGGTAAAGTGGCTAACAGGTTTCTCTGGGCATAGTGGCTGAGAGATTCCTTTCTCCGAAAAAGTAATCACTGTACATCAAAGCTTTAAAATAATTGCCAAGAAAAGTTTTTCTATATTATTCTTATAAAACATATATAGAATTATTGCTATTATATATTTTATATTATTTATTTAAAAATATATATGTAAGATAAGTTATTTTTGATTTATTCAAATTTGTTAAATTAATTTCTTTGGAGTTCAGTCTTTGTATCATGTGTATTTTCTACTGCTGGCTATATGTGTTTTACATATATATGGTTATATAATAATCTGACATAATACTCTTATGTTCTTCAAATGAGTTAAGCTTAGAACGCGCTATGATAGTAAAGTACGTGTGTTTGTTGAATGAATTCAACCCATCCAATGGCTTCCTTTGGGATATAAATAAATTTTCCCAAAATAAATATTGATTTTATTTTGATTGACTCTTTGTGTACCAAAAGAACTTTAGAAGTGGATAGCATGGCACTTTCAATAAAGAATTCATGGAACTTCATTAATCAAATTGGAATACCAACACTTAGCTATAAATGCATATGTTAAAAAACTTAAATTCAATTCTATCAAATATACTTCTAGTCTTTATATGGTACTATATTTGAAACTTATTTCATTATAATATATTCCAGTCTTCTAAATATTTTTAATTTGCTTTTAATTTCATTCATTAAAAAAACAAAAACAAAAAATCTACTCCATTTACCGTGGAATAGTTTTCTTTATTATCCATACTTCACCACCTATTACAAATCTACATACTTTTTTCAAAATTCTATTAAAAAAAAAATTTCTGAATCTTCTAACAAATGTTTCTTACTTCAAAATTTTAAAGGAGATATCAAAACTCATTTCAAAATTATTCTATATATATCAGACTACTGAAGCCAGTATAATAAAATAGATGTTACTTAATGTCCAATACTTATTTCACAATCTTATTAGATGGTGCCATAGTAAACTGATTCTTATAAATTTCAACTTTTGTATAAGATTAGCACATATATATTGTACCATCTTGGTTAGACCTTGAATATATAAAAAAAAAAATAATTAAATTTTACAGGTCATTAATATTATAGATTATTGACTGTTTTAAAGTTGTCAAGTGATATATCTAATTTTAAATTATTAGAAAAATACCAAAATACAAAAGGTAATATTTCATATTTTGTTTTTATTTTGATCTATTTAAAAGTAATTCATGATTTTTCTTTTGATCTTTGAAAAATAATGTGGTAAAATTTGAGTTATTTATAAATTTAAAACATATATTTTAATTGGAGATAAGTGTTGTGTCTATCTACATAATTTAAGAACAATATATTTAGATAGGTAAATGAATAATATTTTAATGAGTGTATATGTTTATATATATATACTAATTTTAAAATTACAAACATTTTTAAGGGTAATATTTGCTATTCAAAATGTATTGTTTATAATAGTATTTTAAAAATAAATAAGATGTATTTTTTATTTTAAAAAAAGAAATTTAAGTCATTGTTATCATTTAGTTTATTTTAAAAATTTAAGGGCCAGACATATTATCAGAGACAAATAATCTTAATAATTGATCAATAACACTAAAGGAGATAAACTTGAGTATGTCAATAACTACAATATGTAATTTGATGATTTCATCAATATGTAAAAAATATATATAAATAAGCCCATGATTGTAAATTAATTCACTTACTTTTTGTTCCTATATATGTGATGTACTTCTAATAGTTCAATTAATATAATGTATATATTTAAAAATGTACATTATGGATAACATTATGAATAACTAGACAAAAAAGTGTGATGTTTGTTCCAAGGGCAATATGTAGATTATTAAGTAGTTTTAAAATAACAGCTAAAATGGGATTTATTATCTGCTGTAGCATTCTGGAAAACTTTAAAAAATGCTTATTTAAAAATAAAATTGAATATATACTATGTCTAATATATACATATTGTAATGGGCACACATGCCATTACATTATTTATTTTAAAAATTAGACATTAAAAAGAAAAGTTCGCAAATAAAAACTTTTTTTTTTTTAAGAAATAAAAATTGAAAGTTAAAAGTCATCTAAACTTAATATATGCAATCGCACAGATGAAAAATTATTAAAAGAAAACTTTATCAAAGAAAAAAAAAAAGTATTTTAAAACTAAATTTTGAGTAAAGATTTAGAGATAAAAATATATCTTTAAGTTTATACAATAAATTAATTAATGCTAAAGTATAAAATGGAAATGATTATTAATTAGTCCAAGTGAACTAGCCTTTGGGCATTTCAAAATGTATAATTAAAGGTCAGATAGAAGAGAAAAAACAATGGAAACAGAATGGTCAATGAGAGAAATCCCTCGGGAAACGGACTTCAACGAAAAGATCATCACCATCGTCATGACGTAATGTCCACCGGATCCGAAAGTTTATAATAAAAGGAAAAGTTTGGAAAAAAAAAAAAAGGATAGAGATGTGATAGAGAGAGATGTGTTAGTGTGGGGAGAGTTGAAGGAGAGGGATTGAAAAGACGCATTCTTCAATTCCTTCAGTTTTAAAAAAGAAAAAGAAAGAGGGATGACAATCGTTTTCCTATATTGAGGACCACAGGACATCGGGGGAATTAACGTTGGCTCCAAATTGCAAGTAACTGTTAAGCATGAATTTTTAAAACAGTAAGAACTCTAACTAATGAACTTTAATTCTAAAAAAGAAACTTTTCCAGTATGTTAAAACCGTAAGAACATTAGTTAATTAATGAACACTAAGTATAAAACTTTCCCAGTATTTAAATTATTGCAATAGAAATTCCTATCTGACCAAACTTAATCAGTTATTAATAATTATTTTATTGAATGTATTATTATTTTTTGGAAATCATTTCCATTAATTTATTTTTGCCTATGGAATGGGATCGTAAGTCTGCAAAAAGGACCGCAATCCCTTCCTATGGAGTTTTTTTTTTATTGTCCTTTTCACCAGACAGATGCCACTCAATGAGTCTAACCGTATCTGTGCTACAGGGCACCACCAGGCTATTTAAACCTGGAAAATTTATATAGTAGGCAGATACATAAGTTAACATTCAAATTTTACATATATATTTTATTCTGACCGTCAGCCCATGCCACTAGCTCAATGAGACGCAGAGATTTATAAAATATAAATTCTTAAAATATTTTTCAATAATAAAAAAAATAAAAGAAGCCACTGCCAGTAATAACACATACAAATATTTATTTAGACATATATAAGATTTTGAATCATTTTAGTATCACTTTTACTTTAAAATTTAACTTATTATTTTAACTTTGATTTTAGAATTTAATTTACGTTTTAATTTTTATTTTATAAGTTCGCATAGATGAGTTTAATAGACTACATAGATTGCATTTGAAAAGAAAATATTCTATCCCTGATTTAACCTTAGGCCAAAAGTTCGCAGTCAAACCAATGCCAATCTATCTGATATATCGATGTATTCAATGCAGCATGAATACAACAGCACAAAACCATACTGTCAGAAATGCGCATCTGAACAGTATGGACATAGTGAGGAAATTCTCTCTCATCCAGAACAGGAATGTTACATCTGTCTGGCAAGAGAAACAATAAAAAAAAAAACTCCATAGGAAGGGATTGCGGTCCTTTTTGCCGACTTACGATCCCATTCCATAGGCAAAGGGGGTGATCCAAGGAGCAGGGAATATGTCTGCTTCCGATGGTCAGTACGAAATGGGCCTTATTTTGCCCAAGTGCGGCGTATCATGTGATCCTGCATGTAGCGGACCTTCATACTACATTTACTAATTATACCAATATATCCAACCGATTAACCCAATTTAATTACGAAACACATAAAATCATTCCAACTCCAAATAGCAAAAAGTCAAAGAAAAAAAACTGCTCTAGAAATGATTTTTAAAATGATTATATAAGTTAATCTATAATCCATATCAATTTTGAAAGATATAACCTAAAATTATAATTTCATAGACAGCTTCATCATATTCATCATAAAATGCAGAAAAAAATAATATATAACATGACCTACCTGAGTTACAGTTTGTTGGTGTAATGTGAAAGAAGGTGACAATTTCAGTTTCATTTTTTTACTAACCAGTCTATATGTTCAATTTTTGCAAGCAGTTGTTTTTCTAGGCCCTCTATGTGGGATATCTATTAGAAATGCAAGGTTTTAGTGTGGATCAAAAAAAAATAACAGTAATAACTTTAGTTAATAGTAAGTTATGGGGGTAAAAAATAATTACTATATTATTGAAAAATCATGGGTGGGGTGAGCTAAATTATGCATTATTTCATAGAAAACCATAATAGCAAAGTATGCTATAAAATAAATAAAAAGTTATCTACAATGAAATGAATAAAAAAGTGTTATAATTTTTTAAATGGGGGGAAAAAAAGGGGAAGCAAAACTAACTATTTTTTTTTTGGGAAACAAAAAAACAAAAAATTAAAAAAAAAAAAAAAGATATTAAATGAAGGGGATAAAAACATAGTAAATTCTAAGTTATGGGTGTAAAAAATAATTACTATATTATTGGAATATCATGGGGGGGAGGGCGAGCTAAACTATGTATTATTTTATAGGAGACCATAATAGCAAAGTATGTTATAAAGTAATTAAAAACTTATCTACAATGAAATGAATAAAAACAGTAAATAAAATAAAATAAATAATCCAAAGGAATTAAAAGCAATTATTATATATGAGTGGGAGATGATGATGACTGTTGATTCAGCATTGGGAGGCATGTTGTAGCAATTACAGACTCTTGTCTAATGCCATTTTTCACTTCAAATATCTTATATTTACCATCTGCATTACTAACATTTTCTTTCATTCTATCATGCAAAAGCTGTGTAATATGAATAAATTTTGGTGGACAACTAACTTATCTCAAACAATGTCATAAACTTGTTTGATTAATACATGTAGAAAAATAATGTCAACAAATATTTATGTAATCAAAATTTACCTGAAGAATTTTTAATTATAACACTAGTAGCTCCATGCAAGTCAGCATGAACATAATAGTCGCCTGAAAAAAAAAAAAAAGAAATAAATAAAAAGGGCTATGCATATCTTATAATATTTTCTCAATATATATATGTAAATATTAGTAGTAAAATAATATTATACAAACAATTTATTTGTTCTATCGATAAATATATATATATAATCCAGAAAAAAAAACTTCCATCCTTTAAATACTTGATTAAAAACTTTTAATATATTGTACGAACTGTTTAATTCTTCATAAGAATTAATAGATTGAATAATTAATAAAGAACTATGACCAAAATATAGATAACTATAAAGCTAACATATGAATATTCTTAACAATACAACTATATCACAAAATAAATACAAACTGATTTGACCAGATTTACATTTTTAAGAGGTACAACCTTTTGTACAATGGTATTATATTATATTAATAATTTAAACCTTGTTAATATTATAACCAAAATTTGATGATATATTCATCTCCTTATTTCTTAGGATTTCATTGGTTCATGTTATTCATAGCATACATATATTTATATCTTTTACTTCATTTTCTAAGTTGATAAAATTCTCAGTGTCATATAACTTAGAGAATAGATTAGATTAAGCCCTTTGCACAATTTAACATATTTCCAATGATTGTAATCTGAAAAAAACATAGTATTTTTTCTTTAGGAATTAGTTATTTTAATATTAAGAGTTAATACTAAAGACTAGTTTTAACTTCTTAAAATAGTTTCATTGAGTGATTTTCTTTTTCTTCCTGATTATTTGTTATTTAGTAATATTAATCTATGTATATTTTGGAAATTCATCTCAGATAACTTTGATTTTACCACGAAACTATTATGATACATATATATTTTATTACAGTTATGTTGTCAGTTCTTTTTTTGCTTCAATATAATCTCTTCAAAGGTTTTTGGATTATAGATAGTATTGTTTGGTTTACAGAATTCTTTACACTATCTTTGTTTATCAGTAGATTTATGATAGCCACTTGATGTTTATCATTAGTAATGCTATCATTGGAAAAATCTTTATCACCATTTTATTATTACCTAGGAGATGTTATGTTGGTGATGTAATTGATTACAAACATCACACTTTGCCATATCACATTAAAAAGTTTTCAGGATGGCCAAACATATGTTTTCTTTATATTAATAATAAAAAACTATTCCCAAAAACATATATTGCATATTCTCTGATAATACCTATATTATAATAGAGCTACAAAGCATCATCACAAAAGCATAAGATGAAATAGTCTTCTATTAAATATACTTCCTGAAAATTGTCTTAATTCAAAACAATCTTCTATTAAATATACTTCCTGAAAATTGTCTTAATTCAAAACAATGTAATCAATATAAAAAAATTTGATGGCTAGATTAAAATCAGGTCTGGTAATTCAGTTATAACTTTTTTTATTTTGGTTTTGGAAGAACAGCCTGTAATAATAAATAAAAATTTCAATTTATAATTTTTGTATCTTTCAATTACTGATCATTTTAGTACAATTGTTAGAATAAAAAATATTATAATAACTTCTAAAAATTTAAATAAAGGATGAAAGCATCTGGTTTGCTGACAAGTGAAATACAGCAAAATTGTCGTCAGAACTATTTAATTATACAAATCTATTTACATGTTTCTTTATAATTAAAAACTAATCCTATTCCCCAATATGTGATTGACATGTATGGGCTAGACTTTAATCTAAGCAGTTGTATACTCATTAATTATTTTTAGAAAATCATACAAAAAGATTTATTAATAACTTAACAAATTTATTACTCAGAATATATATTAGTAAGTCAGTATATTCAACTAGCAATTTTCTGGTTGAACTCCATAATAATTCAGTCTTAATTTCACAAGAAACAGTTCTTTATAGAGTTTGATTGTACTATAACTCTTTATTAAATGACTTTCATTTCAATTTATTAACTTTTTATGCCAGTTTTCCACTAGCATTTTCATCTGCATTTACTGTTCACTGACATTGAGTTTAGCAAGCACTTCACTGCTCACTCAATTATCTTTGACTTAGTGTAACTGGTTTCACTGTATCTTTTCTACCTCTCACTACATTAAAGTTCTGCAAACATTTTTAATAAGTGTGCTACTTTGCATAAATATTTCATTACTGTCCTTATGTAAATTTGGATATCCAGATTAACTTGCACTTTGCATAAATATTTCATTACTGTCCTTATGTAAATTTGGATATCCAGATTAACTTGCACTTTGCATAATTTTCTTATTCTGAATATTCATTATTTCTAGAGTGGCTACAATATCTTTTTTATTGATTAATTATGAACACTCACACACTTGTAACTTTAATTATATAACAAATCAGTTAATACACTGCAATACCTCCCCCTCACTCTAGAACTAAATTCTTTTCACAAGAAATAATTTTGTAATTTCTTTTAACACCATGTCTTTCTCTGGCAGTTCTTAATAAAGTTGACTTTTCCCCTTCCTCTTCAATTGTTTCTTTTCCTTAGTCTGGCTGTGAATCATTATTTAACTCTGTAGGTGTAAAAACTTTCTTGTAAACTTATTTTAGTATTGGTAGATGTATAACATTTTAGCATTATTATTATCTGTTAACGAATCATGAATGCGAGTAGTAACTGAATGTGTGTTTTCATTTAATATGTTGTCTTAGTATTCTATTAATCTTCAATTTAATGTCATGTATTTGGGTAGATAGTATTCTAATTAAATCCTTAGGTATTCATTTTTTTCTTAAGATATCTATCTATAATCTAGACAGTCTACCCTGTGTTATACTTGATGTTTTCACTTTTTATGTCCTTTTTAAAAATCTTGTCTAGAATTAGTACAGATCTCAGTGCTTCATAATTAGTTCTTTTGGGGTTTTCTTTATAAGTGAACTTGGCATACAGTACTGGTATAACATCACTATTTGTCAAATCATCATACTTAATCCTATTCAATGTGCATTTAAAATGTTGAACAGCCTTTTCTGCCATTCCATTTGATTCAAGTTGGTATGGATGTGTTAGTACATGCCATATCCCTGTTGGAGCAAGAAAGTCCTTTAGTTGCACTGAACTGAATCCTATATCATTATCAGTTACTATAGTTTTAGGATAGTCACATGACACAAAAATCACATTTAAAACTTTTATCACATTGGTCCAGCATGGTCTAAGTGGACCTTTTCTGATGTTTTTGTATCTTCTGACCAAGACTGGAACTCTTTATCTGGCAGTCTCACCATTTGTTGGCAGGCTTGATATTTCCTTACAATCTCTTCTATGTCATGATTCACATCCATCCACCAAATCCAAATGTACAAATGAGCTAGTATGCATTTCCTCCCCTTGAATAGAATTGATACATGGTCTATCATCAAAATGCATTCATGACACATGGACAAATTTTATTGAGCATCCCAAAGGCAACTACATAATTTGGTCATTTCTTGGGTCATTCATGTTTAATCCAGTTTTTTAAAGTTGATAGCCTTCATCATTTCTTGTACATTCAGCCATGACCTTGTCGTAAAGTTTCTTTAGAATTGACTTATGAAGTGACAGAAATTTATTCTGAACTTTAGTTTTCACTTTTGCTCTGTGAAAGCACACAATGGTCATTCTCAAAGGCTTAAACCAGTTATATTACAGTATCGGACAAATATTTTTTGTCATCACATATAGCGGTATGTTTTTAATGTGACTATTTATTTTTACAGGCACTATTACCATTCCTTTGATATTAATCCCGTTTCCATCTGTCGCCACTAAATTAGTTTTCTTAATTAGAATCTTATTATTTGCTCTTTTACTAATGTACTGTCCAATCTTTAAACAACATGAGTGATACACCTATTCTGCTATCTATTTCCATTTTTATGATTTAGTTACAAAATTTGACCTGTAATTGATTTGGTGTATCCTCACTTTCCTTTATTAATTTCACATTCGTGTCACTCTTTGCTACTTCTCTTGATTTACTATTTGTCAGTAAATCTGATTTGACTTTTGTCATTTAATATTGTAAATCATTAACAAATGATATCAAATCACATTTAAAACATTTGTATATATTAAATTTGCATATTTTTTTAATGTGGCCCTTCTTTCCCAGCAAGAACAGATGCTGGGCTTCTGAATCAAATTCTTATGTGTTGGTAGTGTCTTCGCCTCCTCAGTCGTATTTTTAAATTCCTGCATGTAATCTAGAATGGCTTTATATGTTATTCCCGGTTCAATGATGGCATTATAATTTAGCCAAGATTCACTTAGCAGCATTTGTCTATGCTTTACATCTCTTATGCCCCACAACAACTGGTCCAGTAGTATCTCTTCTAGATAATCTGTAAACTCACATTCCTTCACTAAATCTCTGTGTCAAATCATATTGTTGCATGTTTTTATTTAGTGAATGAATTTTGTTTCGAAAGCAAAGATACACTGTGTATTTGAATGTTGTAGATTTGAAATATGCATTTAATTTTTTCAGCAACTCTTCATACAGAATTTCTTCAGGTGGTTTCAGATTATACAAATGATTTGCTAATTGCAGAATATTCTAATATGTAGGTAACATCTTTCAACTTATCATCACTAATATTACTTATTATCATGTATTTTTCAACATGATTTATGGATATCTGCCACTGCCCCGGAAATGCTTACATCTGACTATTCTCTGCATTCCTATGGATATACACCTGGGTCTTGTTTTATGCGGATTATTTTAATGCGATTTTAAAGTTATGCGATTTATGTTTCTTCTTAATATCCTTCATATTTCACTATATTTATTAGATATCAAGAAATTTAAATTATTAATAACTTATTTTGACTTGAAATACTTTTTTTTTTCTTTCAAAAATATAACGTTATATTAGCAGCTTACGTTAATATGGCCATAAGCTGTATTTAGAAACTTAGCTTCTATATAAATAACCTACTTATACTAATGAGTAAATAATAATAATAGATTTATACATATGTATAAAAATATTGCAATAAATATTCAAAAATTTTAAACTTTTAAAGCATATTTTGTTAGATATTAACAGAAATAAATATTTTTTTAGATTTTTAAAATAAATAATAACGAAGATTTTATTGATTTTATAAACTGAAAATAATCTTTCGAATGATAATGTCTAATCTTTTTGTTTTGATTGCCATCTCATTTTTTTAATATAGAAACAGCACAAGACTGGAAGTGGCGCTAGTTGTACAACACGTCACGAATCTGATTTCTTACTAGTTCACAAACGAACCCACATTGTAAAATAACGGATTAAAATATGTATGAAAAAATGTAAAATTAAATACTGTAGTTAATAAAAAAAGTTTGTCTTATATTAATTTTTTTCATATATTTGAAATTTTTTATTAGTCATATTTTATTTCCTTATTTGTTTAATGCGAATTTTAAAGTAATTTTTCTTTGTTGCTTTGTTTTTATGCCAATTTAAGAAAATTATGGGAACCTATCCCCATTTTTCAAGGTAAGTTACATTTATTTTTGTGCAATTTCTTTTGTGCGCGTTTTCTGAGAAACCCATCTACCGCATAAAACGAGACCCAGGTGTATATTCATATTATCAAATATGTGAAGCTTCTGGTGACTGCGCCAATTGATATTTACAGGTTTTGACTTGTCGACTGTAGCAATTGATATTCACAGGTTTAGAACTATTGACTGTGCCAATTAATATGTATGAACCAGACATTAATCTAAATAACCATATACTTATTAATTACTTTTAGAAAATAAAAAAGTTTTCTGATAACTTAACGATTTTATTACTCAGAATATTCACATGAAACAATTCTTTATAGAGTTTGACTATTATATTTATTAAAGTCCTTCATATCAATCTATTAATTTTCTGTTAGTTTTCCACTAGCATATTTGTCAATATTGATTGTTCACTGACAGTGTGTTTAGCAATCATCTTATTGATCACTCAATTATCTTTGACTTAGTCTAACTCTCTTCATTAAAGTTCTGCAGATATTTTTAATGACTCTGCTAATTTGCATAAATATTTCATTACTGTTCTTATGCAAATTAAGCTATCCAGATTAATTTACACTTTGCATAATTTACTTGTTCTGAATATATATTATTTCTAGAGTGGTTACAATATCTTTTGAATTGACCAGTTATGAACACCCATGCTACATATTATTTTATTTATTTCACAATTCAGGCAATACACTTGTTGAGTGGTTTGAAGTTGCTCTTCTGTTAATTGCCCAAGTCTCAGATCCAGAGGTAAAAATTGGTAGAACATATCATTTAAAAATCTTTTCAAACATATAGACATATTTCCTTTTAATGTAAAATTATTTCTACTAAAAGCAGTCCATCAAAGTTTAATTTTATGATTAATTTTATTTATTATGTTTCCATCTTCTTTAATTATCTGACCAAGTGATTATAGTTATTAACTTCTTCTAATTCACCAGTAACAATCATTATTTGTTTTTCCTTAAGAAAATCAACTGAACTAGGCTTTTATCTTTTTACCATTTATTTTTAGTCTACATTCTAACTTTTATGTAGTAACTCTTGCAATATTTTCTGAAATCCTGAAGCATTATTTTCAAAAATAACATCATGTAAAATATTTAGATGTCTAAATAATTTTCACTTATTTTTCCTCTCTTCTCATTTTAATCCATAAAACATTTCTTACAAAATGATTCTAAAAAATTGTGGAATTATAGAATCACTTTATTATACAATCATTCCAATGTTAAATTTTGCAGCATCACTATATAATATAATAAATGCTATTAAACTGTGATAAATATTCTTCAAATTAAGCAGTATCTTAATGACCCAAAGCTTCATTTATTGTAGAAACCTTTAAAATATCAAATACCTTTTTATAATCAATGAATCTAAAGCACAATGGCGACTCATATTTATACTTCTTTCTATAACTTCTTTTAATACATTGATGTGCTCCATTCTGCTAAAAAAACTTTTAAATCCAGCTTGTTCTTTTGAATGGTTAAATTTCAAAGTTTGATGTGGAGTTATAATTATCATGGGGAATTTATATATATAATTGATAAAGTACTGATAGATCTGTAATTTCCAATACCTTCTTTTTCATTTTCTTTAAATCAATATTATTACTGCATTTGATGAATCATTTGGTATATCTTTATTATTTAGACATTTGATAAACTTGGGTAACAATTTTTCTATTTCTTCAATTCAGTCTTTTAAGATATCATTTTAAATTCCATCATTTCCTGAAGATTTTTTAAAAATACATTTAATTGCATGTCTCATTTATTCATTTAAAATGCTGCACAATTCAGAACTTTATTTTTTTAATCTTTTATTATTATATAATTGTTTATAGAACTTTCTGTATCTTTTATGATGTCATCTGCATTTTAAATAATAGTTCCATCTTTTTCTTATTGCAAAATTAACTTTCCTTCCAATACCAAGATGTTTTTTATACTTTAGAGATCTTTATTCTTTGTTACAGCTCCCATTTCCAGTTTCTAATTATATTTTTTATATTATTATTAACTCTTTTTTGTCCCATTTTACAAAACTCTACATATTCAATTCTTTTTAATTGATCATATTTACATATATTTTCATATTTCTTCTTTTGTTTCAAAGGAGCATTTACTGGGAAATTGTTGCTTTTTAATACCATCTATATTTATTGCAGTTCTTAATACTGCAGCAGTTGACTTTTTATTGATTTTCTTCAAATGAGAATCATTTTCCAAGTCTGTTACTACTTTACAATGATTTGCAAGTTCTATTTTACTTTAATTTTAATGTTTACAAATGTTTGGAATATTAATTTTGAATACACTTTTTCTCTCAATTTTTGAATTAACACATATCATACATCTCATTACTTAATGACCATTTACTGTGTGAATTTATTGAGAACATTACAATCTTGAAATACATATTTCCACTTAGTCAAAATATAATTCAATTCTATTTGGATGCTTCCATGTCCATTTCTACTTAACATTTTTGTTATTAAGTAATACATAAATAGAGTTTTTCAAACTATATAATTCTGTGTTCTCTGTCATTGTTCTTTGATCAGATCAGACATCACAACTTCATAAATATTAAAAAAATACTTTTGATTTAAAATGATTTTGCATAATTAAAATTAATCTATTAATTCAAAAATGACAAATTATTATTTTTTGTTTGTTTAAAATTTGTAGAAAGCCTTATATATAAAATTATTTTATTAATTGTAAATATTAATTTTATATTATTGATATTAAATAGAAGTTTAAAGTATGATGATATTAATTTTTTATCACACATATAAAACAATAGAGATGTACCATGTTTTACAAACTTTAAAATATAAAGTTTATAGAACAGTTTTTTTTTTTTATAAAATAAACTTTATTAATTGCAAATTATATACAAGTATTAATATATAGTACAGGAAAAAAATACATGGCATATGATACATAGCTTATAAAAATATAATCATTACAACTAGTGTTTGAGGGCAGATGAAAATGATTCAGTTTTATGTAGATGAATGTATAATTTTTATCATTTTAAGGCAGTATGTAATTTTTTTATATGAATGTTTCTTATATTTGTAATTAGAGAGATTTGAACTCAGAACTTTTCAGTCTATTTATTTTCCATCCCATCTTAAACAGCCAATAATGTACAACTAACAAAAATATTGTTCTGCCAAATTTTGCTCATGGTACTTTTTGATAAATATTTTAGAGCACATAAGTATATATTATACCACTCTTTATTATTTTATTAAGAATATTATATTTTTTGTTATCAAAAATTACAGAGCAGTGAGTAAACCACATAGTTATAAGAAAATAAATAATTGCTACTGCACTGTAAGAATTACAATTTTTAATATTTTTCTCTAGATATTGTTAAGATTAATTATTTACTTGAGAAATATGAAGTTATTTACATTTTGCTTTCAGCAAAAGTGTTGGCTTGAATTAGTAATTAACCCCTCTGTTTATTACATTTCAAATAATCTATTTTAAAATTCAATAATCAATGTGTGCAAGATGGTAGTGTTTTGCTCAAATCTGCAAACTAATTTCTGAATTTGGCCTTTACTGATTCACATTGAATTTGCTCTCAAAATTTTAGAAAGCATCTTTATTTCTTTTCATTATATAAGCGAATAATCTGAGATTAAAAAAATATTTCAAAGTTTTGAACCCAAAATAATAAATATGCTTGTATAAAATTATATAGATACTAGATCTGTGGCTTTGCATGCATCAGTAAAATAAAATAATATAATGCAATATGATTTCTATATGAAATAATAATATATGAGTTATCTACAGCAATATTGAAAAAAAAACATGTTTTTATATTCAGTTATATTACTGAATAATTAACTTTTAGGATTTTAGTTTAAATATATTTTTCATGTGATAAACTAAATTGTATTACTAATTATCAAGCATACAATGTGATATATACTCAAGACATGTCAAGACACAATAGTATATAACATAGATGATTAATTACAAATAATAATCATTTGTAAATAAAAATTAGTTGCATGAAATTTGTTTATGGCACACTACCTAGAAGTTATATATTAATATGCATTTTTTTTCAAGAGTTTTATTATCATTAATTTTTATTTTACTGATCAGAAGCATGCTTTTATAATTTGAATAATTACATATAATATTCATTTGTATATGATAAGTAGTTTCAATAGATACAGTTCCTGGCTTTCTATTTGTAATACATCTGGATTTATGTGTTTTTCAATATATTTATATATCAATTTTGAATAGAATCATGTATTTCTAATTTAAATAATTAAGATCGTGTTGACATATGGAAACAAGAGATGAGATTGATTTAATTTCCAGGATCACATCTCTGTTCCTGGCTAAAATACTGTAAATTTATGAGATAGTTGTTGGTTTTATTTATGCATTGACATAAATGCACAACTATTTATTTATTTTCATGCTTAATAAACTTTATTAACAAATATTATTATTGTCAGTGGCAGTAATTGTAATATGTGTGTTCAAGTAAAAAAGTGACATATTTTCTCCAAACTGTATGAAGCGCCATCTCTGAATCAATGCATATATTGTGTAATAACACACTTGAGCTATTCAACACAAAATTTGTAAGATATTAGCATGTATTGCACCTATAAAAGATAATAAAGATGTATTTTAAAGATTCTTTAAAATATTATATTGGATCATTTTTAATCTTGTTTAAAGAATATACTTTGTAAAGCACTTAATAAAAAATTATTAATTTATTATGCACAATGCTATTATTTTAAAAAGTAAATTATTGTTTTGCAGAATTTTTAATGTTATTTAAAGTATAATTTATAATGCACTATAAAACGTTAGCTTTTGTTTTAATTATTGTAATTCTATATTTTTTCAATATAACTAATTATAAATTATGTGAGGCTATCAGCTACTGCTTGCATTAATTTTATTCATTTATTGTTAATTAATATAAATAAAAAATCCATCATCTGTATATATATATTCATAGTACTATTTCCAGGAGCTTGTGTGTAATAAATATATAATAACTTTTTCTTTCTTAAATTATAAGAATGTGTGTGGTGAGATTTTAAATCATTATATTTTTCTTTTATTTTCTCCTCATTCTTAAATTCTATTGGTTGAAAAGTTTTAAAAAATATTTTATTCTCCAATAGCTTTTTGCCAATAAAATGAGACGAAAATAACAAAAGGTAAAAAAAATAACAATTTTAAATCTCATCACACACATTCTTATGATTTGAGAAAGAAACTCTGAGGAAAATACTTATTGTACTGAAACATCAGCTACTTAGCAATTATATTTTTATTACATGGAAGATCCTGGCAGTAATACTATAAATTCATTTATCCATAAGAATATTAGAATCAAAGTTGAAATATATATATATGAAAAACAAAAACAAGTTAGAATCATGTAACTTGCTATATCACTTGTATTTATGATCAATAGATGGCGTTTTACCAAAACACCGAACAAGTATATAATTTGTTTACATAAATGACAAAAGAGTCAGCATTCACTATCTCTTTCATTTGCCCACTTTCAAATCAGCTGATTTCAAGCTAATTTTGCTATCATCAGTGAAAGATAGAGCTAGAAACTAGATCTAAACACTGACTCCAAGTGTTTATGCAAAACGTTTCTATCAGTTTGCAAGCATGAATTTTTCAGACCGGTCAAAGTCTTCAAACCCAGCCTAACAAGCTAGATAGCTATATGGGTTTGATCTCAGTTCAGTTTCATCACATAGTCAAAGCCTCTGCAATATATATCATTTGCAAAAACCTTTAAAGGTACATTTATGAAAAACAAAAACAAGTTAGAATCATGTAACTTGCTATATCAATTGTATTTATGATCAATAGATGGCGTTTTACCAAAACACCGAACAAGTGTAAATTATGTAAGGAAGGAATTGAAAATATTAGGCATTTGTTAATTGAATGTAAATATTTGAAAACAGAAAGGGTACATATAATGAAGTTGTGGAAAAATAAATATGAAAAGAGTGATTATACAGAAAGTGAATTATTGTTTTTTATGCTGGGTTCGGGAAAAGATAAGGGGGATTTAGATATAAAGGTTATAGAGTTGACAAAAATTATATTGTGGAAATGGGATAGAGCAGATTATGGGTAAATTTAGAGTGGGGAATGTAAAAGAAAGTGGCTAATAGGTTTATCTGGGCATAATTGCAGAGATATTCATGACTTCGTTTAAGGAGAAACCATAATACATCACATCACATCAAGTGTATAATTTGTTCACATAAACGACAACCATATACTTATTAATTACTTTTAGAAAATAAAAATGTTTTCTGATAACTTAACGATTTTATTACTCAGAATATTCACATGAAACAATTCTTTATAGAGTTTGACTATTATAATTTATTAAAGTCCTTCATATCAATCTATTAATTTTCTGTTAGTTTACCACTAGCATTTTTGTCAGTATTGATTGTTCACTGACAGTGTGTTTAGCAATCATCTTATTGATCACTTAATTATCTTTGACTTAGTCTAACTCTCTTCATTAAAGTTCTGCAGATATTTTTAATGACTCTGCTAATTTGCATAAATATTTCATTATTGTTCTTATGTAAATTAAGCTATTCAGATTAATTTACACTTTGCATAATTTACTTGTTCTGAATATATATTATTTCTAGAGTGGTTACAATATCTTTTGAATTGACCATTTATGAACACCCATGCTACATATAATTTTATATATTTCACAAACCAATCAATACACTGTAGTGATCAGATATATCATTGAGGAAGGTTACAATTTCCATTACTTTTCTAGGTAAATAAAAACTATTAACTTTCTTTTAATGAGGCCTTCCAAGGCATTAACTCATTTATAAATACAAGTAGAAAAAGTAAAATCAAATGCCATTTTATTAAATGAGGTAAAGGAGAGATGATTTACACAAGTTTTAACAAAAATTTGAATCTTGATTTACCTGCTTTCAAATATCTTTTGACCACCATTTCATTTTGTTGTTGATCTCTTCCAGCTATTATGAGATAATTTTCTGAACTAATAAACCATAAAAATTTTTCAAACCTAATAAAAAATAGAAGTAATTTAATTACTAAGAATTATTTTTTTGATTTAAAAAATGGATTTTATTTATAATACAATTAAATTAGAGAATATATATTGAAATAAAAAAAAAAATTGTGATGGAATACAAACATGAAATACATGGACAAGATGATGTAAATAAAAAAAAAATCCTCTAAGCTAAAAAAAAAAATAATAAAGATGGAGAATTATTTACAATACTTAAATTTATATTATAGAATTTAAACTTAAGACTATTATAAATTAGAAAATATTAAGGTGATATATAAAATCAAAAATTAAGATAAATTTGATTTAATTTAAATTTAAAAAAAAAAATCCAGACAAGTAAATGAACATTTTTAAATGTTATATTTAATAATTTGCATTATTTTCGTTTTTAATACTATTTGATTATTATCAGATAAAGAATGATTGAATCACACAAGTAATGAGAAGAAAAAAAAAATATTTGTCTACTTGTAATAGCCAACTTAACAAAAATAAATTCCACATAGATTTAATAATAAATTCTTTGGTATATAAGTACAAAAAAATAAATATTTTAAAAATGAAAACTATCTACTATAAAAAGCTTGAGAAGTGGAGATCATTAAAGTTTATAAAGCAGTTTTAAAACTGAGATAAAAAAATAAATTATGTGGTATTCATCTTATAGCTAAAGACGTCGTTCTATGGCGCGGTTTTCACGCCAAAACACATTAAAATGCTGTATCCGTGGCCGACACGTTCGAACCTGCGTTTTCTACAATACAACTTTTTTGCTGTGCTATGTCGCGTCGCAGTACAGCATGTATGTCGCTAAGCAGCAATTACATTTTATGAATTCGCACAATTTATAAAATAATTACGGCTTGATGAGAGAGTTTGTATTTGAATTGTATTGAAATGTTGTTTTCATTGGATTTTTTTTTTATTTTAAACTATTGAAATGTTCAGATGTTTTAAAACAATAATTATAAGACTTTTTACAATGTACTGTATTGAACTTTTATTTGGGTAAATGTTAAATATCTATGTTTTTATTGAGTTGCAATTAGGTAACGTGTCAAGTAACGTACAGTTAGTAACATTCATGAGACAAAGAAGATTCTACCGTCTGTATATTTTTGAAGTAAAAAAGAGCGGTACGAAAAAAATATCCAGTAAGAAAAGTCCAAATGTACAGGTTTTTTTGTAAATTTAATAAAAAGCAAATATTATAAACATGTTTAATAAGTAAAGAAGACATTTGTTTGTTGTTTAAAAAAGTTTGAGTTTCTTTCTTCTGTCCGAGTACGCTTACGATTTTGAATTTTTTTATTTTAGCATTACAAACAAACAGAACACTAACCCTAAACCTAACCCTAAAACTAACCCTAAAACTAAAATTAACCCTAAAACTAACCCTAAATCTAACCGTAACAACTTTTACTTTTATTACGATTATAATTTTTAAGTTAAACAACAAAAAAAGCTGTAACACAAGTAAAAAAAATAACTGATAGAAAATTGATAAAAAAAAAAGCCGTAACACAAGTAAAAAAATATCCGATAGAAAATTAATAAAAAAAAGCCGTAACACAATTTAAAAAGTATACGATATAAAAAACACGAATCAAATTGTAATTTGTTGATTTTATTTTACATTTATTATTATCATTTAAATTGTATATGTTAATAAAAAATAATATTTAAAAAAGACGATTTTGTTTTGTTTTTATTTTCGCATTACAAAAAAGTACAGAAAAATTATTAAAATCAACGGCCCGTGAATGTTCATATTTTATAGTTTTAGCGTGAAAACGACGCCATCCTACGGCGTCTTTATCTATAATACAAGCACCAATTATGTTAAAACAATGGCAAGAAATGAAAAACTATCAGCTATAATGATCACTTGATCATCATTGTCGCCTAGTTAGGCAGAGAGATAACATACCTATTTATTACATAAACTAAAATGATAGTTATTTTAATGCAGAGCACATTGCTGAAAATATAATTTGCTTTTTCTTTTGATATTAAGAAAATCATAAGACAGATTGAAAAACTATCAGCTATAATGATCACTTGAGCATCATTGTCGCCTAGTTAGGCAGAGAGATAACATACCTATTTATTACATAAACTAAAATGATAGTTATTTTAATGCAGAGTACATTGCTGAAAATATAATTTGCTTTTCCTTTTGATATTAAGAAAATAATAAGACAGATAACAGATAGATTGGGTCTTTTAAGATTATCTAAAAAACAAAATGTGTCTAAATACTTCTAAAGATTATTCACAAAAAAGGAAAAAAAGAGAAAAATAGACAACATTCAGTGTAAAATGTATTTATTTTGTTTTAATATGTATTAATGGCAATGATGTAAACACAAATTTGTTTGAGAGTTTATATTATTTTTAGCAAAAAGTTTTAGAGTCCAGATCTGATCATGAAGTTAAATGTTAACTAATTTACATGTGACATAATAATAAGAAATTTGCTATCTAAGATGTATAATAGTATCAATGATACATATATGTATAGAGAAACTACCACATCTTCTATATGAACATCCACTAATTCAACTAATCATTATCTAAATCAAAATAATAAACAAAAATAAAAATTTGTAAACAAATCAAAGATTTTAATATTTTAGTTTAGATTTAAACTGCATGATTCAAGTTTTTAATCAATTTATAATATTTAGATAATCTATTTTTTGTATTTTATTATTATTAGTTGTCATCATCCTAATATTTGCAAAAAGTGACTGTATATTATTTTATTTCAATATATGCAATAAAACTGCTTATGTATAACTTTTTTTTTTTTGACTTGTAGTATTAAAATATTTTCATTAAAATTTGCATTACTTTATATTTTTCTTTTCTTTAAATCTTTTAATATATATATGTGCTCTGCGCACAGTTAATGAAGCTATTAATAAATTGTCAAAATTTTTACTGCCAAGCACTTTCGGGACAGTCTACAGTCCCATATTCATGGCGAGTTATTCTGTTAATAACTGTAAAACTATGCAAATTTTATGCAAATTTATATGCAGATGTTACGTGGACCATTTACGAGATAGGGAATAGCAGGCCTCTCTTCTGTTGATTGCCGATGGGTCAGCCGCAATGAAGTAAGCGATAAGCTGGACTACCAAATGGTAGTCAAACCTTTGGAAGTAAGAGGCTTGACAAACCCCAATTCTTACCCGCCTCACTCACACAAACTTGCAGCCCTCTCCTCATTCATGTTTAGGAACCATAACTTGTGCAAATATGAGGCAGATAAAAGAAAAAATCTCATCAATTATATAACTGATTTAAGGAAAATTGGACACACTTATTCATCCATCAACAGAAAAGTCAACAAATTTTTCTATAAAATAAACCACAACCAGAAGAAAGAAAACAAACCAAGAATCTTAATCCCATACGTTCACTCTACAGCTAAAAGCCTTATCAATCAACTATCATGTAACTTTGAAGTCGCTTTCCGTTCACCTCCCAACACCAATAGACTGATAAATAATACCAAAGACAGGATCAAACCTGAACTCACCCCTCAAGTTGTGTACAAAATTACCTGCCCCCAAAGAAATTGCATGGCAACATATTATGGAGAGACCAAAACTAACATTGCCACCAGAGTAGCTCAACACCGATACCTTTACAATAAAACCAAAACAAAGTATGAAGGTAATTCGATTTTTGTCGAACACGAAAGAAACTCTGGACATGCTTTTCTACCTACCACAGCCAGTGTCGTTTGCTCTGAAACAAACGACACCAAACGTAAAGTTAGGGAAGCTTACTTCATTGCGGCTGACCCATCGGCAATCAACAGAAGAGAGGCCTGCTATTCCCTATCTCGTAAATGGTCCACGTAACATCTGCATATAAATTTGCATAAAATTTGCATAGTTTTACAGTTATTAACAGAATAACTCGCCATGAATATGGGACTGTAGACTGTCCCGAAAGCGCTTGGCAGTAAAAATTTTGACAATTTATTAATAGCTTCATTAACTGTGCGCAGAGCACATATATATATTAATTTATTTAAGCATTAATGAAGTAAAATCTTAACTATTTAAATCTTTTAGTGATATATTAAGATGAAACTGACAAAAAATAAAATTATTTCCAGATTTTTTTCAATTTTTGTTTAGTCTATTATGCGCTATAGTAAATTTAGTTATTATTATTATTTTTTTTTATGTTAATTCATTTATCTTTAATTAGAAGATAAATAAATCATTATCTTTCAGAAAGATATTAATTATTAAAAATTGTGTTTTATACTAAGTTTTAAGTTATTATACATAGGCATGTATAAATATATGTTAAGATACCTCTACTTATTATGTATAAAAAAATGTTTTAAATATTTTTATTTATACAGATTTATAGTAACCTGATTATACAGGATTGTAAATAAACAAAGCATAACCTATTAACCACTATTCATATAATCCACTAGTGGGGACTTTGAACAAAATATAGCAATATAGGGGTTCTACTTTGTTTATAAATAAAAACTGGAATCACTCCGAATAAATATTAATAAAATATTAATTAAATATCATAAGTTAAATTATAATAATGTTACAGCTAATTCTTGTTATATCTGTACTTGTAAGAGATAAATCAAATTTAAATTTGATAGAAATCATCAAAATTTGTTTTAAAAGTTACTTTTTACAATTCATATCAATAAATGAAATGTAATATTTATCCATGATGAGTACAATGTTTTTAAAATTTATGTGAATTCAAATAGTTCAATCATTTATTCATAAGAATATTAATAAGGTACTTTTCTTTTTCATAAACCACAATCAACATGTTAAACAAAGCATGACATGCAAAAACAAATTTCAATATGCCAGTTGAATTCCAATTTGTGTAACATTTTATTTCATGAACTTTTTCTTTAAAGCATATTTGGATTCATCTCTATTCTATATATAATATTTATCAAACTTATGTATAAAATTTTTATTATTAATCAATAGTCTTCTTATATTTGGAACTACTTTAAAATGTTCAGAAAAAAAAAAATTATCTAACAAGAAATAGCCTTCCCTTCGTATTATTAGACTATTAGAAAAAAAAAGTTACTATAGCACATACTGAATACAAAATAAACCAGATCTAAACAAATAATGACAGCAGCCCCACATAACAGGATATAATTTTAGACAAATAAGTCAGTAACATTAGCAGAATTCCATTCAAAAATGAATAAGTTCCCATACTGAAAGTTCATAGCAGACATGTATGGAACTGAAACACTAGAAGTTAAAATAAAAAGTTTTCTATGTAGATATATTTAAAAATCATTATCTTTCTAAACAAAGAATGTACTGAAACACTGATTGTTTCTTAAAACTCTTTGATAACCCCCAGTACGACTTTTCTAGAAATTTCTATTTTGAGTTGAGTTTACGCGTAAATGGTAAACAGCACACATACGTGCAATATGTCATTCTTTGCACCATTTTGATATCTACTAGAAAATCTAAAAAATTTTTCTGTTCGACAATTTTTAGATTTTTTATGAATATTTTTAGCGAAGGGTACCTAAAAAAATTTTTTTTAAATTTATTTTTATCAGTTTATTTATCGTAAAAAAGTTATTCCACAATGGTTGGATCAATTACTCAAGATTTTATTCTGATTTTCCGTTGAAGTTGTCCGCGATTCTGAGCCCTCTTCTCAAGTTACATTTTTGGATAACATTCAAGGGTATGTAATTACTTTTTTTTATATATTTTTTTTTTTTATAAATTATAATATTTTCTATTTACTGAAACAAATAAATATGCTATAGAATAATAAATTATAATATTTTCGATGTACTAAAACAAATAAACGTTTTTGGATAACATTCAAGGGTATGCAATTACTTTTTTTTATAAATTATAATATTTTCTATTTACTGAAACAAATAAATATGCTATAGAATAATAAATTATAATATTTTCAAATAAATATGCTGTAGAATGGAAAAAAGTTGGGGACTGGGGTAATCTATCACCGCGTGAGCTGATGCATTTTTTGGCGTGATTATAAATATGAATAGTGTATCACGCGTGACCAAGTTTGAATTTATGGACGAATTATTGCATCAGTGCTAAAGTTATGACCCGCAATTGATTTGTGTCAATTTTAGGCAAGTAATATAGGATATTATATAGATTTTCTGGCTTCCTCAATCCATCCACTTATTGTTACAGTGCCATGTATTTGAACTCGGCCTTTCTTCATATCTTTTATGCAAAATAATAAATACATTTATATACAAGTTCATGCTACACAACTGGAATTTCATGTAATATAGGATATTTTATACACTTTCTGGCTTCATCAATCCATCCACTCTGTGTTATAGTGCCATGTATTTGAACTCAGCCTTTCTTTCACACATGTAATCATTGTTAATAATAATAAAAAATTACCTTTATTGATTTATTTTTATTCATTTTATTTTTTATGAGTTTATTTATTTATTTTTAAATACACTGTTCTGTTACTTTTTTCTCCACTAAAAACCATTCATATTATTATAGGTACTTTTGAACAAATGGATACATCTGGCTCTAGAAAAAAAATGGACCACAGCAAGGCCGCTGTTTTAGTAATTTTCTCAGTGAAAAATTACCTCGGTAATACTTCCAATACATCATTTTTTTTAAAATTTTGTGACGGATGTGATGAAGCTGTTTTTGAAATTGTCATTTTATCATTTGAATTTCAAAATTTAGGATTTGTGAATCAGTGTAAAAATAAACCTTAAAACTATTAAAAATATTCTTTTTCTTAACTTTTTCTTTATGAAATGATTATTTTAACAGCTTCATTACATTCAAACACAAAATATCTAGGTTATTAGAGTTAGGGTACATTTTTCTAAAAATTAACAATGGCCACCTGGTTTTCAAAGGGTTTTAAAAAATGAATAATTTCTCTTACACCAATGATTTAATAGAAACTATGTGACTATTCAAACTTTGAAAATATTTTTTTGCTTTAATAACAATAAGCTTCTCTGGAATATATTTTATACATACTTTATATGAAATAATTAATGAGATATTATATCCTGGAAATTTTTAATCTTTTCAACAACTATTTCTAATTATAATTGGCACTTATGTAGGCTTTGAACATTCCATCATCAGATTTTTAATGAAATGGATGACTGAAGAGATGGGAGTTGCAGTAGTTTGAAGCCTGTCCATTAAAGTATAAAGATTGGCTATCTTAATATAAAGCTGAGCACTGATTGTATATATATATGTGATGATAATAATCTGGACCAACTGGTTTAGCATGACACGTGTATGATCAAGTGGGTCAGAAATATGAGATGGCATAGAGAGTTAAGGGTTGTGTGAAGGTCTGAGTTTGAATCCCTTATATTACATTATATATGTGCAGGTGTGTGTAAACCTGTACAGTGTATTAGTTTATATAATTATAGTTAAAGAAAAACATTCTTATGTTATTAATTCTTATTTAAATTTTTTCTTCTATCTTCCTCTCAATCGTTTCACTCTTTACCTTCAGCTTTTTTCACATATTTTCTTCATCTAATTGTTTCTTTACATCTATTTTTTCTTTTTCTCTTCTATTTCCTAATAGTAATATTATCATTATAAATACAAAAAACATATAGACATGTAAATACATGTTTACAAAATAAAAATTGGGCATTAAAAATATGATATAGCATTAGATCATAAACAGGGGCTGATTAAATAAATGAATAATAAAATTTATTTTTACCAGAATGTTTTTCTTGCTTTATTAATGCTTGCAACAATAGCTACTTCTTTTAGTGTTTGTTTGGTCTTCTTTTCAGCAGATTTATATGCCTATAATTAATATATATATATATAGGTATCATCAAAAATGGAAATTTAATCCATTATGCTGTTTTGTCAAATATTTAAATAAATCACACAATATAATATAAAAGAAAATATTATTTTATATAATAACAATAACTGTAATAAAAATAATACAAAAAAGCTTTATTTGGCAAATATTTTTTTGTCCTTATCAATGTGATATAAACAATTTAAAGCTTTGATTTAATTATATGCATAGTGACATCTATCTTTTCTATATATAAAATTGACTAGAACCAATAATAATAAAAAACAGCAATCCAAATACTTACAAATACAAGATACTATATATAATCCCCCCCCCCCCCCGCCCTCACATTTTTTCTTTATTTTCCCAATTAACTTATAACAGTCATACAAAATGTACAGAGAAAAAAAAAACAATCTATACAAATATATACTATATAATTTTAGCCACTTAAAAAAAATATGGACATTAAATAGATTGTGTAAAAAATATAAATTCTTTAAACTATATTAAAGGAAAATATATGTAACTATTTATATTAACTGCAACAAACACAACTGTATGAATATATATAAAACATCAATTAATTTAACTAATAATTGGCTAATTAAAAATGAGTGAAAAATTGTATAATATTTATACAGTTTTTTCTTTCTTTTTTGTTTATATATATTGTATGATTGCTATAAGTGTGTTTAATTGAAAAAGGAAAGGGATCAAGGAAAGAAAAAAGGGATGAGGAAAAGAAAAAGCCCTTGTATGTTATATTTATAACTATTTAAAATATTGTTTTTTATTATTATTGATTCTGGTTAATTTTACATAAAAACAAAAAATAAATGTTACTATGAATGCAATATAAATTGAGACTTACAGTAGGTTATATCACATTGTTAAAGGCAAAAAATATTTGCCAAAAAAAACTTTTCTGTATTATTTTTATAATATATATATATATATATGTAAAATAATTTGTACTGACAGATAACTCATAAATTATTTTAATATTTGTCAGCATTTTAAAATGTGTAAAAGCTATTTATATCTTCTATGACAAAATTATTTTATCAAAGCATGATATGATGTAATGTGATACAAAATGATTTCTTTTTAGACAAACTCAGAAGTTTGTACATATTCAATATGCCCAGAAACTCTGTTACTCAACACAAATATGCCTATTCTTTAATATGTATAATATCTCTCTATCAGATCCAGAAATCATTATCTAGACAATGTATAAAATCAATGGATACTTAATAACAATAAAGTCAGATTTCTATGAATACTGTTTATATGCTTTATCTTTTTCTAATAGAAAGTACTAGATTTATTTTATCAACAATCATTGGCCATCTTTTAATCTTTCAAATCTCTAGATTTATATACAAGGATAAAAAAAAATATTACTGAATGGAGATAATGCATATTCAGGACCAATTAACTAGAAAACAATCACCAGCTTGTACTGCCCTTTAGTGACCATTAAATTAATTCACTGTTTAGAGTGTAGATATCCAAATACAAAAAAAAAAGACAAATGTCACTATTGAATAATTAATCACATGACCACCATCTCTTATGCTTGTGTATAACTGTTGTTAAAACAGGCAAAACTCACTATACGTATGCCACACACAGCAAGCTAGAGTAATCAATGGATGCCAGAAGGCTTGTGCATAAAATCCCCATCTAGTGCCTACTCATCCAATATCCCCAGACTAGTTTCTGGCTTCTGGCCTTCGTCAGTGAGGAGCCTTGGATCTGAGAGCACTGCATCTAGATCTTAGGATCTAATGCAACCCTCCAGCAACCACCTTTTATCTCCATTTAACTACAAAACTATGAGTCTTAAACTGAAAACACCTTAATGTTTCCAATTCAAGCCCATCAGCTTATATAGTTATATGGGTCTGAACCCAGTTCAGTTCCCATACATTTTGGTGTCTTTGGTTCTTTAATAACCATAGCCACCAATATCCTATTAGGCAGGATTGGTTTTAAGCCAATAAACATCACATGACCACCATCTCTTATGCTTGTGTATAACTGTTGTTAAAACAGGCAAAACTCACTATACGTATGCCACACACAGCAAGCTAGAGTAATCAATGGATGCCAGAAGGCTTGTGCATAAAATCCCCATCTTGTGCCTACTCATCCAATATCCAAGGCTCCTCACTGACGAAGGCCACAAGCCAGAAACTAGTCTGGGGATATTGGATGAGTAGGCACTAGATGGGGATTTTATGCACAAGCCTTCTGGCATCCATTGATTACTCTAGCTTGCTGTGTGTGGCATACGTATAGTGAGTTTTGCCTGTTTTAACAACAGTTATACACAAGCATAAGAGATGGTGGTCATGTGATGTTTATTGGCTTAAAACCAATCCTGCCTAATAGGATATTGGTGGCTATGGTTATTAAAGAACCAAAGACACCAAAATGTATGGGAACTGAACTGGGTTCAGACCCATATAACTATATAAGCTGATGGGCTTGAATTGGAAACATTAAGGTGTTTTCAGTTTAAGACTCATAGTTTTGTAGTTAAATGGAGATAAAAGGTGGTTGCTGGAGGGTTGCATTAGATCCTAAGATCTAGATGCAGTGCTCTCAGATCCAAGGCTCCTCACTGACGAAGGCCACAAGCCAGAAGCTAGTCTGGGGATATTGGATGAGTAGGCACTAGATGGGGATTTTACGCACAAGCCTTCTGGCATCCATTGATTACTCTAGCTTGCTGTGTGTGGCAATGTATAGTGAGTTTTGCTTGAATAATTAATGTATGCTAAATAAAAATCAGTGAAATTATATTAATTTTAATAACATAACTTTTAAAACAACATATATATATTGTAACCAGTTGGCTACATAAGTGCAATAAAAATAAATAAGTAAATAATTAGATAGCTAGCAGCATGTTCCTCAGGTTCAAGTATAAAAAAAAAAATTAAATAATGAGGGGAATAATATTTAATTTTCCTATACATATTTTTTTAATGGGTCTTTATTTAACTAAATATTTTAAGTCACAATACTATAGTGTGAGAATTCTCAAACATTAAATATATTTAAGAGTATTTTTTTTTGTAAAAAAAAAAGGAGAGGGAAGAACAAAATAAGATTTTAATACCTTTGTAAATTTTATTTTTAATTAATCAGTTTTTTTTTATCTCTCTTTAATGAAAAAGAAAAAATCAAATCAGTGCAATTAACTGATTATCTTGGTTTTCTTTTTTGCAAAAAAAATTGTTTTTTAAATATAAAGGAATGTCATAAATTTTATGATGTTAATTTAAGTTCTTGACTTGTTTTCAATATCTATGATTAAGGAGGGAATTGTCTGAACAATTGTATTTATGAAATTTTATCTAATTGATGTCACATAAATTATCATCTAAGAGACAGATTGTAATTGACTTGTGGGCAAGATTATTCTAGATAAAAAATATATGTGGAGTTGTGAATAAGGAATAATACTCGTCTGGAGAGAGTATTGCTAACTTAAGCTATCAAAGAGAAAGCATTGAAGTTTTAATCCAGCTGCCAAAGAAGAAATAAGTAGAAGTCTTTACCAAGTTGTGGTATAATACTGCAGGAATCTTTACCAAGCTATTGAATAAGTTTTTTTTTTTAATCAAGCTTTTAGCATACTATGAGTTTAGTACTGAAAATGGTTTGTACAATGAAAAACCATATGCTAATTTTCGGCTAAAAGCTAATCATCACCTTCCCTCATGTAACCTACCTTCACTGGAATAAAAATGTAATGAAGGTATCATCCTAAAGTAGTCTGCAATCATGCCTTCAACCAAAAGCATGAGTTTCTATCTGTCAGTTTCCCCTGGAAAATCAAGAAAACTACAATGGACAAAAATTGCTATTTTTTTGTTTACCTGGAATTGCTACAGATCAGGAAAAAAACACCTTAAGAATGCACATGTCTACAAAGTCTTCAAGAAGCTCAATTGAAAAGAAACTAGAAATTGCAACTAGAAAGAACTCCATAAACACTAAAGCCATGATTAGAGGTATTTTTTTTGGGTGTGCACACTATATTTTATTTATAGAAAATTATTTTTGTTTTATAAATGTAATAAGTTTCTTTTGTGGAAGAATTGACAATGTTAAATCCATTAAGATGTTTCAAATTGTAAAACATTCTTTTTTTTTTTTTGTAAAACCCAGTCAATTTTCTCTTACAAATGGTAAAATAGCTTTTAAAAAAATAATCTGCTGTAAATCTAAGTTGTTTTTTCTCTAAATGAGTTCTCTGGATAAAAGCAAAGATTGTTATTTTTGATTTTGAAAATGTTTAGTTATTTTTAAAGAAAGAACCTAACTGAATTTAAAGTTAATCCGTAAATAAAAATTAATTGATTGATTTTTGTGAAAATGTATTTATTTTTTTTTTGATAAAATGGTCTTTGAGTCATATTATCATGTCATTTTTTTTTTTTGGTTGTTAATTAGTTTTAAAATAATTGTTTTAAAAAATATTTTTTTTTGTTAGTCTTAATTTCTTTATTCTATCCAATTCCTGTTACACGAAAAATAGTGGGTGACCTTATATCATGACAGCTTATATTCTAGGATTTATTTTTTACTTTTTGATGATCCCAATAAAACTTGTTATTTATAAGTAGGAAAAGCCCATGCTTTGCTTAAGGTTATTCATAATAAGTTAATTAATTTATTTATTTCACTCTTGCTAACAATAATAAATTATATAATTTTTGCTTCCTGAGCTAGCTTCAGGCATAACAGCTATATAGAATAAGGGGTATATTTAGTATATGAGTATCAAGATGATGATGATGATGATTCTGGATTGGCACAAAGAGAATATTCTTTAAAGTCCTTGCACTACATTTTATTTAGTTTAGTATATCTTAAAAACTAAGTTTATAGTTGGCCAATACATTAAAGGTACTTAGTGGCCAGAGCATTGATGATGATCAGCATGTTTTAGTATCCCAGCATTATTATCTTTTTTTGGTTGTATTCTTATGGATTAGCACTTAAGTTTTTTCATCCAAATTAATATTTAAATAATTGCCCCAAGCTGGCAAGGGCTCAATAGTTAGCCTAGTCTACAGTAGACTCATTTCAAATCCATTCACCAGATTGATTGTTGGTTTATTTTGATTGTTGATCATTCATGATTATGAATGAGATACTTATTTGTAATGCTGGTGAATTTATAGTTAATTATACTTATAGTTACTCTAGTGAGTTAATTGGCATAACTTTTCATGATATATTCATGCTCATCATTTTGATATTAAATTTTTCTTTACTTGAAGATATCAATTCCTCAGAATGCTGATTGTTTAAACTCCGATTTTCCATAGAGTTAAAAATGGCTACTGAGGGTCATTGATGATCATGTACTGGTGACCATAATGTCAGGTACGATCCCCATATTTCCCTATAGTGTTACAAATGGCAACCCAACTTCAGGCTACTGATGATCACATACTGGTGACCATCATATCACCTTAGGTATAGCCCCATTATTTTTCTGTAGTGTTACAAATGGAATCCATCTTAGGCTGCTGATGATCACATACTGGTGACCATCACCTCAGGTATGCCCCCCTTATTTCCCCGTAATGTTACAGTATATATAGAAATTAACTTATTTATAGCCATTTTGGTATTGTTTAATAAGATTAATTGATTTTAAATTTCATAAAAATATTTTAATTATGATAAATATTTTGGATTTATTGATTTTACAAATAATTATTATAAATTTATATCTGTGTAAATCTGATAATCAAATTGTGAACATTTTTTGAGCATTTATTTCATTTGGATCAGAAGTAAAAATTCATGTAACTAATTATTAATATTCAATATAGCAATCTTTGAAGAAAGATTAGAAAATCAATCTCTGGTTGAGGTCTGACAATCAATGACACTCTATCTCATGATGAATCATGAATATTTAATGAGAATTAGATTGCTTTTTAATTCATGGAATAATATTGTGTTTAGTAAACTGTTAAATAATGATGAAATTGTGTATATTGTTCCAAAGATCTTGGTAGATACCTTATTTAAGTAGGCTCGAAAGTTTGTATTTGCATAATCACATCACTATTTTCAACCATTATTAATTCATTGCAGAATGAAAGTTTCTCTGAGCTTAATAGAGATTTACAATCCATAGTTTCTATATGTCATATCTCTCAAACAAATTTCATTATTACATTCATTCTTTTCATATATAGTCAATTTCTAAACCTTTTATAATCTTTTGAAATCCAATGAAAAAATTTAGTTGTCCATCCATTGTTGTCACTTTTAGTGATATATCTTGCCCAGCTCTATTTTATCCTTTTAATAAATTCAGTGATAACAATGATACCTGTTTGTTCATTCATTCGTATCACTCTGTTTTTTAATAGTTTATTTATGTTACATAACTCATTGGAAAGTACAATTGTTTCTATTTCAGTACATGTATGCATAATATAGCTAAATATTTTTATATGTAGTAGTTTGATGCACATAAAATCATAATATAACTTGATTTCAATAAGTTTAGCATTAATAAATAAAAACTTCTTTCTTATTTAAGAATTTCTACATTTGTACTTTTTACAGCTTGATGAAATTCACATTAGATAAACCATTCAATAGAAATTATTAAAAAAAAATTACTAACTCACTGTAATACTTGATAGAACTACCAAATCCTCAGCAGGGTGTTGAAGTGTATATGAAGCTTTTATCTAATTTTAAAATGAGTTTGAAAAAAATCATATCTTGTTTTGATCTGTATATCATTTTTTGCAATATGCTTGTACTCTTGTTGTTAGCCAATTATTTATTAAATGAACAGTTTTGAAATGCTTTACACATCAACTTAGGAGAAGCTGATATATAGATTTTGTTTTAATATTGCGCAATTCAGGAACAAAAAATTGAAAGCCAATCTCTTGCCAGATTGAAAATGTTGATACTGAGATTATCTAAATACATAAGAAATCTATCATTTGTTTAAAAGACATTAAAGTATTTTAAACACACCACAGCTATATTCTTTCAGCCACACACACCCCTTTTAAATACAGAAGCTTTAATTTTGCAGCCCATTCAAAAAGAATATTTTATATAAATTTCAGCTACATTAAGATATTAAAGTTTATCAAAAGCATTCAAGGTATTTTTTTTAATTATCATTACTATTAATTAGAAAATAGAAAATAATTTCTACGAGTATGTCATGCTAAATTATCAATTTTTTTACATCACTATTTTAACAGCAAATTTCATTAAGTAGTTATACAGTAGTAATCTTCATTTAAAGTTAATTATGTAAGCACTAATTTAAACAATGAATTCTAGATTGTATTGTTTGAAATAAATGTTTCAGCAGTTCCAATTAAACATGTAGCTGCAGCTTGACCATATATTACCTGATCTTTGCTGTGAAAGTTAATTATTTATTTTTTATAAATATAGACTTCTAATAAATATTAAAATGGATATGTGTACCCATACAGAATAGAAAAAGAAGTAACATATATAAAGTATATTAGCCTAACTTTTTCTGAAGATTCAATAGTTTTTTGTTGTTTTCGAGCTGCAAACCGAATATTTCCATAATATCTAAAAATATATATATATATAATCTTTATTAGTATTTAAAAATAATTAAATCAATGACATCATTCATTTAAAATCAAAATAAAATAGTTAAAAAGTTAGTATTTTCAAATTTTAAATGTATATGTAAAAGTATTTTAAACTGATTTTTACAAATATTATCATTCAATTTGAAAAAGATTGGAGCTCAGTTGAAATGTGTGCTTATTCATTTTTCTTCCATTTTTTTTTTTAATTATATAATAATAGGTACAATCCCAATATGAATACAGCAATGCTGTAAAAACACAATAAGCACACGGCCGAAAAAATCTCTGAAACATGCAACTGTAAATTTATTAATTTGAAAAATTGACATCCATAAGAATATCAGTTGATAATATCAGATAATAATACTGTCTTAATAAGTACTTTAAAAAAATAAAATGATGAAAAATAAAAAAAATTAACTTGAAAGCTAGGCATAAAGTATAGGACTAATTTCATAAGATTTTCAGATAAAATAATAAGTTCAATTCTGGTTTTATTAATCTGTCAATGTTTTTACAAAAAATCATTCAGGTAACATTCATTTTTAGTACTTTATAAACTTAAGTACTAAAGTAATAAAAATTGCAATAAGTTGTATTTGTTTTTTTAGGGGGAAAAAAAACATATACAAAGAGAGAAAAAAAAAGAAACAAGTTTTGTGGTATACCGTATTCATCTGCCATGCCCCAATATTGGATTTAGTTACAAGCAAGTTTAATATTTTTCTTTCAAGCAGTTACTTTACAGCTAATCCTTCTAGTCATTCAACCAATGATCAGTAAATGTGTATCGAGTTATACTTAGTCAGAGGATAAAATAAGGAATGAAAATCTTATCATTAATACCCAGTAATTGGCTAATCTAATGAATAATATTTCCTGTTTCATTATTCTTTTTTAAAGAACTGTTGCTGAAATTTTTACCTTGCAATAGGTTATTTAAAAGTTACTCTACTTTTTATCTAAATATACTAAAAATTGGTACATAAATGACAATTCTAAAAAATCATTTTTACTTGAAACTTTTCTGAGAGGTATTCCAAATCACTCATAAATTAAAAGACAATCAAATTCAAAGTAAACAAAAGTTTATATTAACTGAGATAAAAATTTATTTACAATGAGCTAATCAGACAGATATTATCATAAGTTTCTTATTATTTATAGGGTCATTAATCATGAAGTAGAACTAAAAATGTTTTAATTTGCTTCTGATAAAGATGAAGAAGGAATAGCCATTATTTGAGTAAACTCTTTCAGAGAAAACAAATGATAGATATGTAAAAAATGATAACATATGAAGTCTATTACAATTATAAACAAAAAGCTATTTAAAAATTACATGCAGAGATACAATAACCATAAAATATATAATTTAAGTGTTAGTCGTAAGTCTAACTCAGACACTATAATTCAAAATATTTCACAATTATTATTTTTTAATCATTATCAGTACTCTGCAAAATAAGTCTCCAAGTTTAATCAATTTCGCTAATCCACAGCCTATATTTTCCATTTTCTAAACTTCCTTATTTCATCTATCCATTTCAATTACAGTTTCTTTCTAGTTTATATTCAATCTCTTGTTATCCAATTTAAGATTTCTGTTATTTATCTATTATTATCTCTTCTAATATTATGTCCAGTTGCCCCCTTTCAGATTCTTAATTCTTTCAATGATGTTAATGAGACTTGTTTGTTCTCACATCAACGTTTTATATATTTTCTTCTTTTGTTACTCCCAATATATATCTCTTCCAATTTTTTTTAGCAATCTGAAATCTCTGTATAATGTTTCCAATGACCATACATAAGAACTGTAAAATATAGAAAAAAACCTTTGTTTTTAAATGCAAAAGCATTCCATCCAAGTTTGATTATATGATTAATTTCAATTATTATATTTCCATCTGCATTAATAATATGACCAAGATATTTGCTGTTGTTAACTTCTAATTTATGATTATCAAGTATAATTTTTTTCTTCTATAAAAATCCATTGAACACTATTTTAATCTTTTTAGCTTATATCTTTAATCCTATTTTCATACTTTCATCTGATAAATTATACAACATTTACTAGAATTATGGAGAATTATTTATTACAACTATATTAACTGAAAAATTTATATCACAAATAAAATCTAAGTTCATTAGCTTCCCATTTTTAATTCACAAAATACTTCTTGTAATGTCACATATATTTATTAACATTGATTTTCTTAGTGTCGCCATATAATCGAATCTCTACTGTTGCACTTTTAATAACTATTCTTCAAAATATCATGTTCTATATTTTGATGATCCAATGTTTTAATTAATGTAGAAATGTTTATAGAATCACATGCCTTTTGATAATCTAAAAATTCAAAGTGTAATGGTAGCTTATATCCATTAGATCTTTCTAGTACTTTTTACAATACTTGGATGTGATCCACTGTGCTAAAATCATTTTTAAATCCAGTTATTTGTTTTGATTGACTCCAAAGTTTGCTGTACATAATTTGTAAATATCTTGGTGAAAATCTTATATAATTCTTATAGAAAATTGATAGGTCTATAATTTGTAATATCTCCTTTATTACATTACTTATATATCAATATCTCTATGGCATTCTTCTCATCATTTGGTATTTCTTTATTATTTTGATATTTGATATATAGATTTGCCAATCATTTTTCTATTCCTTCATCTGCTTCTTTTAAGATATTAATAATTATCCCATCATTTATAAAAGTTTTTCATTCATTCATAGATATTGCACAGAGGTTGGCAATTCAAACGATATAATAATTTTAGTAATGATCTGTTTTCTTTTTTGTCGAACACTTCTACACATTTAGTAGTATCATTTCTCTTTTAGTAATAGTTCCATATTTTAATTTCTTACTTCAATCATACCTGAATCATATTCAAAATCATTGAGAATTTAAAACAATTTGCAGGATTTAATTTAAATTCATTAGAGTATTTCTGAAGATTAAAAATAACTATTAAAATTATTTTTCTTGTTTTTGTTTTTATAGTTTAATATATATATAAACTAGATGTATATCTAAAAAATATGCAACTATGTATAAATAGGATGTAGAATATAATATGCATATAAATATATTAATAAAATTGAATATTGTAAATATATCTATCCATTTCTAATCTGAAGAGATTAGTTAATAATAAATTAATAGAGTTGTCAGATTTTTAATTCATGTAATACGAACAACTGGAAAATATAAAAAAAACAAAACTTTTTAACAACACTTGTGATTCCTAACATCAAAGCCAGAAAATGAAATAAACATTTATACTGAAACAGAATAAAAATAGAATTTAGACCATTTTGTAATAATGCTCTGAAACCAAATAATACTTATTGAACAAATCAAAATATCAGATAAAAATATTAATTTTTTGAACAAAATTATTTATTTATTTTTTTAAGTAGTCATATTTTTCCTTTGAGTACATTTTTTTAAAAATAAAGCTTTATCATTTTTAATTAATTCATAAAACTCTGCACAGCTGATATATGCTTTTATTTGTAACAGGCACTTAGTGTATATCAGACTAAACATTTCTTGTGATAATCAAAAACTCATTCTACTGATGCTATGAAGATTCTGGTAAACAAAAAATGAATTCTAATAATCCGTTTGCTTAAAGCAGTTTGAATACCTCAACACATAAGTCAATAACATTAAAAGTAATATTCTGAAAAGCATCAAAATTTCCTCCTTCCTTCTTACTTTTCTCAATTCTTTGTTTAAATCTTGCAGTACTATTTTTATAACCAAAATTTCATCAAAAGTTTTCTCCATATCAATAGCTGATTGTTCAAGAAAAATTGAATTAATAAATTCTGCTGATTCTTCAACAACCATTGAAGTTCAAAATCTTGATTTGTTTTTATCCATGAACATTTTTCTGTGCCATTGAGACTAATTCACCACATTTCTGAGTAATAAATACAGCTTTCACAAAAACGTAAATCATGACTTTCAAAATCTCTTTTGTTTGTAAAGTTGAAGAATGCATTTATTATCTTTTCTAGTTTTTAAATTTATTTTTAATTCCTGGTATTTTAAAGCAATCTCTAAGATCAAAATTCCATTTGTTTCAAAAATAATATCTTGGAAAATTTGAAGCTAACAAATCATTGAATTACTTTTCAAAAAAACTCATTAATTTCAGGCAAGAATTCTCAGATTTAGAAGAAAATAAGATTTTAAACTCTTCCCAAATTAACAGAATCCTATGAATGGTTGATAATATACTTAGAAATCTTGTTGTACTATGTGATAACAATTTTTTGCACTCGATGCCCACAAATTCACAGAATTCTTTTAATTTCTTCTTTCTGACTACATAAATGTTTTAATTAAGACTATTTTTTTAATCAAAAGCTGTATACAATTATGCTGATTTTTTGTTATAATTTTATGTAAATCTTATTTTTACCTTTTCATTGCTCTCCTCCAAAATTTGTACTTGTGTTATCGCACAATAAGTCAAATTTCTTTTTCTAAATCAAATTTTTTTAATTTTAATAATGTGTTCAATTGTCGGGAGTTTCTCCTGTTAAATCATTAAACTCTAGCAGCCGAATTTTAATTCCAATTTGCTGAATAAATATTCTAGATAACACACATACAAATTTTAAAACTAATTTATTGGACACATCTATAGCTGTAGCAACAAAATTGGCATGATTTAAGTCTTTGTAATTTATTCATTTTAAAAGTTGAATTACATTATTAGCTATAGCTTCTGTTTTTGTTCTAGCATTGGAATATTTTAAACCATAACATTTTGAAATGAGTTTAGTCTGGAATTCAGATGGTTTAAAACTTTGTTGATGTATGATTGAATAGAATGCAAATGTAGCTTCTTTAGCCACACAAATATATTCATCAGACTTCATTTTCTTGTTCTTAAAAATACTTTAAGAGACTTTCTCACATTATTTACTTTTTTAAACTTCTGATGATTTAGAGAGTTTATATGTTTAATGATATCTCTTCTTCCTCCAAATGCCAGAGTAAATCTACTATTACATATGGAACAAAGCACAATGTTGCTATTTTATTTCCATGTTCTAGATTTATAAATTTATATTCATTTTGTAATTCTACATTAAAATGACATTTTCTTTTAGAAGTTTTTTTTGGCATGACTTCTAATCATTAAAAACAAATGAAATTATAAATCATTAATTAATTAATTAATGAATTAAGCTAATCATCAAATGCAAATGACAATTTACATGTTATAGTTACAACTCAAATCAGCACAGAAATCTGATCAATATTATAAGTTTTTTCTGATTTGAAATTGACTGATCATGTGGCATTTTTAAAAATGTGGACATTTAATATGACATTTTCATAAATATGGATATTTTGCTTATTTTTTAAAAATTTGGACAGATTGCCGACACCAAATATGGATATCTAAAAGATTAAAAAGAAAACCTGTTCACAACTATGAATTTATTTCTATAATAACAATAAAAAATCTATGAAAAACTTCATCATTGAAATGTAATCATCAATATGCTATTTTATTATTACTTTTTATGTTTATCTTTGAAGAGTGGATTATGCATCAAAAATACATTAAGGTTATGTATAATGTTTTTTATATTTTCTCCTGTGAAAAAATAGTAATAAAATTACACATAAATTATAATAAGAATACTCAATGTACACAAAAAATAATTTAAAAAATTCCTTATGATTATCATAATCTACTATAATGAAAAATAAAAAAGATAAAAGAAAAAGTCTTAATTGAATATATCTTTAATATTAATTTTCAATTTGCTTTGCAATCATGATCAAGGTCTCCACAGAACTGCCGAGGCTCTTAATACATATGAATTGTTGTGTAGAGGCTAAGGATAATCTTAAGAATTTTCACTAAATCTTATCTTTTTAGACACTACATAATATTGCACTTAAATCATCATTGATAAGATCAAAAATAAAAGCAATTTCATATTTTCCAGATATATAGTTCAATCAGGTTTAAAAATATATCCCTTCTAACAAAAGCATTACCGATAAAATAAATGACAGATGGCTTTGCATAAAGTATTTATTCATTCAATTAACAGTTAGATTTTGCCATTTCTATGAAAGCTTAGATGGCAGTTTATCATTATATGTTATGTAAAAAATATCAAATAATCTTTAACATAGTTTCTTACATTTACGCTATGTAGCTATGTTGAGCATTGATTGTATTATTGCTATTATCATCCTCAGCTTCATGTTTTGAGATAGAAAACTCATGTTAATACATATACTCAGCAAAATAAAAAATTCACTGAAAGACCTTTTTAAATTTTCTATGTAAAGAGAAAATTTTATGATTGATTCATGCTTCGCATTTTTGATTAGTGACATGATTTTTCATTTTGAAAAACATTGCCTTTAGAAGATAACAATTTAAGTAAGTCCTGTACTCAATTCACATAGATATAGATACTGTTAACTATCTTCATCAATCATAAAGGCTGAATTATAATACAATCATAATTTGTTTTATGTTTAATGCACTGACATTCATTTTACTAACATAAAGTATTTTTAAACTTTTATCTTGCAACTAAAAATATTTAAATAATCATTTATTAATGAATGCAGAAATCGATTAGATTGTGCATGCTTGGAAAAAATTTCAGTTAATTAAAAAAAATTCCAGCTTGGACAATAGGAACGAAAAATTCTCGTTTTGATTGTACATTATTTAAAAGTCAATAAATTGCATACTATTTGCATCAAATGAATATATTGGTTTTCTAAATTGGATAATATCTTATGAGCATATATTTGGTTTTTAAAGGAAACTTGAATTAAATTGCTTGTAATCAAATACTAAATCTTACTAATGTGAGTACACCTGGGTTTCTTTTTATGTGATAGATAGGTTCGTTCCACAAAAAACCCGCATTAAAAAAAAAGGAAAAAAATAGACTTAATTTACCTTGGAAAATGTGGAATAGATTCCAAAATTTTCAAAAATCACATAAAACCAAAGCAACAAGATAAAATTACTTTAAAATTCGCATAAAAAAAAAAAAAAAAAAGGGAAATAAAGTATGACTAATAAAAAATTTCAAATATTTGAAAAAAATTGATACAAGATAAACTTTTTTTCCTTTTTTTATTAACTATTTAATATTTACAATTTTTCATACATATTTTAATCATTATCACTATTTGACAATATGTGATTCATTTGTGAATCATCAGATTCGTCACAAGAGGAAATATAATTAGCACCATCTTCAGGCTCGTGCTGTGTTAATGGTTTTCTGTCAACAATGTAATTGGTAATTAAACTTTGAGACAATGATTTTACTAATTGTTTATGAAGCTCGCGATATCCATATTGCTATGTCTAGATGTTACAGAATGCACTTCCATGAGTGCAACTATATATATATACAACATGCTTCCACAAATGTGTTGACAATTACAAATGGTTAAATTTTCTTTTATAACCATATATACATTGAGAAACTTTTAGACAGAAAAAGTTACAAGTAAAATTATTTAAAAACTTTTAATGATTTTTACTTGTAACTTTTTTCTGTCTAAAAGTTTCTCCATGTATATATGTGTATAAAATAAAATATAAACATGCACATACATAACACAGACATACAACTATTTAGCTCTCATTGGAATTTAGTTCATAATTCGTGTCATTAACAAAAAAAATGATTTCCAATTGATTAGAAAGTTGAAGACTTTCTTGAATCATTTTTGCTGTGAAACAAACAACATCCACTTCTGTTTCATTATCCTTCTCTAAATCTTCTACAGTATCTAAATTTATTGCCAAATCTTTTTCCAACAGGCACTTAAAGTACAAAAAATTTAATGTGTGTATATAAAATGGTGAAATCCCGATTTTAAGTGAAATATGAACTTCTTTATCACATAAAAGAAACCGCATAAAAAGATATTACGAAGAAACATGAATCGCATAACTTCAAAATCGCATTAAAAAATCCGCACAAAAAAAGACCCAGGTGTATATTGATTTCATTTACACTGTACTTCATTTATTATTAAAAATTAAATTCATTTATTATATATTTCACTTATACAAAAATCAATTATAACATATTATTTTGTTTGTTCCCAATTAATTTACTAAATCATATATAAAGATGTGGAAATGTTTTACCTTAAATGTAAAAATAAATTCACAATAAAAATAAATAAATAGTGCAATTAAAAATAAAATATTTACTTCCGAGCATTAGCATAAGCAGACAATCCTAAATCGATGTCAATTAGGGTAGGTTTAAAAACATCATCATCATCTTCTTCATCTTCCTCCTCATCACTCAAATTAACAATGTATGGATTCCTTTAAGAATATTAAAAATTAAGTTTACAAAATTGAAATTAAAAATACTGATAACTAGCTTTAACTTATAGTTTTATACAATTTTTCATTATATATGAGAAATTTCAAATAGTTTTATCTTAATAAGTAGAGAGTTATTACCATTAATTAAATATCAGCATTATAACTAAAGAAATCTTTATTTTCAAAAACAAAATCGCATAAAATACATATATATGTTCAATTAAAAATATTTTCTTTTATAACAATACTAATATAAATAAATTTATTTAAATAGAAAGTAATTAGTTTTCAAGCTACAATTTCAATATCATTTTACACAAATGTAATTTATTGACAACACATATATACATGATATATATCACCACATAAATACTGCCATAAATTAAATTGAGATCAATATAGTAATCTGAGGTAAAGATTTTATGCAATGGTCCTTGATCTACAGGAACTCAGTTAATGAATTGGATATCTTATATTTGATACTGATAAATTGAACTTTGGTTTTATAAATAGATGTTTAGAATCCCCCCCTTTCCCATGCATACACATTCTTTTTTTTCTTTTACAGTTCACTGTTTCAATACTTGACTATAATGACTTTGTTAATTTAGAATGATTCCTAATGCAATGACCAATTCATTTTTGAAATTGGACTTTTAGTTTATTTTTCCTCAAATCAATCAATGATATAATATAAAACATCCTTATAAAACAATAATATATATAATAATAATCATATATATAAGAGCACTTCCAGAAAATACTAATTTTTGTCCTTTTCAACATGCTTCAATTTACAATTATGATCTATCTACTTTATATAAAATTAACTATAATTTATTAAAACCATACAATATTTTTAAAGCATAAAAAAAAACCCGGTACAAATGTATATTATAAAACCTTCCATTAATTCATCACTAGCCAATTATTAGTCAAATTAATTAAGTTCATAATTAACACTAGCCGATTATTAGTCAAATTAATTAAGTTCATAATTAATGTAACTGGTTTAATATATAATTAATGTACTTTGTTTCATATATATTGTAATGTTAGTGAGAGATATGTGTTATGAAACAAACATGTATTTCAGCGTTATATGTTTATACTTTAAAAATAAATGATTTAATTATTAATAGAAATGAAAATAGAAAAAGGATGTAATATGTTTTTAGAGTAGTTTTCTTTTGTTTAAAACATAGTTTTGTAAAAATCAATAAAAAAGATTGCGTTATATTTTCTTTTAAAAGAGAATAAAGATTTAGTATTGAGAAGCCTGGGGGATAATCTAAAGTCAGAAGATTTAAAAAACTATCTCCCTTTATTAAAAATAAAATCAGAATAAAATTTTAAACAATATCTCTGTCAGCCCTCCCCCTCCCCAATTACTCTCGCATCTCTCTGAGGAGTGACAGAGCACGAAACCATGGTCAGAGGTTGGGGGGAGGGGTCCTGACAGAAATATTTTATATGCTTTCTCTAGCAAAGCATTTTTCACAAAGCTTGTTGAGGAATTGGCAATCCTCATTGTTTATAACTTACAAGCTTAAGAGAATAGGGTCATGAGATCTATGACTCTTGTTTTGACTATTTATAAAATAAAATTTTGTTTGTAAAAGAAAACTTTCGCAAATATAATTAGTTTTTAAAAGATTACTGGCTTATAAAGAAAAAGTAAAACTAATAATTGAATTAATTAAAAAACAATTTAAACTGTCGATGAGATAGTAGATTAATCTAAGCAAAAAATTAGATTAACGAAAATGTAAAAATCAATTAGATAAAATGAAATGTAAAAATAATTAAAAAGCAAACTCAAGTCATGATCAAAATTGAAAATAATGATAAGAAATTAAAACAATGGGAGAGAAAAAAAATATAAAGTCATTATGGCCTATTGTTATTTAGTCGGGACTGCGATCTGTAATTCATTCAGCTTTTAAGTCTTTAAATCAGTCAGTATTGCTATTAGTGGTATTTCTACATAGTTGGATTTGTAATATACAGTCGGGATTGCTTTTAGGGTTATTGATATACAGTTCACATTGCTATTAGTCCGGAGTTACGGTTCCTTTTAAAGAATGCACACACATATTCAGAAATTTTAGCACGTTAGTAAAGCTGGAGTCAACATTAATGTAGAAGCCACATAAGCCATAGGAGTGTCCAACAGGACTTCATGCTCCAAGCCCTCAGCTACCAATTATTCCACTTGAATCAATACCTGTAACAAATGCCAAGATTGTGAAGTAGAAGCTGCCACATACTCTCTCTCTCTCATTGTTCGATAGAAATCTGGAAGAAAAACCACGAAGCTATTGATGGAGAACCAAAAAGCCAACTGGTTGGAATCAAAACCAATAGAAAAGGCACACAAACAAAAAATAAATACACTTTTAAATAATGGTCTAAACATTTTATTTTAAATTAAATGAACTGTTATGAAGGACTATCATAATTTTAGCCTGAAAGTAATCATTTATATTTTTTTATGTAAAATTTATTATATAATGTGTGTGTATAAATAAATTAATGTTTGCTTAAATATTATTTGGTCTATTCCCTCTCTCTTGTCTCTGCATCACCATTAATTTAAGTTATTTTTTTTAATATGTTAAATGTGCTAGACCCTGAGGCAGAGTATGAGCTAGTCATGGCATATGTCAAGCACTGGATTGTGTGCCTGTCATCTGAAGCATGCTGACTATATAACCTATAGTTGGCTGGCACCTGAGGTTGATCCTCAAAAAAAATAAAATGCTCTGGGTGATAGGGGGTTGAATCCAGCAGTTGAGGTGGGCCACTGTCTGGAAATGTGATCATGTTATGCTTTGCATAGCTTGTTTCTGACGATGGGTTTCATTAATGGCTATGCTATCAATGATATTCTCCCTAGTCTGTCTCCATGTTTTTTTTTAAAATTACTATAAAAGAGATTTAAATTTAGTTAAATAACATATTAATCAGGGGACCCGGTTCAATCTGAAACCAATTACATTAATTATAACAAAAATAATTGTATGAACATATATAAAACATCAGTCAATTTGACTAATAATTGGCTAATGGAAGGTTATATAATATACATTTATACAGGTTTTTTATGCCTTAAATATATTATTTAATAGGTTAAAGTTAATTTTATATAAAACAGATAGATGTCGCTGTGCATGAAATGTTGATCGTAATTGTAAATTAGATGAAGCACATTGAAAAGGGCAAAAATTAATATTTGCTGAAAAAAACTTTTATGTGTATGATTATTATATATATTATTGCTGTTATGTAAAGAAATTTTATAGATATAATAAACACCTCCACACTTCCCCATTCTTTTCAAATTCATATAAATAAAGATATAATTAAAGACAAATGACCCCCAAGATACATTTCATGCTGAGCCAGCACTCATCAATTGGCCTAGGTCATTATCTCTCATGTATATCTTTATTATATGCAAAGTATTTATCTAGAGTAAATTGTTACATTTTCATTTATCATTGTCAAACTCCCTCCACTCACAACTTTATATCACTGATCTAGTTAAATATATGTAAAAGCAGCATAATGGATTAAACTTCTTTCCAATTTTGATGATTATCTGATATTTATTTTTCCTCTAGATTTTTTTTTTTATAATAATTTAATGATCAAACATAATACAGTAATAATAAACATGGAACTGTACATTAGGTTATAACTTTAATCGAAACAGTTTTTAATACAAAATACTAATAAACAATATTAAAATTTAGTTAAATGCTTTTATTTAATATTACTAAAGTTAAACGAACTTGGTCTCCATATTCACATTCTATATGATACCCAATAAGAAATCCAAACATTTCTGTAAATAATAAAAACAATAACCTGAAAATATCAGTTTACCTGACAAAAATTTTTTTTCTACATTTAACAAAGATTCTGAATAAAAAAAGTGATAACCAAAATAAGACTGTTATGTTCAAATGTAGATGTCAAGAAGTACAATTTACTTGATATTTTTTTGGAAATGTTTTTAGTGTATTTGGAGATAAAATATACCATAATGTCCAAAAAAAAAAAAAAAAAGTTCATAAAGATTAATTAACAAGATTGAAAAGATTCAATGTAATTCCCAGTCCATGAAGTAATAATAAAATGGAAAATGCCAACTCAGTAGCAAATTTTTTAAAATGATCTTTGATGATCTCCAAAAAAAAAAACAACAACAACTAGTAACTAAAAGATGATTATGGGGTTACAATATATATTACTATTTTAATAACCTTGTTTACTTAAGGAAGATAGGATTTTTCAAATTACTTCTCAAATTATTAATAAATGTATGTATAGAATATATCTTTGAGTCAAATTTCTTGTCATCTCATACAGAAGAGTATTCTACTAAGTTCAGAATCATTGATTATAATTTTCTAGTAATTGTTATACTTCTATCATATTATGAATTATTGTCAAATAGTAGGAACATAAATCTATGTGTAACTCGAAGTTCATATAAATATAAAATTTATTAGAAATTCATGTCAATGTGGATTACATCTATATTTTTGAGCTTCATAAATTTCTAGTATCATGTCAAGCAGAGAAGAGTGACGATATAGAATTTTATTTATAAGAATTGTTTATTTAATTAAATTTGAGTGAATCTGGAAAATTCTAAAAAAAATGAGAAGAGCTATTTCACAGCTCATTTAAAATGATCACTATTTTTCTTAAAAAAAAAAATTAACTTCTAAATAATATCAAAAAAATAAATAATCTCACCATGAAATTATTGATAGATTAAATAAAATATAAAATAATTCATTTGTTTTGGGATTTAATACTAAAACTGCTAATTTATCAAGATATATTTTTTCATCACAGCACATTACTGTCATAATATCAACAACGTAATAAATTTATTCTATTACATCCAGTTATATTATACTGATCCCAAAAAACTTATATTTGAAACTATCCTCAAATCTTTAAGTCTATTCAGACTAATAAAATATTACCCTGGAGATTAATTATGCCATAAATATCATTTATATATGCAGTATTATATCTATCATAATTAGTGAAAACTTTACAGAAGCGAATAAATTTCAGAATTTTTTTTACAGTTAACATTTCTAACTGTAATATTATATAAGTTGTATTCTTTATTAAACTTCAGAATGAATAATAGTTTTTAAATAGTATGACAATTTATTTTATTTTTCATTAGAAGCATCATATCCTAACTAGATAAAAAATGTAGTGCATCAAGCCCTTATAAAAATGCAGTTTAGAAAAAAAAAGGAAAAGGAAAAACATTTCTTTTCAAATCCATAAGATTCTTAACATTGATGTAGATTCAAATTACAAAAAAGTGTAGCTGGAAGGAATCATCTACTTTTACCAAATCATTGCAGAATGCCCCCCGCTCCCTTTCAGTTAATCTTTTTAAGTGTTATATTCTCAATAAAAAGAAGTCTAGAGAATGTTACATTCAATAATGATAAAAAAAAACAAGAAATGGTAGTAACAAAAATATAGTTGGAAGAAAACAATAGTTAAAGAATACACTTAACTGGTTAATCAAAAAGGAGAAATAAATATTATAAAATAAAAATGAAACAAGTGCAAGTATAGTAGCCATAAAAAACAGAATCTTTCTAAAACAAGATTATTTAAATTGAAAGAAATAATTGTCATAATAATTAAAGAAATCCTGTTTAGCAAACACTGCTTTCTCAATATACCAATAAGTTGAATATCATTTTTGCCTGTACGGTAAAAATGTATATTTATATATAATGGTTTGTCTTTGAGTTTCAAATGAAACAAAAATAAATTTATACTCAAAAAAAAAAAAAACCACCTATCACAATGCATATTATTTAAAATTATTATAAATTGATCATAGAATTTATCTGTGGAAGACTTACTTTGTGTGCACTTTAGTTATAATGCTTTTGATATAGGCTCTGCTGTACTCAATATACTGTAATTCAGAAATTTATTTATTTTAGTCTGATTATCAGTCTTTAGTACTCAAGACCAAAAATATTAACTAGACATTTTTCAAAGAAAATCATTTTTATTCTTCTTCCATGAAACCATTTATATAAACCAATGCTTTTCTAAATGAGAAATATTGTCTCAGGCATAGTTGATCAATCTGTCAAAATCCAGACACCGTTTTTGTTTGATGAGGATATCAAATGTTCAATAGGTTAATTAAGTCTACTTATTTCTAAAATGTTTTTTCCTTCAGAAAAAACTGCTGCCATAAAGATATAGCAATGTTCATGTATATATCATGTATCACTGATAAAATGAAAGCTTAATTAAAAGTATGACCACTTTTTATTAAGAGCACTTTTATTGAAAAAATGTCAAACTTATCCTAATGATCTTCCATTCTTTCAAAAAGTCTGATTGAGCATTTAGAGAGTATTTTCACCTGTCGTAAAAGAGTTAACAACTCTATACATGTAAAATTTAGTTTAAATATGAAAGGAAAAAGTTTTGCCTTTTAACCAAATTATTATAAGTGGAGATAAAGTGAAGACTTATCTTTCTTCAATTTCTTAAATTTAAATCTAATTTAATTTTTTTTTTAAAACAAATATCTTAGCAAGAAATAAAAAAAAAAATTGAAAGAAAGTAAATATTTCACATGATATTTACTTTATTCTTTATAGTATTTTTTTGGTGCAAAAAATAAAAATATATATTTTTTAATGTTAATGAAATTTATTAATGTAATCCATAAATAAATATTCGTACTTATAAAGATATATACTTTAATATTAATTTGTAATATTTGTTACAATAATCTATATGATTTATAATATAATAAAGTGATATGCATCAGAGTACCCAACTTTCTGAGAGATAGGACATATCGTGAAAAACAAAATGGCTGGATGGACAAATAGTTTTTTATATATTTTATGTTATCTTTATGAGATAGATTACATCATTGATAATAAAGTAGCTGGATGGTTAAATAGTGTTTTTCACATATTTTATCTCACTCTCATGTTTTCTTTAGGATTCTTGTTATTTTTATATGCATTCATAATAAATAACACAAAATGAAAGTAAACATATAAGTAAATGTTTAATTAATTAAATCATTAACACGGGACACAAAATAATTATGCATTATTTTTTTACACAAAAAAGTTAAAAATTTTGTTTTTAAAAAACTAATGTACTCCATTTATGAGAACGTTTTCATACATGACATAAAAACTTCTTATAGATCATGAATGACAAATGAGCAATAATTTGGGATGTTATAAATTATTGGAATTGACATTGTTTAAATATTTGTTACATAAAATAATATATACAGTTTAAAAAAACAACAACAATAAACATATTTATTATTTCTGTATATGCATAACAAACAGTAATTCTAATAAAGAAATCCATCACTTCTATTTAATGCTAAATATAGAAATTTCAGTATCCCCTCAAAATGACTATAGTATATTTGTTGATAATATTAAAGCAAATGTCTGAAAAAATAATACAGATATAATTAAAAGATTTGAATTACATGAAAAGTATAAAAATGGTCAATTACAAAATAAGTTTGGCAAGTATGCAATGCCATAAAATTTAGCATGTACAAATCTGAATTAGTAATGATGGCAAGGCAGAGCCAAAGTATGCTACATTTTAATTAGACAAATACTACTGAGCTGATGAATTAATAAATGTTCAATTAAAAGTAATTCCAATTAAACACAAAAGAATATAAACCAATTCGGTGATATGACTTAATGTAATTAAATTGCTTTCACACTACATGAGAATTTCACAAGATATACATAGATAATGCTTAGAATATATGTCGTGATTCACATGATTCATGCTTGCATAGTTTAGTATGTAGAAGAGTGAAAGAAGTAAAAGCTAAAAATCTCTGAATGATTCAAAGCTGTCACAAGTAGTACTCAAATATTACATGAACTTCTGAGAAATAAGTCATTCTTCTTTTTTTTTTGTTTTAAATTACTTATAAAAATGGATAACTACTTGGTCCAAGATAAAAAAAAAAATCTCTGTATAGAGCATAATATACTTAAGTTTATTCTTCACATACACACACACAAGCAACAATTAAGTTTTATTATAATTAATTTGTGATATTAAAGGTTAAAAAGTTGGCTTAAGACATCATAAAAAAACTAAGTAAATTAAAAAAATTATTGGATTAAAAAAGCAAGATACAAAAATGCTTTAAAAAATTATTTTAATTGATGAAAAAATTATCAACAAAATGTGTAGCATCAATCAGTATTAGTTATTTCTAATTGAAAAAAAAATACAACTGAAATTAGTGACACTACTTAGGAACAGTTATATTGAAAAAACAACAACAGAATAATGATTACATCTAAAACATTTACCTATAATTGAAATGCCTATGTTCATAACTGATAGAATACCATCAATGATAATTAAAAAATATAAATAACTTTGAGGAAAGTGAATACTAACTATCTTACCTCAACAACATTGTAATGTGATTTGTTTCCAGTTTAAGTTTTTTAATAGCTAAGGCAACTGGATCTCCCTGAGTTCTTGATTCTTGCAATAAATTATTAATCTCAGACCAATCAATTTGATTGGCAATAGCACTGCAAAGAATTTTAATACCACGATCTACCTAGAAAAAAAAAGTCTGGAGATTCAGTATTCAGCATACAAATTGTGATTTTTTTGAAATAACAAACAGATGGTATCTATATTTGCAATAAAATATAGATATTTAAAAATCATGTCAGTGTGAAATTACATTACAAAATTCCATTAGAAGTGATAATAAAGTTTATAAATACAAATTCTTTTCTTTTATAAATTCATCTATTAAACTAAAATCAAATTACTGTAGGAGGAAAAAAAATCTGTAGCAATAATTAGCCATTACTAACTTATTATATAAAGCCAGGTTTAAATTTAAAACAAAATAATTATAGTTAATATATAATATCAATATTATTCACAATAATAAGTTAGATAATTACAAAACTAAGCATCATAATTATACAAACATTATACACAGTGCACAATCTTAAACTAATGGTGTTTGAATACTGTAGTACTAATCAACAATATCTAATAACACATACGTACCAGTGGTAAATTCATTTCAATCAACTGAGCTTTTTTCTTATCTTGATCCTATATTTACATATATAAAAAATAATATATATTTAAATATTGATGGTAATTTATTCTTTGTTCATGATAAAAATAAAAACTTAAACCTAATCCATTTAATAATAGAAAGTCCTAAATTTGTGTAAGTGAAATGGTATATTCCCCCAAATAGCTTCCTGCAAAAGGAGTAAATATTTGATAAAAGAGCTTTAGTAAATATTATTATTGGCATAATGAGTGTCATAACTAATAAACTGAATAAAGATACTTTTAAGTATAGTGATAACTATGCCAAAAATATTTTTCAAATACAAAAAACACTTAACCTTATCTCATCATGTGGAGAAAGTTCTTATTTAGAGATTATATTTAAAATAACAATCATAGAGAAGCCATTGCTGATGATTATCTAATGAAATTCCTTATTTTCTCAATTATTACATATCCATACTGCCCTTTTGAAACAAAATTTAATCACTGTAAAATCCATTCATTAATTTTCCTTCCCTCATTGAATGATAACAATATAGCACTTTTAAACTTAAACAATTACTGCATATATTCAAGTTTTGGTCACATGAACTTAAACTGTAGGATTTTATTTCTCAAAATTAAAACTAGAAATACTTCCTATTCTACAGTTCTACAAATCCATAGGAAGTGCACTAATATTAATGATATATACAAGCTATGCCATAAAGAGACGAAAACTCAATCACACTTTCTTGTCTCATGCCCCACACTCAACAATATTTACTTGATATTCTTAAATTATTTAGCAACAAAAATTATAACATTCATACACTTCTGCAAACATTTACCAAAGGTGAATTTTACAAATTCGAGCCAGTGCATTCACACTAATTGTATTATGGCGTGAGTACCAGACATATATTCATGAATAATTGAAATAAAAATGAAATTCAAAGCATATTTTGGAACAAAGTAGAAATAATATACATAAAGAATGAGAGAATCTCAATTCATAATGTACATTCATCACCATGGCAATTGATGCGACATGTTCGAAAATATAATATGGCACAATTTATCAAATGGTGAGAAATTATGTGATTAACATATAAAACTGATGATACTAAACATTTATGAAGATTGACAGAAATAAATAAAATGAATAAATTTAGACAATTATGCCTAACATTCCTACATAATTACATCCTCCTTATAGATGAAAAAACCTGTTTTATCAATATATAATATTGAATAATGAAACTTGTAGACATATTTATTGCTTTGTAATAGTTCATGATTTTCAAAAATGTTTTTTTGGAAAAAAAAATATAAATATTATTATTATACCCAAATTGCATATAATACATATTCAAAACTAAGATACTATATTACATCTTAAATTAAATGGAAATTTTTATTTGAAACATATATACGCTATTTATGATTAGTAGTTTGATTTTAAATTTCTAACAAAAAAGTCTCAAACTTTTAAAATAATAATATAATAAATTTGTAAAATTATAAAACTTATATTTTGGCTAACTAAACTAATAAATAATATATTCCAATTTCTATCTACTATATTTTTTCTCTCTCTTTCTATATATATAACAATAAACATAATGGTAATTAATTATTAGATATAGTCTTTCAATCCGCAGAAATACTGTTGGTTAATTCTTTAACCCTCCTCAACTGCCGTTAAATTCAAAAAACATAATGGAAACAAACAGCAACAACTCAAACCCATAATCCTGAATTTTAACATTAGCAGCTTGTCTATTAATTATATTCATTTTATTTCTATTTATTAAAATTACCTCCATAATTTTTCTTTTATTATAGTTTCTCTCTTTATGAAGAATCATAACACTTTAAATATCAAACTTAAATTTATATTTACATGTCCTTTCATGATTCAAGAAAACTGAAACAGTCATTAAATCATTATTATTTTTATTTTTCACACACTTGTATAACAATTCGTGTTCCATTAATTTTTTTTTAATAATGCACTTCGATTCACCTATATATGATAACATACATCCACAAAAAAATTGATACACAACATTACTTTTCTGCTTGACAGAAATGACATTTTTAAAAGTATTCACTAACTTATTAACATTATTTGTAACACAAAATGAAACATTAAACACATCCTTATATATATCCTTAAAAAATTTCACTTGAGCATTTAAAATATATGGAATAGATATCCATTTTTTAATATCAATCTTCAACTCCTATAATGGATGGTAATTATTGGGACAAATAAAGCAGGGGAATCAAATCCCCCAGATCACAACTTTCTTTTTACTCTGCCATTCTTTATTGGAATTGGCCCAAATAAAGATTTGTAATTATGTCAGGTAAAGAAAAATTAACAAATTGATGGCACTAAAATTTATCTTTCTTTTAATGGTAATTGTCAATAATCCTTTTTGGTTACTGTAGCATCTAACTTAACATTTCATGTGCCACTGATATTAACTCTATTGTTAGTATAACTATTGATCTTCAAAAACCTTACTGTTTTACAATGGTTAAAAAAAAAAAAATTAAATACACATATGTTTTAGGTACATATAACAGTTTATGATATATATATATAAAAAAAACTATAGTGTAAACACAATTTAATATTTTAGATATTAACATCTTAAATATTAATATTTTCAAGCATAAATATTTTCAAATATAAATTAAGATTTCTACAAAGATCCATATATTTTTTTAGTTTTCTCTTAGCGTGTTGAAACCGCTTGAGGGCATAATTTCTACGTAAATGCACAGAAATATGCCATTTAAGTGGCCGCGCCGCTATATAACGTTCTATTCCAATGGTTAAGCATAGAAATAGTCCGTTTAACTTGTTTGTGGCACCTATTATCTATGCTACAGCACAGAAGTAGGGCGTTTATTCTGCTGCAGAGAATGCCATCACTTACGGTGAACTTTGTGTTATGCAATTTATATGAACAATCCCATTATTAATATTTTGGATATAGGTATTTACAGCACAGAAGTAGGGTGATTTATTCTGCTGCAGCGGCCGCTGCCACTTATGGTGAGCTTTGTGTTATGCAGTTTCTATGAACAATCCCATTTTAAATTTTGCTACGGTATTTTGTGAGGGCGTCTGTAATTGAGACTGTCAAAAGTCTTCAAATTCGCAAGCCCAAGTCATTATTTTCCAAATCCAATGATGTAGTATGAGGTAATAAAAATTGTGGAAACTTTGCCCTGCTTCTCTAGACAAGGGTGACACTTTAATCAATTGTCAAAGGGGAGGTGTGAGTGTGATTTTTACAAAATCACGCTAAAATTCACGTTTGCGTGAGATAAATCGCGAGACCAATCGAAAATACCGGCTTTATTTTTGGCCAAGATGTTGTTTTGAATAATTCTTTCTTTTTATTCTTATTAAAATTACAAACTATATTTGCATGGCCACGATGTTGTTTTGGGGAAATTATTTCTTTTTATTCTTGTTAAAATTAATAATTTTATTTGCGTGGCCACAATGTTTTTGTATTGGAGAAAAAATTAATTTTCTTCATGTTAAAATTTGATTTGCGTCGCCACGATATTGTTTTCATTCTTGTTAAAATTACAATTTTCGTTTTAGAAAAATAAAAATTAAAAAAAAAAAGGTTTATCCAATTTATTTTTTACTTCTTTTAGATAAATTTCATTATTTATGATTTTATTGTAAATCAAAAAAAGCACTATAAAGTCAAAAAAAAAAAAAGAACAACGGCCCGGTTACATTATAATTCTGTTTGTTTACATAGAAATTATGCCCTCAAGCGGTTTCAACATGCTAAGAGAAAAAAAAATTTTTAAATTTATTTATCCTACACATTACCATCACCATTGTCAAATTTCAGAATCATGAATACCACAAAATAGCAAAAAAAAAAAAAATTGTATCAATAACATTCGAAGATTGTGAACAAAGGAAAATTTTTCGTAATGTTTTCTTGCCACAAGCTAAAAAAAAAGATCATGATATCTTATAAATGGTCAAAATCTATAAATGAAATATATAGAAATGCCTCAAAATAATAAACATCGCCATGCTTTGCTAATAAACAATTCAAATTTCATATAATGGAAAGAAGGAAAATAAGCCTATACTTTTCAGGTCAATTAAATTAAGATAAAAATAAATGATTAAAATAATTTAAATTTTAACCCTATTCTTAATGTTATTATTTCTAGTCATAGTGTATAATAATAAATTTGTATATTTATTAATTGGAAATGCCTAAAAATTGTGATAACAACTTATTATGATGCATTAATAATAAAGAAAAAAATCTACTCTAATTTAATTTAATTTTCAATGTACACACAGATGGTTTTTTAAAACTATATGTTACATGAGTTACTAGTGTAAAACAGTAATAACAGATAAAAATAGTCAATACATTTTATTACTTTTTTGCTCCCAGAAGTATGGATATAAAAATAGTCTATACATTTTATTATTTTTTTGCTCCCAGAAGTATGGATATCCTGATGTAATATGGTTTCACTCATGGCATACTCTAAATGGAGGTCAGATTGATGCAGCTAGTGTGATAACTGATATTATTATGGATGAATGTTTGTTAACTTTCTGATCTTTTGTTTTTCTCAAAACAATGAAGCATATATAGGAAGAGCAGTTGAGCTCTTTTTCACACACACACATATATAAATTAACTACAAAATAAATCTTAACATTAAGAAATAATAACTAACGAATAAAATTATATAATTACTTGCAATTTTTCTAATTCTGAGACTCTCTTTTCATGATCTTTCTTGACGTTGTCAAGTTTTTTTAAAACAGCCTTTTCCTATAAAAATATAAATTATTATTAATTTAATATATTTATGTGTATATAAATAAATATTTAAAAGTAAATAAGTGCAGAATGAGATATCTTAGAAGTAGGATAAAAACATCCCAGTAATAACACACCAATGTTTTTCATAATATGTCAGTTTTAATAATCTTTGCCAATTGATGATGGTTTTTCTTTGTTTCACTCTCAACCAAAAAAACTATATATCTATTTACTGACCAATAACTAAATAGCAAAATGTTTAACTATAGATCAGCTATCTAAAAAAATAAAATTCTATTCGGATTCAAATCCTTGGTTACAGACATTGCAGAAGGGTGTGCTAAACATTGCATGCCTGATCCTCTAAGGAGAAAATTAGTACAAATTTTGAAGATCAAGTACAAGAAGTTGTGAAAGTATATTTTTAATAGTATTTTTTAATAATTTAGAAATATTAATCTTTTTTTAACTTATTACATATTAAGTGAATCTTATTTAGTTGAGTAGATTTTCAAACATCTTTTTATTAAAAAAAAACTCAGATATACCAAGAAATTTTTAAGCATATCTAATCCTATTCCATGAAAGATTAATTATATATTTGTTCAAAAATCAATTACAAAAATTTGCTAATAAAACAATTTTTTAAATCTAAGCAAAGTTGGTATAAATTGAACTTTTTTTTTTTTTGCTTAAATCTTGGTATTCTCACCAGATTTCAAATGATTTTTTAAAGATCAAAAATTAAAATTAAATAACTTTATTATATTTCATTGCATATTAATAATTTTATTTTAGTTTTGGAATTTCAATTTTAAAAATATTTTTTGTTTTATGAAGATATATTTAAATATCACAATTATTTCAGGATTTGCCTCTGATATATGGGAATCACAATTGAATTTTCTATAGAAATAAATTGGTCTGAATTTTTGAAAAATAGTTATAATAATTTAAAAAAATGTACTTTTTAATCTTTAATTCTTTTCCAAGTGATTTTTATCTAAAAACTAGATTATGCAATAATATACACTATAATTTAAATATTTAACATTGATTTTAAATAAATTTAAATCTTTTCAAATATATACAATTACACTCATTTCTCCATTATGATTATATTTCATCTTGCTATGAGCGCTGAGCCATATTTAATTTATAGAAATAACAAGCTTCTCTATAGTTGAGTATAAGCACACTTATTACATTTAAAACTAGATTATATATTTGATTTTTATGCTAACCTTAATAAGCAATATAATCTATTTAAAAATGAATTAGGAAAAAAAACTTTTAAATGTAAAAAAAAATTATTGTAATGTGAATAAATATGTTATCAAACTTTTAATAGGTATTCAGTTTTCTATTATTACACACACACACAAATACTTGAGATTACATTTTGTTTATCAATTACATTTTTTATTTTGAAATTGTAATATGCACTTACGTGTATTAGATTGCAAAAGCAAAACCAGCATATTTGTATCTTTTTCATTTATTTGAAAGTTTTTTTGGTGCTTGTGAGTTTGAAGTAAACCAAGATGGCAAACCATATTTTTGATTCAGTATCTACTGAATATGTATGTGTTAGTTGTCAAATTAAAACAAAATTAATAAATCGATAGTTAAATTTAAAAAAATGAATAAATTCTGATAAATTTCATTAAAGCTTTATTTCAATTTTTTTTTACTTATATAGTAACATGGGAAGTGACAAGATGCTCTTAACATTGTACTTTGGTTCAATTCACTATGTTTCTTTTTGTCAGCAATTTTTTTCATAAATTGTCATAATGATAAAACATTGGGACATTCCTATCACAGAACGTGATGCAGTGGACTATTTCCAAAGATATGAGATCCTGCCCTCCTGAAAAATGTGCATTAATGGTCACAATATGATTGCATGCTGCCAACATGAATAAAATGTAAATACAGTATTGTATTTACATTTTTTTTCATTTTTCTATTAATAAGTTAATCTAAAAATAAATAAATAAATAAACTGTAAATATTATAATTAATTGTTCCACAACGATTTATTTTTTTAAAAATAACAGCAATAAAAAACAAAATGTGAAAACAAAATCAAAGAGGCATGTATTATAAAATACCTAAAATACAATACAAAAATTATGGAAAGTTGCCATTTATATAGAAACATAATATTGTGCACATTTAAGAAAATTTTCATTTTTAAAACATGCTTCTAGAGAATAGCAAATATGGCATAAGCTAACTGCAGTGTCTTATGACCCGCAAGTAAATAAATGGACAAAGGCAGAATTGAGATAGTAAGATTATAGTTTAATACGGATAATTTTAACTATATACATCGCCTATTATAAGGTGTAATAAAATAATAAAAGGTCGTGGTGACCTGCATAAAATACCCTAGTCCTGCTTTCGACTTACAGAGGCAGGAGTCTCTGACTCATAATTAAAACACAAAACATACTCGGAACGTATTCAGAACAATTAGTTTAGTTTATGGGGGTTTATATACCCCTCAAGACTTCTGGAGTCTTTTACATTCCTAACAATATATGGTATTTTCACTTACGTTTTCACATACACACAGTATTTTTACATTTCTCACCATATATGGTATTTTACATAGTTTTCTGATCCTATAAAGTCAGCTGGGCTTTCTATTATTATACAACTTTCTATGATTTAATAACATTGTAATTTTACACAATCGTTATTCTTAATTACTATACAGTTATTTTACATATTTATTATACATTACAGTTATTACTTTTATTCTACATTTATACAATTATTATTACTTTTACATATTTGTTATATTTATACAATTATTATTATTTACATATTCATTATACATTATATATGTTTATACCTTGACCTTGAATACTGCACTCCTCCCCCACTCCAGAAGTATGGTTTTTCACCTAACATAGTATTTGAGATGAGACGAGGGGTTTCAAGTTCTTGCCAGTTGCTGGCGGTCTTTGTTGTGCTTCGCCAATTTACAGTTTGTTGATGGTGGTTTCGATCCACCAATTTTTTCTGTGCTATAGGTACTTTCCGAGGTTTTGTTACAAAAGGTTTTCCTCCGTCTCTTAACTCTATTTCTACAGGCGAGGTTTTTTGTTTTCCTGGTTCTTTTTTGAACAAGCTGGGGTAATTATTTTTGACTTGCGATTCTATGTAGATTTTTTTTATTTTTATCATAATTTGATCAGATTCGTCTATAGTAGCACTTTTTAGGTAACTACTTTCCATCGCTTCGCACGTAAATTCTCTGTTCGGCTTTGTATGGTGGTGCCATCTTTTGGGATACTCGGTTATTTTCCATAACTTTCAGTTTCTGATAAACTGCAATCACGGGCTTTGTGATCGATTTTTCTACATCAAAAACATTTAATTTGTTTACCGGTTTTGGGTTTAACTCCAAACGTTTTAAATATTGCAGTTTGAAGTGGTTCTGTTGTCATGAAGCTTCTGAACTCTCTCGCTTGGTCAAGCTGCAATTCATAAGCTGTTGCACGTCTGATAGCTTCTTCATAGGTTACATCTTTTATTGCCAGTAAGATCTGTCTAAACTGGTCATCAATTATTCCGTATAATAGCTGTTCTATAAGAGCTTCGTCTAAATATTTACCGTAAAGGCATGGCTTTGCCATCTCTCTTAAACCAATGTCATATTCTTTTATTTTTTCGTTCTTTCTTTGCCTTCTGCCTCTAAAGTGCAATCGAGCAACAAACTTGGATGGCTGGGGATTAAAATATTAATTTAGCTGTGTTACGAGCTCATCATATTTTTGTGTCTCCGGCGAATTTCCACATAGTTTGTTCGCTATTTCGATTACCCTCAGGTCTGCGAAGCAAAGTAATGAGGCTACTTTTACAGTATTCTCCGTAATATTATTTAGTATAAAGTAAGTGGCCAATCACTCGGATTTTGTACATTAAATTCGCAAATTGAAACTTGCGATATGCTCGCCATTTCTCTGTTGATTCGAATCCACTTACGCTTTGAATCAGCTTGCTGTTTAGGCAATTATTTGCAGATTCGATCCTTTGATGACTGAGCCAATTTTTAATGCAGTTCCGTTCCTGTATTAACTGCCACTTTCTTTGATTCGATTCCTGTGCCGACTGCGCCAATTGCAGCGTCTTATGACCCGCAAGTAAATAAATGGACAAAGGCAGAATTGAGATGGTAAGATTATAGTTTAATACGGATAATTTTAACTATATACATAGCCTATTATAAGGCATAATAAAATAATAAAAGGTCGTGGTGACCTGCATAAAATACCCTAGTCCTGCTTTCGACTTACAGAGGCAGGAGTCTCTGACTCATAATTAAAACTCAGAACATATTCAGAACATCAGAACAATTAGTTTAGTTTATGGGGGTTTATATACCCCTCAAGACTTCTGGAGTCTTTTACATTCCTAGCCATATATGGTGTTTTATTTACGTTTTCACATACACAGAGTATTTTTACGTTTCTCACCATATATGGTATTTTACATAGTTTTCTGACCCTATAAGGTCAGCTGGGCTTTCTATTATTATACAACTTTCTATGATTTAATAACATTGTAATTTTACACAATCGTTATTCTTAATTACTATACAGTTATTTTACATATTTATTATACATTACAGTTATTACTTTTATTCTACATTTATACAATTATTAATACTTTTACATACTCGTTATATTTATACAATTATTATTATTTACATATTCATTATACATGTTTATACCTTGACCTTGAATACTGCACTAACAATATCTGTTATTTATTAATATGTTGGAATATTAAAAATTATAAAGCTAGTTGTAATGTTTTATTACACACTACTGTTTGATTTATATATGTGTGTCTCTAATGTCTTTCAATGACTATTTTTGATAACATAATTCTAGCAATATTTTCTAAATAATCTATATTTTAAATGTTTACTTATTATTTATATATATATATATTCATCCATTTTGTATATTTACCTGATATGCTGTCTATAATTAAAATAAATTGAAATTAAAAGTTAAACAAAATTTTAGTCATTAAAACCTATATATAGTATTTATTTTTTTATGATTTTGTTTAAGATTGATTATTTTAAATTTCATTAAAAGTTTTATGATTCAAAGTAAGGAAATAATAAAAGTTTTGTACATCATTTCACGAATCTTCTTTTTCTTTTTTTAATTACAAACATCTTAAAATTATTAAGTAAAATGATAAAAACAACAGACTTACTTGCTGCAAAGTTTTAAGATCTAACTTTTGTGTTTCCAATTTGGAAAAAAAATCATCCACAGCCTATACGAAGAGGAAAATAATATATGTAAACTAACTTATAAATTTTTAGCAACAAATTATACAACAAAAATTGAAATGATTACTTTGGAAAAACATGGAAATTCCAAATAGGGACCATTTTCATGTTGCCGAAAAAGAATGGGATGAAATTCCATATAGCTATCAGAGCAAAAAAAAAAAGTAGATAATTAAAATCATCAACTAATTCAACATTTAAATTAGATTAGATGTGATATGTTGGATTATTTCCATCATCTATGAGTGAATGCTGAATGCATAGAAAATTTTAAACTTTCCAAATACAAACAACTTGTTAGTAATAACACACACACATAGACAACGCAGGTTAGTAATTATACAACATTTCAAGAAGTATTATTCTCCACTCTTCTTCAGGTGTTGCTGATCTTGAAACATTGTGTAATTACTAACCTGTGTTGTCTATTTGTGTGTTATTACTAACAAGTTGTTTGTATTTGGAAAATTTAAATAATTTAAAATTTTCTATACATTCAGCATTCACTCATATATGATGGAAATAGTTCAACTATACCATCATCACAAACCTTCAGACAAATTTTAAATTAGATCTCTTACAAAATTAAAATAAACAACCTATATCAAGATATCAATTCTAAAAATGTTCATAGTTTCAAAGATATCAATCTAAAAATTGGAAAAACTATTTTTTAATAAAAAGCATATAATGCCAGAAATAGTAATTCCTTTAATTTATTAGAGATATCTACATATTCACCTACAATATTAATGTAAGTATAGAGCAAAAAATTGATACTAAATGGCAATACAATCAATACTGGTAGACTTCCTTAGTGAATATTGGTAATTATTCCGACCATGTTATGCATCCGCTTGACAGCACTGTTGCTTGCAAAAGCACAGAAAAATACCATTTATGCAGCCCAACTTACAGCCTCTAGAACAGTTCTGTTCATATTAGCCATTAGCAGGTCTAGATGCCGTTGCACCTGTGCTTCGAGTCACTATAGGTATATGGAATTCAACAGGCCATAAGTGTTTTTATGTGCATTCGAAATAAGGATCTTATATCTTACCTGACCTACTATTACATACTAATAATTGTAAGTCCATTGCTCCATTTTCCTACACATCTTTGATGGTGAAAATAATTGCAAAAGGGTTATGTTGTTGAAGCATTTCACATAAGTCACGCGAAAAGGCACGTTTGCGGAAGAACACCTACGAGAGTAATACAATGGCTGCCGTTTTTAAAATCATAAGATCAGTTCGCTCAGACTAGAGCATGTATTTATGTAACTTGCATTCAGAAAATAATACCCATTTTCAAAGTCTTTGTTTTATATATTTTTAAAATGTAAATTTTATTAAATACCCATGATAAATTTTTTAAAAATACTCTGAAATACTGGCGGAGAGCAGAAACAAAAAAAATTATCGGCCCGGTAACATTACATTTCATTATTTTTGCAAGCAACAGCACCATTGAGCGGCCACATGACACGGTCGGAACAACTACCTGAATATTCATTCTAATGGAAAGAAACTATTCGAAAAAGAAAAAAAAAAAATTATTATGCATTCTTTGAAGACTTATTGGGCTATTTTCTGGTCAAGATAATTGCAGTTATTTTATAAGTCAGGTTATAAAAATCTATGGTTGCTGAACTAGATTTTTATTTATATACTGTGTCTGATTTCATATCTGTATAACTGAAAAATAGACAGCATGCATTCAAAACTTATATGTATAAATTGTAGTGGGCAAATAAGTACAAGTAAGAAAATGCAGTAATACTGGATTAGAAGCAGTAATTCATTTTACTTCAAAAGAAATCAAATAGTAAATTATAAGTAACAAATGAATAATAAATAATAATGCTGCATCTAAACAAATACCTTTATTTTACATTTTCCAATCTAATAATCTGAGATTCAGTCAACCTAAAGCTTTGATCAATGATAATTTACTCATACAGTTATACAGGTCTTATATTAGAGACATGTTCTCTCTTTATTTAAAATATTTATCTACCAAGGCTTTATGAGGTTTAGCAAATAATTTTCCATCTGCGAATAAAACAATAATCACATTTAAATGATTTTAAAATGTAACAAAAGGATTATATTCAAAATATAAGTTTAAACAACATATCAAATTATGGAATAGTTTTTACATAAAATTTTAATAACTTTCCATTATTCTGATTTTATAATAAATATGTATAATAAAAAAATAAATTAAAATATAATAATTAACATAAAATATTAGATTATTTAAATATTAGTTTTGTAGCAAGAATTACTATTTTTGAATTATAAATTTAAGTTTAAAATTTTGCAAACAATACTAAAGTCTAATTACTTAGAAATCAAGAGTAAGATCTATATTATTATAATACTAATGATAAATTTAAATGTTAATAAGTATTATTACAAACTTAAGTTTAGAAAATAATTTTTATTTGTTTACTTGTATAAGAATAATGATAAGAATATGCAGTGAATGCTATATAAAGAACTGTGCTCCCTCATAGATCTTCATTGCAAGTGCTAATGGCAAAGTTTAATAATTCTTTCTTTTTAATAATAAATACCCCTCGAGCCTGAAGTGCCCCCCAAGAGCCCTTGTTCAAAAGTTTAGAGTTTCAACTGAGTTTTCATGAAATCGGTAAATCATACACATATGGGTATTAGGCCATTCGATCTGCCATTTTATTATGATTGAAATGAGGTACAAATTTTTTTTTCTATGATGAAATTTGGATTTTTTTTAATGATTTTTTTTCTAAAATACAATTTTTAATTTTTTTTTTTTTCTCATTTGTTTTAGATTTTCTAATCGTAAAACTTCTTTACGGTTGAATTGCATTCTCTTACTGCTTGATATGGATATAAAATTGCTGAAGTGTGTTGGTAAGCCCTTTTTCTAGAAGCTCATTTTCATCGCATTTGGAAGCTGTAATATCAAAAAAAAAAAAAAAGGATTGAAGTCATTTTTTATCTGCAAGGACAACTGTGGTTGCCACATCTAATGCCTTCACGACTTCATTCAAATTTGAAATGGAAGCTAATCAAGTAATGCAAGACAACCTAGAAACACAAGTCATAAAATTTATAATTGACATGATGGGAGATCTCCTAAACAGAACCAAAAAATTAGAAGAGCAGATGTCAGCACTTTTTATATATTATATAAGAAATGAATCAAATAAGATTGCTCAGATAGATTATTCCCTTAATAAAGATATCGTTTCGAATAAACGCAAAGAACTAAAACAACTTTATATAGCTGATCAGCAACTAGATACCAAAACAAATGACATTCTTAAAATGAATATGACAACCAACATGAACAATAGTTCTGATACCAAGCTAGTAAGAATAAAGACTTTTAAAGGGTTGCCTTGCAAAAACCTATTTGATTATTTAAATGAACTTATTAAACTATTTACATTCCATACTTTAACTTATGAAGAAAAAAATCATCATTGCTACAAATTATTTAAGTTGTGCATCCAAATACTGCTGGAACTCAAGGTACCATGATCCTGATACTTATGAATATGAAAAAACAATTGTATTAGGATTTTGGAGTGAGGAACGGCAGGCCAATGTACTTTTGCAGGTATCTCAACATGATACAAGCAACCACTGGAGAAAGCCTATCTCAATTTTTTTAAATACAGTTAGAAAAATGCTTTTCCCCATCAGAAAGCCACATTATTAGTAACATAAGACACAAATATGTTGGCCAATGATTGGTTATAAATATATAGAAAGAATGACAGATTTATTAGGGGTCATAGACCGAGAAATGCCTTATCTAGATGAAACCAACTATTTTGAGTCACAACATACAAGTACTTGTGATAATAAATTTTAGTCAATCTGACCAGAGCAGATTGGGTCAAACACCTGGATATACCTATTATACACCACATAGAAAAAAATTCATAGGAAACCCTCTGATAAGTAATAGACCTGCTTTCAGTCACCACAAAAAAAAAAAAGTCTTCAGACAAAATGCAATACCACCCTACAGCTGAACAATCTTATATCAATCAATGGTTGCATAAACAGCTTATAAAATGCCTAATGGACATCCAAAAAGAACGTTTAATAAATACAATCATTTCTTTATTGTTGTGGTTTTTGTTTTTAAATTCGAGAAATTGAAATGAACAATCTATTTCCCCCCCTTTCTAAGCAAAGTGATACGCAAATTTGTTTTTTTTTTTAAAAAAGAAAGAACTGAAACGAGGTTCAAAAGAAATTTAAGTTTTGATATAAATTACAGTTTTTCTTTTCTTTTAATAAGACTAGAATACTACTTCATTCGAAGTCTAGGATTTCATTATGCCTTATGAATAAAAAGAAGGGACACTACCATTAGTTAGCTACATCTAATCTGGACCATTTTTGAATGATATATTGAATAATTCCAGTTGAAATGAAGAAATAAGCTTATTTAAATGACAACTAAAATTACAAGACTATATTATCACTTAAATGGACTTTCAATATTTGTCAGAAGTAAATGACAATTATTTTGTTTTGAGTGAGTCATATATTTAAAGAGTGATTTGTACTTTATTTTAAATAATTTGGATTTGTAAATAATGCTTATTGTCAGAGTGTTATTTAGAAATAAACTATCAATTAAAAAAAAGAAATGAATTTGAAATAACATCTCTTTACTTGTTAAAATTAATTAAATAAAAAAAAATTATTACATATCACATATATATGCTAAGTTTATTAATTTAATATAAGTTATTAATAAAAAAAAAAGGTAAAGAAATAATGATAATCACGTAAGAGCAGTATACATATATAAAGTCTCTAAGTCTCAAAGATCCAAGGCTACTCTCTGATGAAACCACAAACACTAGTCTGGGGATATTGGATGAATAGGTACCAGATAGGGATTTTATGCACAAACCTTCTTGCATCTATTGATTACTCTGGCTTGCACTGAGTGGCACTACTGTATGGAGTTTTGCTTGCAGTAATCATGTGATGTTTAGTGGTTTAATTAATGATGTAATTAGTTCTGTTATGTAGATGGATTTATATATGTGCAGCTGTTTATTCATTGCTTAATAGTTTACATATGTTAGTATCCATATGGGAGAATATTCATATCAGTTTGATGAGTTAACGATTGATCTTAGAACAAGTGATACCTGTATAAATTGTAAATGAATTAAATTAAGTTTAGGACCAAAAGGCCACTCCTTATAATTATTGTATAGAAGATTTATTCAATTAGAAATAGGACCAAAAGGCCATCTCTTTATAGTTATTATTACATAAATAAGTATGTTTAGGATTAGGATCTAAAAAAAACCATTACTTATGATTATTGTGATAAAAATAATGTTAATGTTTAACCCATATAGAGCATGTGTATGTGTAAATAGGAGACATGTGAGTCAAAGAAATGTTATATTTATGAATTCGTACATGCATAGAATTATATTTAAGTTTATTAAGTTAGGGATAAAAATATGATGAATGTGTTATATTATCTATGAATATACTGATACTATGATATACAAAGATTAAAGGACTTTGTTAAAGAAGTAAATTGCATATCAATTAATGATTATACTTTATAAATAAATTACTGTTGCATGATTAGTTAATTTTATTAAAGAAAATAAATTGTATACCAATTAATAAGTAGACCTGTAAATAAATTATTATTACTTGATTTGTTATTTTGTTTATAAAAGATTGCATTGTCTACCTTTATTCATCGGGAATAACTTATGTTCTCCATGCTTTAGCCCAGCATTACATATGAGCCTGTGTAATGATTACATTATTATATTGAATAAAATATTGTTTTAAATATACATGTTAGTTTATTTTCTGATGCTTAAAGTCATATGGCATCCATTTAATTTATGTAAATAAATCGATGAAATTTAAAACAAATGAATTATGCTAAGTGTGACCATTATAATATGTATGTAATTACTATTATTTATAAAATATTTAAAATACATATTATATATATATATCCTTTCTTTAAAATGTGTGGCAATTCAAAAGAAATAGTAATTGTAGTGGTTACTTTTTCTTTACAACTATACAATTCTTTGTAAAATTCTTCTAAACATTTCATGATATAATTTCTTCTTTTTAATAATATTATTAAATCTTTTTATTGCTGAAACAATTTTTCTTCTAATATAAATTGTACTTTTGAAACTTTTATTCTCTTTCATATCTTTATTTGCTTTACAGATTTTTCTTAATAGATCATTTGTAACTATTTTAATATTTCTATGTTTTTTCATGGATTGTTTTATCTTAGTTGAAAATTTACTGGCAAATTGCTGCCTTTTTCTATCAGCTATCTTTGTTGCAATTTTGATAAGATTATCAGTTATCTTCTTATTGATCTCAGTTGTGTTTGAACTATCTTCAAAATCTGACATTATTTTAAAAAGATTATCAAATTCTAATTTAAATATAAGAAAATGTTTCTGAACGTTAGAAATATCAAATGTTAACACTATCTTTTTTAACAGTTTTTATTTCTTTAGTTTGCATTAAGATGAATCTTACATCTTGCTAATCAATGATCATTTCCTTTATCTTGAAATATATATTTTCTGTTAGTGAAAATACAATCCAATTCTGTTAAAATTTCATTTGCATGTTTCTATGTCCATTTCTATTTAGTATTATCATCAAAAAAAGAATTCATAATATTTAATTTTTATTTTTCTGCAAATTACATAAGTCTGTGGTCTCTTTCATTTCTATCACCATAGCCAAATGTATCCACAATACTTTTATCTTTCAATCATTTTCCAACTCAAATAATAGTCTCCCATGACAATTTAAAAATTTTTCGTAGGTTCAAAACTATTTTGTACATTTATACAAAAATAGCTTACTTCTTCATCACAATGAGAACTTGTTGTATTTGAATCTTCAATTAAGAATAACTAAACTTTATTATAAATCCCATTACACTAGTGCTTCAAATATTTGTATGATAATAGGAAAATATATGTCCACTTTTCAAATCAATTGTCATTTTACATTTTCTTCTAACTTCATAAAGTCCAACAATGTTCCATTTAATATTATACAATTCTTCTTCCAATTCAGATCTTCCTTGATTTAAAAGTGTTATGCAATTTAAGAAATTAAATAAAAAATCATCATCAAATGGCATTGTTGGTCTGCGACCAATAGATTCATAGCTACTTCCCCTCCACACTATCCAATAGCTATTTTGGCTACCAACTTTACAGATTCTTGAGAATAAGAGTTATAATTTAGTATTGTTTATCTTTGAGTATAAACATTTAAAAAAAAAAAAATCATTCATGCATACATACATTCAATCTACCTTCAAGAAAATTCAGCTAATACTTCAGTTATGAACAATGAGAACAAAGAACATAATGTATCTTAGTCTTAAACTCAGATACTTCAGTTATGAACAATGAGAACAAAGAACATAATGTATCTTAGTCTTAAACTCAGATGTAAAAAAACTAATAAATTTACTATGTCAAATGTGGTGTTTTGGTGAGCAGCTGATCTATATTCATTAATCATATAAAAATTCACATAGTAATATAATAACAATAACAATATATTAATAACAAGAATATATGAAATTAAGACTAGAAAATTACTTTGCTTGGTTCCTTTAAGGTCTCAAAGAAGAATCAAAAAGTCTCTTTTCAGTTGCAATAATGTATATATTTATAGGGTACATATTTGTACAGATATGTGTAATATATAAAAGAAGAAAGAATAGATGAATATATAGTAAATAAAAAATACTAAAATATGTATACATTAATTTAATAATTTTTTTTGATGATATTTACAAAAGACCTAAGAAATTATTATTAAATTTGTACTTAAACAAACTTCATGTTTTTTTTTTAAAAAAATCATAAGTTTGTAATTTGAAAAGAAATTATTTAAAAGATATTCAAGGTATAATTATTTGTAGTTATTTTGAATTTAAAATATTATAGATGATTAGAACAATCTGAATTGAAATAATATATTGTGAGAGTATGCAATGCTATCACATAGATATATACAATTAATATATGTACTTTTTTTTATTTTTTATAATTGTTTTTAATAAAATTAAAAACAATTAAAAATACTATTTTCATTCATAAAAATATTAACATTGTTTAAACTAACAAAGTTCATTAATAAAAACGTGACTTAAAGATAACCTTTAAAGTCAAGTTCACAGCCTATCAAATAACATGAAGGAAAATAAAATTAAAATATCAATTATTCATTATAGAATGTAAATTCGTGAAAACAAATGATATATGCAGTACACGATATTTGAAATGATTTTACTATAAATACTGAATCAAAATTTTTATTATCTTCTATCTTTTGCCGATGTACTAGATACTTCGCATATTGATTTTACTGTGTTCGAATATAGAATACATATAAAAAGATAGATTAACAAATTGAACAGTTTATTTATTAAAGAAAAGTTTTATTAAGAAACAAACTTTAATATTAACCAAATAGAAGAATAAATAAGTTATTCTCTATTAGTATAATTCGTAATTAAAACGAAATTATATATATAATTTATTACTTAAAAACATTATTCTAAATTGGAATTCTCAAGCATATAAACTTTTTCAAAAATCATTATATATTAAGATCAACTTTAATTTTAGAAAATTAAATATATAAAGAAATACCTTGTCAGTAAATTCCAATTGTCATAGGATATATAATGCTATAGTTCTGACCGCAAATAAATGTAATTGCTTATCCTACTTAAATGCCTAGAAGTTATATGAAGATCATCTCCATAATCTTTTTGAAATTTCAATTGCTAATAAAATTGTTTATGAAAGAAGATACCAACATCATATAAAATGAATGATTAGGAACACGTTACAACAATTTGTTATTCGAAGAATAAAGAACTTTATCCTGAATGAACATTGCTTCTTCAACATGGAAATGAATAGGACAGTAACATGAATTTTTCATTATCTTACATCGTTTTCCTGAACTTTCATTTTAAAAAACATTTAATTTTATTTCCTTCGTTATTAAAATACTTTTACATTTGGAATAATTCAATTATGAGACTAAATGAAAATGAACTTAAATACTTTTTTTTATCATATTTATTAAAGTCTAGGTCTTCACTTGAAAGCGACTTGACAAAAGGTTTTTAAATTAAGGTTCAAGTAAATTAATATGAAGGTAACAGTTTATCACTCTTCATATTATATTTTTTGATTTGACACTTACAGAACACTGTTATTACTAATTTAATTAAATTGATATTTATTTGTTCTTAATCCTGTGAATGACTAATATTCTGTATGAAGAATTTATATTCATTAATAATGATTTTACATAGGAATAGTATCAAGAAGATATAATTCTATCATATCGATAGCATAATGTAATACTATTATTTATTTGTATATTTATTATATTCATACAGGTTAGTTTAATATTTTTTATAATTTATTTTAGTAAATTATAAGAGTCCATTTATTATATTATACATTACTTGAATCTGTACATATTATAAATACGCATCTACTAAGAAAATATAGAAAGTTATTTTATATGTAAACTTCTAAAATAGCAGAAATGTGAAATAAATCTTTATAATTATTTTTTTTATATTAAGTAAGTTGATTATTTATTTTTTTAATAAATATTATTAATGTTTGTTTTAAATATTAAATAAGTCTCTAATTTATTTATTAATTTTACAACATCAAATTATATTTAAACCCATATACCCACACTCATATATTATATTATTTAATATCTAAATTACTGAATTGAGATATATTTTAAAATATATTGAGATTATTTAGAATATAGTCATTGCCTTAGCATTTATGGAAACTCCTAAAGAGAGTTAATCTGAGCATAATGGGAAAATTAATAAAGATGAATGTGAATGATTTATTATAAATTGTATCTATATTAGATATTTAATATTAAGTTATTAAAATTGAAGTAAGTTCAATTTTGGATTAAATTTAGATCATTTTATTCACAGCATCCTATTTGAAGACTCAAAATCTGATGATAGAGATGTGACCGCCTTAATGTTTTCTTAAGAAACCCGTACCATTACAATATCTTAAAATAATAAGTGATTTAATAATAATTTAACTAATTATAATGTGTTGATATATAAATATATATAACGTATATTTAGATTTATATGCTTGTACATACATATTAAATGTTTTTAGTTTTTTAATTTTATACAAAATAATATATGTGTGTATATAATATTTATTTAAAATAATTTATAAATAATAAATACATGTGTAAGTGTATATGCTAATATACTCAAAATTAAGTTATATACTTTATTGCTAGGCAAAGTGAATAGAAGGGTTAGATATAAAAATTTCATATTCACTTACCTAGTAATTTTATCAGTAGAGTCCTTAATCTGAGAAGGCTTCTGTTCATATTTATAAATAATATAGCCCTATAGTTTAAAATAAATAAATAAATAAATAAACCTTACTAATAAAAATAAAAATCTTTTGGTTTTATTATAAATTACACAAACATTTATATCATGATAAAAAATTATTGCTTGTTTACACACCTTTGGGTCCTGGATTGTAATTTGTTTGAGAATCTTATCAGCTTCTTCTAAAGCAGACCGCAGCCTAGAAATATCTATTATAAAAATTACATCATAGTAAAATAAACATCAACAACAAAAGAAATCACAGATGTTTTTCTCTGATGGAAACTACAAGTAATTTATAATACATAAATCAGTAATCATTATTTTTGAAAAACTTAATAAACATTGCATTGTTTTAGATGTAATAGTAGTTTAAGATTATATAAACAGACCTACTCTGTAGTAAATTTTACCAGAATCAACTCTCAATTTGGAGTGTTGGCTCCAACTAAGTCACAATGTTAAGATTTTAAATAATAAATATATTATAAAAAATTAGTATTGTAATTTCTCTTCTGATTATGACTATACAATTTATATTACAAGCAACATATTCATTCCAAAAAGAAATATCAATTCTCTATAATTTTCCATTTTTATTATTATTATTAGTATAGGAATTATAATATTTAATACTATTATTTATTACATTAACTTTACTATCATATTTATTAATACATTAGCAGTTGTAATTGCAGCAGTAAGAATGTTAACAGTACAACAATAATTGTGTTTCATTATCATCATCATCATTTTCAATCATTAGGATGACAGTCTCTTGAAGTTTAATTCTAGTTTCTCTGACCTCTATTCTCCCTTTTTCCACATCATCCCAGCAATTTCTTTATTCATTCATCCATCTCACATGTAATCTCTTTCTAGGTCTTTTACAATCTCTTGGAATCCTGTTTAAAATTTTAACTCTCTATCTACTATCATCTTTTCTAATAGTATGTCTAGCCCAGATCTACTTCAATCTCTTAATGATGACAGTAACATGTATGTCTTCCCATTCATGCATTTTGTTTTCGATCTTTTTTTATTACTCCTAAAATACATCTCTTCATATTTCTTTGAGCTATCTAAAGTATCTGTATTGCTCTCATGTTAAGTGTCTAAGTCTCAGATGGATAAATAAGAACTGGTAAAACACATCTAACAAAAATCCTTTTCAAACAGGCATATTTCCTTTTGATATTAAGTTATTTATACCCAAAAAATTCTACTTAAGTTTAATTCTATGATTAATTTCATTTATTACGCTTCCATCTATATTAATAATCTGACTAAGATATCTGTAGTTATCATCATTGTCAATCTTTACTTTCTTCTTTTGAGAACATTTATTGAACACTACTTTAGTCCTTTAAGCATTTATCTTTATTCCTACTTTCTTACTTTTATCTGATAACTTTTGCAACATTTCCTAAAGCTATATCATTAAAAACCAGTCAACACTTAGACAATGCTAATAACAATAACACTCAATAACTTCAAACTGTTGCCAAGGCAATAACTTTTTAACAATAATTATCACCCAAAAGAACTCATTAATCATATTATTTAATCTTTTCATTTTAATAATTCGGAATATTTATGAGAAATTTATTTATAGGTCTGTATATATGTGTTATGTATGTGTATGTTTATATTCTCACACATACACATATATACAGGTAGAAACTTTTAAAAAAAAATAGTTATAAGTTTAAAATATTAAAGAACGTTAAAAGATTTATTTTTTTTAAATTAGAAATTAAAAGTTATAGTTTAAATTAGATAAAAAAGATTAAATGCTAAAAATAAACAATGGTCAAATTAGTGTAGTAGAAATGTCGTTAAAGAAATAAACAATTACAAGGAATGTGAGTAGATTATTTTTAGATAAACGACAATTTATAAAAATAACTTAATTAATTAAAAAGGCAAAAATAAGAATTGTCTGTATGAAGCATAACAAAATAATCACCTGAGTGGATGTGAAGAGTACCACCCAATCATTGCTGGGATTTGAAAACAATGAACTGCCTCAGTATTAAGCAATCAAGAAAGAGTTCAGATGATTCTTGGGAGATTCATCTGTGTAGACAAATATATATTCGAGCAGAATGTTTCCTTTTTCACAGTGACTTTAAGTGCAGACAACTGGCCTCTGAACGTGACAAGAGTCAGTTAGAACTCCTTAAAGGTCATATTGATCTTTATTATTATTCATTATGCATTCGGGCCCATTGATATAATAATTGTACATATGTAAATAGCTAAATATTTAAGAGATCGTAGAATTAAAATTTACGGTAAAATTAACAATTAGTCATTACTAACACACTCGAGGAAGCGTGTTATATATATATTTGCACTCGTGGAAGTGCATTCTCTAACAGCTAGACATAGCAAATGAACGCAGTCACAGTCGTAATTTGGACCATTAAGTAAATAACAATTAAATTGGGTAAAAGTAGAAACAATACAAATAACAATCAGGGAATTTGATGTCAGTGAGGCAAGCAGTTGGCTTTTGTACATTCAGCATGTAGAGAAATATTTATCAATAAAGTTAAAAATGATAAGTATAAGATTGCTTTAATTATTGTGCTTTGTGGGTAAAGGAGTTATTGAGATAGCAAACAGGTTCATAGAACCCTTAACATCTAAAGAATGTTCATATGATCATGTCAAAGAACATTTGGCAAGCCATTTTAACCCCCAATCTTCGAGGCATGTAGCCATACTGCAATTTCGTGGCAAAAACCAACATTAGGAAGAGAGTATTAAAAATTACGACATTGCTTTACGTAATTTAGCAAAGAATTGGGTTTACAGGTCTTTCCTAGAAGCAATAATTTATGTCAACTATTGGCTGTGACATATTTAGTTTACACTGAAACTATAAAATGAGGTATAGTCCATGAACTTGTGCTTGAACAATCTTGTAAATTTGCTGAGTTCAAAAGCAACAGTAAATCACAAATGGATGTTTGTAAAACAGCAAGCAAAGAACGGTTGGATAATAATGAAAATATGGCTAATAGCAAAACCGGGTTTATATACTATTGCAGTGGAAAAAAGGGTCACAAAGCCAGTAATTGTTATTATAAAAGAGAGCACTGTAAGAATTGTAAAAAAAGAGGGCACTTGGAAAAAATGTGCAAAAAAAAGTTCAGCGTAGACAAAAATGATACTAATAGTAGTAATCATACAACAAAGAGTCAAGAAAAGCACTTGACTAATATTAAAAAAATGGCATCAACCGAGAAGAATAGTATAATGGTCAAAATTAAAATATGCGATCAACCTATCTCCATGGAGGTTGACATCAGTCTGTGATTGGTATACCGTAACTTCCAAGATTAAGAAAAGACCCATTATACAAAAGACTGGTCTAAAGGCACAAGATATAAATGGCAAGACTATTAGAATAAAGGGCATTGTTCAAGCACCAATACATAAAAGTCAGGGAAAAATTTATGTACTACCACTATACGTAGTACACGCCCCTATCAACCCTATATTAGGTCGAGACTGGTTCGACAAAATGAGAGTTAAAATAATATTCACTAAAAATATAGAGATACTCAAAGAGAATAAACCTTTCCAGCAGCCAATATGTAACAAAAGCAGGTCAGAGAAGATCCAGAATGATGAAGTAAAAAACAAACGAATTACAGACGTACTAAAAGCAAGAGTAAAAAACAAAGTGATATCTTGTTGGACAGCTGAAAACAGTGGCTACCAAAGGATTATGAGGCAGATTTGTGATGGCTGGCTGAATCAACGTCCCAATTTCCTACACAAAGATCTATGGAATGCCTGGAAATAATTGTCGGTACACAAAGACTGCATTATGAAAGGTGATTGTACACGGATTCCAGTCAAGGGTAGGCAGGACATAGTAAAGTGGCTGCAGAATTATCAATGAGACATCGGCAGAGAAAAAGTTTTAGAGCTTAGTCACGTCTGTTGGCCAGATATTAGAGCAGACCTGAGAAAAAATAGAAGTAATTATGATGATACTCAAACATCTACATCTCCGGAGTATACATCTAGTGAGCATGCTACACAAAAGTTAAAACACCCATGTTTTCTAATAACTGGTATTAAATTCAGAAACTAAAACTTCATCTCTGAACTTGGGGGAAGTAATGTTATGTATGTGAATGTTTATATTCTCACACACACATATATATACATGTAAAAACTTTTAGAGAAAAAATTATATGTTTAAAATATTAAAGAATGTTAAAAGATTTATTCTTTTAAAGTAAAAATTAAAAGTTATAGTTTAAATTAGATAAAAAAAGATTAAATGCTAGAAATAAACAATGGTCTAATTAGTGCAGTAGAAATGTCATTAAGGAAATGAAACAATTAAAAGGAATGTGAGTAGATTCTTTTTAGATAAATGACAATCTATACAAATAACTAATTAATTAAAAAGGCAAAGATAATAATTAATTGTCTGTATAAAGCATAAGGAAATAATCACTTGAGTGGGTGTGCAGTGTACCACCGAATCATTGCTGGGATTTGAAAACAATGAACTGCCTCAGTATTAAGCGATCGAAAAAGAGTTCAGTTGACTCTTGGAGATCCATCTGTATAGACGGATATATATTCGAGCAGAATGTTTCCTTTTCCACAGTAAATTCAAGTGCAGACAACTGACCTCCGAACATAACAAGAAACAGTACGAACTCCTTAAACATTGTATTGATCTTTAGTATTATTTATTATGCCTTCGGGCCCATTGATATAATAATTGTATATATGTAAGTAGCTAAACGTTTAAGGGTTCATATAATTAAAATTTATTTTAAAATTAACAGTTAGTCATTATTAACACATTCATAAAAGCGTTTTACATAAATATTTGCACTCGTGGAAGTGCATTCTCTAACAGCTAGACATAGCAATATGAATAGGATAAATATATTACATTACACATGTTATTATATAAAGGTCATTATAAAGAAAAAAAAAGCTATAATGAGTATTGTTTTGAACAAATTATAAAGTACATTTGATTATATTTTGCTAATGAAAAGTAATAAAAATAACAGATTTCTCTTGTGAACAATAACCGAATTTATAATTAATTTTGTTAAACTAAATATCTTATTTTCTTTATCAAAATAAAGTAAATTATTATATATTATTTATAATATTTAATAACTAAATTTTATATCCCATTGCATTGTTAGTCATTGTTTTATTTTTGACAGAAATAATTTTAATTAAAAGTGATTTGCAAGGATCTGCAGGATAGAAGAAAAACAAAAAGAAAGAAACTTAAATAATAAAAAAAAACCCTCCGAGTATAAGATTTTCTCCCTTAGGAATAGTATTATTTTGTGACTGAGCAAAAATACTAAAATATATAGTTAGTTATAGAACCAATCCTATCCAAAATCAGATTTGATTCTCAAAGATTTTCTAGATGATTTCTTAATGACTCTAAAATAAAAATAATAAAACTGATTAAGAAATGAATCACAGAAAAAAAAACAATAATGTAACAATTTTATTTTAATATGCTAACAAATTATTACATCTTTCATGTTATTGAATCCTGATATCTAACCTATAAATCTCATGTTTATATTTTTCTTGAACTGTCCAGGTTGAAAAAAAAAAGACATTGGAAAGAGAATCATAATTCAATTAATTAACTTTATTAATTTAAATTGACAAGGTAACTTTTGACACTTGTTGAAAAAAGAAAAAATAGGCATATGAATTTTAAAGGTTAATTATTTGTGTGAATTATAAAATATAAGAAAAAAAAAGAAGTAAACCTAGACATAATCTGAATTTTAAAACTACCCTATATATATATAACATCACATGATCACCATTGTTTATGCTTTCACAAGCTGTTTTACACAAAGACTAAACTCTCCATATAGTAGTACCACTCAATACAAGCATTAAGAATGGTGATCATGTGATGTTTAGTGGTTTTATATCAATTCTGCCAATAGGATTATGGTGACCGTGGTTATTAAAGAACTAAAAACACCTAAAAGTATGGACGCTGAAATGAGTTCAGAGTTATATGATTATACAAGCTAAAGAGCTTGAATTGAAAACATTATTGTGTTTTCATTTTAGAAACAAAGCTTTATAGTAAGCAAATAAGGTAAAAAGTGGCTACTGGAAGATTGCATTAGATCCTAAGTTCTAATGTGCAGTGCTCTCAGATCCAAGGTCACAAGCTAGAAACTAGTCTGGGGATACTGAATGAATAGGCACTAAATAGAAATTTTATGCATAAATCTTCTTGCATCCATTGATTACTTTGGCTTGCACTGAGCGGTGCTACTGTATGGAGAATTTAGCCTTTGTGTAAATTTGGACAATATAATGTATTTGTCTGTTTTCTCTTATATTTATAAACTAATAGCTAAAAAAAAAATCTAATTTATCATAATCAATTTATATAAAAATAAATATAGCATTGTATATTTGCAGTTATTGAGGATTTGGCCAAGATATAATTTTGCTTTATTCAGTATAAAATTATAATAAAGAAAATAAGAGGACAGAATTAGGACTAATATTGAGATATTTCTAATGGCACAGACTCTTGTCTTATTACATCTTATATGCAAATTTATTGAAAGAAAGACGGGTAGATACTTTGGCATAGTGCTTGAATGTTAAACATTATTAAGAAAATATGCAGGATTAAAGAAATAATGTGCCTGTCTGACTTCATTATTTATTAGGGTAATACTGATACATGAAACATGCAATCACATCATGCTTCCTATTCTGACAAATGATATTGTTATGTATCTAATTACTTCAATTAAGATGGCATTGCATTATGAGTCTTTTAAGATGACTTACATATACTAACTTTAGATGAAAAGAGCATTTATTCAGAGAACTATTGAGATGAAATAAAACTATTTTCCAACATTAAACAAAGGAATAGTTTACTATCTCTCATGATTCTATATAATTATATAGTCACTATGCTCTTAAAAGATTATATTTAAAAAGCTACGAGTACATTTTTTTATTTTTTTGCTTATACTCAGCATATGACTTACTGTGATATATGGTGAAGAGCCAAGTTATTTCACAAAATCTTGTAATCAAGACAGAGCATGGACATTACTTAGCATAGTATCATGCAAAATTAACATTGGTTTGCAGGGTAACATTAAGGTAGTGTATATAAATCTCAATGGTATTCTATAAAATACATATGCATGGAAAGTACATGTACACATTGTCTCATATTCTTATCTATCAATGAGTTTATTTTATGACTTGTTGTATGAGATCTACCATACATTTATGATGAATGTTAATTATCTCTATTATATAATTATAAACATACACAATCTGCTCATTTGTCATTATTTTTTTCTCAGTAGTTTGATTTTTAAAATCAAAATATAATTGCCAAAAATTAAAGAAGTATAGGTAATTTTATTTATTTCTATTTACTTTATTCATTTACATAAATTTCTTTTGTATTAAGTTGATAATAAATTTATTGCATTTTTCAATACATTAAAAATCTTATTATTATTAAGACTCATTTTTTCAAAGCAACCACAGATCAGTTAAATGGAAGTATGTGTGGAGAAACCGAGGTGTGTGTATACACATTGTATATATGTATTATGTGCTTGCTGGGGCCCAAAAATGTAAATATATTATATGCATATCTCCAATTAGCCTTTGTCAATTATGCAGATATATTTAACTAAATTGTGAACTGATTAATTATAGGCACTAAAGGTATGAGTTGTCATAAGCATGTGTTCTTTCCAATTCAATCATATTGCATTTGCTAATGAGAACTAGGTGAATGTATCATACATGATTATTAAATATAATTCTAGAAAAGAAAAATCTTATTTATAAATAGTTAAAAACACAAGTATACTTATTAGTACCATTGGTAGATATAATTACAAGAGTTATTTGAAGAACTTCTGTATGCTTAATTGGTCAACATCTTATTCATAACAAAGTTTATTTGTTTGTTTTAATTAAATCTTTAAATATAAAAATCCCATACTGTCAGTCCCTGAAAGTGATTTCCAATATGAACACCGAAAATGAATAATATATAAAGAGTAATCTATATTTACATCATACACGTACACACCCTCAATCATTTTCTATTATATAAAAATTGGCTCCCATTATAGGTATTAAAATTTAGTTTTAACAAAGAAAAATAGCAATTAATGAATGCAAAACACATTTCTATGTTTTAACTTTCCATTAATATATCTATTATATTAAAATAAATTCGGTATTTGTAAACTATTCATTGTACAGCCTGTGTTGGCGCTGATTCTGTGTAAAAACACAGAATTATACTGCTTTCGCAGCCGAACCTACAGCTAATATAAGAGTGATCATTAATATATGAGTAGATCGTACGTAATGGTTATAATATGCATTCAATAACACTATGTCTACTAACAATACTATGATCGTATAGTTTGCCGTTGATTTGATTGCGGGTTGAATTCCTATGCATATTGACAGAATTGTATTGTCGCTAGAATTTAAGATGAGAATGTGAGCATTGTCATCTTTTTCAAGTGTTCATTTGTTGATGTTTATGATTTTCTGTATTTCCCAACTGAAAGATTTTTGCGTACTAGTAATTTTCAGTGTATTATTGATATTTGTCAAAATTTTGGCTTTTTTGGTAGTCAAAAAAGCCAAAATAAATTTCTCTTTCTGGTGTTTCCCCCCATCCCCCCTTTTTTTTAAAAAAAATTTTTTTTTTTTTTTTTATAGGTATAAAAAAAAAAATATATAATATTACATTTTTTTTTTTTTTTGGGTGCGGGTTGGGGAGAGAAAAAGGGGGGGGGGGGAAAAATTTCTCAAGCTCTCTGTCAGACGTTGGAGTTGTTTGCAGAAAAATACCGTTTCTGTCGTGACTCGGACGAGAGTTGAAAAAGAAGAACAAAATGTCTACCACGTTATTATATTTGTGGGACGTCCCAAACAGAGAAAGTGAGGCAGTTGCATTTTTGCAAGCCCAAAACATCCTGCCATTTGTTACAGTTGATTTAGTTCAGTCATATGTGGTTAATAAATTTATTTTCTGGAAAGAATTTGTATTTTGTTTGCGATTATTTTTATCTGTAAATCATGTAATTAACACCCAGAATGACAGTGATTGATTGACTTTTTTCTAAAAAAAAAAAAATACTTCTTCTTTTGACATACCTATTCGTTCCGTTTAGAAGCAAAAAGAGGTTTTTTGTTGTTGTTTTAAATCAATAAACAGCACGTTAAGTAGATTTTAAAAATGAACCCGAGCTAATTTTTGTTGTTAAAAACGAATAAAAATACCGGACATTTTATTTGTTATGAAAACAAAAAATCTTTAACAAACGTGTATGACTCTTAAAAAAGATAAGTAAATAAATCCACAGAATGTAGCAAAACCGGTTAACATACATATTTTTTGTGTTAAAAAAACAATACCGCGATTGACTTTTTGTTTTTTGTTTTTGACGTTTTATTTGTAATTATTAAAAAAAGCAAAAAAATCAAAACCCGCCGCCAAAAAAAAACCCACCTATATTTATAAATCTAAGAGAAAAAAGAAGTCCCGTTTTATTTATTATTATTAAAAAAAAACAAAAAAATCAAAACCCCGTTTTATTTGTTATTATTAAAAAAAACAAAAAAATCAAAACACGCAGCCCCAAAAAAAAAAAACCCCGTATTTATAAATGTAAGATAAAATACCAAACAATTCTTTTCGTTTATAAGCAAATACGGACATCTGAGGCGGAGTTTGTCGGACAGGTTTGAATTTTTTTTGCTAAATCAATCAACAGCAAACCCCCTCATTTTTAACATAATTCAAAAAGAAAGTGTCGATTCTAATTTTAAATAACAACAACAAAAAAAAAAGAAAGTCGTATGTAAAGCAAATTGTGTATATTTGAGATATTCCAAAAAAAAGTTAAAACTGTCCCTTATACTTTGAAATGTATCGAATCCAAAACAAAAAAAAAAAGACGTCTGTAAAAAAGAAACAGTAGATTTAGAATGGAAATCCCCCCCCCCCCAATAAAGGCATATGTCAAAAATTATGTACTTTTGAGATCCAAAAAAAAGGTCAAACTGTCCATTATAGTTTTAAATTTATCAAATGAAAACCAAAAAAAAAATAATTATGTCCAAAACAAACAATAACAATATATTAAATATTAAAAAAAAAAATTACAGCTGTATGTCAAAATACGATCTATTAGATAAAAAAAATCTAGCGGCCCGGTAATGTTATAACGCTCTGTTTTTAACTAGAAACAGCGCCACCAAAGGCTGCACAGTTAATAGTTTACTAGAACCATAAATTCAACATTGTATCTACATAACTAACAAATACATGTATGTCAATGTGTAGATCAATCATGAATCAAGTGTAAAGCACTAAAAAGATGGGTCAGCTATTGATATTTCATATCATATATATTTGACTAGTACACTAATGTATATGTTTTAATATTTATATATATGAAAATGCTAATAATATGCTCAAGAAAATATGATCTCAAACAGTTAGGAAAACTACGCTCAAAACAAATCCTTAATAACAATGTTTATCACAAATTATGGACACAAGTTATATAATTAAAATTAATTATTTCCTACATTCAATTTCTGAACTTTTTTCTCATTAATTAATGTTTAAAGTATTTGTTAGTGTTCTGTTCTATCATGTCAGCCGCTTGAGGGTGTTGATGCTAAGCAAAAACACATTTTTTTGGTGAGTGTGTGTCGCTAAAAAATTACATTGGTTTCGAATAGCAAATAATAGTACATGAGAGACTTTTTTGGACAGTAATTAATCAGAGACTGGCTTTTTTCTGCGTGTGTGGATACAAAAAGTTACGTTCCTTTTTTAATAGAAAATAAGAGTAAATTTTAGCCTTTTTGGGACCTTAATTAATCAGACACTGTGTTTTGAAATCAAAGGCAATTATATTACAACTTTCACAAAATTTAACAAATTCAATCAAACTTTTACAATGAAAGCCGACTTTGATCTTTTTGAGGCAGTCATTAATCAGAGAGTGGCATTTTTTTTTGTGGGTATGTGTTTATCCATAAAAAGTTACGTTACTTTTTTAATAACAAATGCCACATTTAAATAGCAAATAATAGTAAATATAGCGGAGACTTATTTGGACAGTAATTAATCTGAGACAGGGTTCTATGGGGGTGTGTGCGCGTGTGGATCAGAAAAGTTACGATACTTTTTGTAATAAAAAATAAAAGTAAATTTTACCCTTTTTTGGACAGTAATTAATCAGACACTGCGTTAGTTAATAATTATAACAATTAAAATGAAAGCCGACTCTGGTGTCTGGCAATTGCTAATTTTCAGAGTTCGAAGTAGCCATTTTCCTTATCTCAGACGATTTCTCGCGGATACGTTACTTTCATCGGGATCTTCAAAATAGTGCTGTGCCGCACCCTAAATTCCAATTTGTGAGGGTTACACAGTCCTGATGGAACAGTGACGACACTGTTAAAACTGTTAGAAGGTACCAGTAGGTCAGTTCACATGAAAAAAAAAAGTTGGATCTGAAAAGTTCAATTATTTAGACAAGATGCAGTCAACACACTCTCACATGATACTATAGCGAAAATAGACAACCTAGCATTATGATAAAGTGCATAACACAAGCAACTACGACAGCCAATGAAGGCAATTTTCTGTGCTTTTAGCATAGAAAAAAGCCACAGTGGTAGCCAGCAGCAAGTAAACTGACTCTTTCTGTGTTTTATCTTAGAAAGCAGGCTATATGCTTGGCTGTGGCCGAAGAAATGACATATTTCTAGCAATTTAGCTAGAAATAGTGCCGTCAAGCGGCTGACAACACTACCAACTATTTCTTAAAACAATTCTTTTCCATTTTTTACCAAGAGACATTCCTCTAGTAGAGATTAATGGAATTTAATTAATTAAATCCCAAAATCTTTAAAAACATACAATTCACTGACTGCCTGGAGAGCTATAGAAATATTATTTATTCAAAAAGTAAATACTTCACAACAAAAATTTTGACTTTACATTATTGACAAAATACATATAATTTGCTTCTTATATTGATAAACCATAAAATATTATTATATAAATAATTATTCAAGATTTGAAACAAATTTAAATTTGATAATTAAGTATTAAAAATATATGACATGATTCTGTTTTATATCATGCAAAGGTCTTCACAATTGTAAAAATATTACTTCTCAATATATTGTAGAGAAATATTTCATTATTTTTCATACAGTTGCATATCATTTTAATGATGAAAATTATTTGGATAAAATCAAGATTAAAAATTTAAATATTATAAAAAAAAAACTAATTACAAAATTAAAATAAAAAATATTAGTAAATATATCTAAAAAAGTCAATAGCAAACAGATAAATAATATCTAAAATATGATATATTTCTTTAAAAAATATCTGTAATTCAACTACTAGCTAGTAAAGCATTAGCATAAATATTTTATTTAAAAAATAATACATTGATAAAATTTCACTGAATTATTTCACAATAATCCGGAAAAAAAAAAGAGCATTATTTAAAAAAATAAAAAGAATAAAAAATGTTTAGGAATATATGCTCAAAGATGGAAAAAACATATAAAAGTAATAATCCAAAAATGCAACTTCACACGTCTTGATAGGTTTGTCAAGAAGGTATTATGCAAAATATTTACATTAATAGATTTAGAAAAAAGATCAAGTACAAATTTAAATACCATATTTCTAAAAGTTTTGCAAAATTTTAAATAAATTAAAATTCTATTTCATTTTATAAATTATATATAGTATGCTGTAAATAATATTTTTAATCTTATTGAAAATAGACTAACATTTCTCATTTTTCTTTAATACATTATGGTAGATGAAATCTGACATAACAACATAGCACTATTATAATAATAGAACAACCACACACATTAAAGAAGCTAAACTATATATATATATCACATGATCACCATCTCACACTAGCACATAACTTAGTAAACAGGCAAAAACTCTCCATACCGTAGTGCCACCTTGTGCTAACCAGAGTAATCAATGGATGCCAGAAGGCTTGTACATAAAATCCCTATCTAGTGCCTACTCATCCAATATCCCCAGACTAGTTTCTGGCTTGTGGCCTTCATCAGTGAGGAGCCTTGGATCTGAGAGCACTGCACCTAGATCTTAGGATCTAACAGTTATGTGCTAGCATGAGATGATGATCATGTGATGTTTAGTGGTTTAACACCAATCCTGCCTAATAGGATAATGGTGGCTATGGTTGTTAAAGAGCCAAAGTCACCAAAATGTATGGGTGCTGAATTGAGTTCAGACCCATATGACTCTATAAGCTATTGAGCTTAGATTGAAAATATTATTGTGTTTTCAATTTCATTCTCATAGTTTTGTAGTGAAGTAGAGATAAAAGGTGGCTGCTGGAGGTTGCATTAGATCCTAAGATCTAGGTGCAGTGCTCTCAGATCCAAGGCTCCTCACTGATGAAGGCAACAAACCAGAAACTAGTCTGGGGATTTTGGATGAGTAGGCACTAGATAGGGATTTTATGCACAAGCCTTCTGGCATCCATTGATTACTCTGGTTAGCATAAGGTGGCACTACTGTATGGAGAGTTTTTACCTGTTTACTGTATATATATATACAATGCATATATGTTTATCATTGTTGATGATTGACTGAATTTGTAAACATAAAATGATTTCATTTAAAATAATTCCAAATATTATAAAAGCTATATCCTGAGGTGGATAATTTGTAAGAATTGTACTTTTTTTAAAAATCATTATTCTATACTAATATTTAACACATGCCTATTTGAAATACACATAGTCACAAATATCAGTAATAAGTGTATAATGATATTTATATATATGAATAAATAAAAACAAGACTAATAAAACACAATCATAGAAAAAACAGATTTTAAAATAACAATAATAAAAATTTTAATAAATAGTAAAATCAGAAAATATAATACAACTATAATTCATTACTTATATATTTCAAAAAATAAAGTTTCTCTGCAAAGATTTCTAATCTACTTTAACTATATTTTTTTCAAGATGATTTAACTAATGACATAATATATTGGTAGTTATAAACAAAGCATCATTAATAATTTACCTTCTGAAATACTGAATCCTTTTCCAATTTTTACATTGGCAGAAAAACCTGCTCCTAGTAAAATATGGTCAATGAGTGCTGGTCCATAAGCTTTAAAAAACATACAAATATATTAGCTATATATATATGCTTTAAATAATTTTTGCTTGGTGGAATATATTAACAAATATTCATATTTAAAACTTAAATATTTTAAAAAAACTTTTAAGAATTATATTAAAGACTTCATGTGCAGAATTATAATGAAGTAAAGATAAACCATAGGTTCAGTAACTGTGGAGGCATAAGATTTCCCTGACAGTGATGAAAGCTACATCACATTGTAATTGTATTTTTGTTTATGGTCAGTAAACTCTTCTAACCAAGATAAATCTGGGACCTTAAGTTTAACAATGCCTAGTTATCTATTTACAAATTAATAATTGAATGATTATTTCATTTGACTAGTGATCCATTACCTAAAACAAAATTCTAAAATCTTCATATACCTGTAACAATTTACAAGTTAAACTCCAATTTATGAATATGACAGAAAGATCTACAAATCACTCCACCACAAAATCTATGACTATATATTTTTTGCAGTTAGAATAATAAATGAAAAACATATATTTTCAATTTTTTTAAGAAAATAAATGCAAGGAAGGTTTATCTATCAGTTAATAGTCTTTGTCAAAATATGAATGTCAAATCCTCTAGCCAAAGATAAGTAGACTAACTAAAAAAAAGATTATTATGACTAAATGATAATAATTGATCATTACTGGTGATAGTTTGTCAGTATTCTTAATGACGATAATATTTAATTAAAATAAATGTAATCTCATGAATGACTGGATCCCAGTACAATTATAATGTCATTACATATTAACAACTTGATACTATTCTTTTTTATTTTTTTTCATAATGATCCAGAAAAAATGTATGATCAACATTGTATCTCAGTGGATATTTTTTTTTCATTTGATATTATTCTACTCCATCAATAGTCTTTCACCTTACTAAGAATTTAGCTAATCTACATTAAAATTTTGTAAATCTATACAATGACATTAATAGGCAGTTACATTTGAACACATTCACTTTCTTTTACACTTTATTATTCTCAATAAACTATTTTTGATACTCCATTGGGCCATGTGACATTTTTATTTTATTTTTAAATTTAAATGTTTATAAATCATAACTATAAAATAATGTGTACTCTGATTTAGTTTTTTTTTTTTTTTTTTAGAGCAGATATAATATTAAGATACTAAATGGATTCCGTGTCATTTTAATTAATTTACTTATAATATTTTATCTATTGCATTAATTTTCTTAGGTTTATAAATGTGTTATATATGACTTTAATCTTATTAAAATTTATTTTGAAGTCAATTTTAAAAATGCTTAAATTTAATTCATTGGGTGTGTGCTCAGATTACTGATGAGCTTAACAGGTGGCAAACAGGAGAATGGCCTTTACATATGAAGACCAATAACAAAATGAATTACAAATAAACAATGCTTGACCAAGAGATCCTGCTTCCTTGCAGAACAGGATGTTAATTCATTAAAGATTAGATTTTGTTTCTAATACTAATAGTTTTTTCTGCCTTCCTCTTTTCCTTCTTCAATCATTTGAATTATTGTAGGACCTAAGTATTGTGAGCCTCTCATATAATTGTATATCTCCTTAATAGGGTTGGATGTTTGTACAATATTTTCATTAGTTAATTATATGTTTAGCATTTCTGACTATAATTCCTTTTTTTATTTATTTTTATTTTAAAATATCAAACAGAAACATGAATGAACATGTTTTATATGTGGACATATTTGTGCTTCACAAATTGATTTAGCAAAACTCATTTCAAGTATAACCCCCCCCCCCCATTCTCTTTCCTTGTTTTTTTTTTTGAGTTATAAAAGCCATATTCATTTATGATCAGATATTTGTTATTATTATTATTAAATTTAATTCACAAATTTTTAATTATAAATTATCAAGTTGTAACAAAAATAACATCATCTTAGTTGACTGCTACCTGAGAATAATTTTTCTGGCTTTTTCATATAAAATAATGTATTTCTATTTAGAATTTACCAGGAATTTCCTGTATAAATTATTGACAATGTAATATTTTTAGTGTATCAATCACAGATACTTATATAAAACGAGCAGTTTTAAAACTAACAAATAAAATTTGTAATTCAAACTTCAGATTAAATTTAAAAAATATGCCTTAAAAAATCCATTAAAGTGTAAGCAAAAAATAAATTATAAAAACAAATAGCATCCTCAAAATATCAAGAATTAAACATCAATTTGGCTTATCTGTATTCTGATTGTTCATTTCATAATAAAATGTAAACAGTTATGAGAATTAACAGATTTACATGAATAGGAAATATAATACTTTTTCAAAAATTAATGATATATTTGTACTTGATTATTTTTAGCAAATTTTAAAAAAAAATAAAGACTAATATAATATCTAATATAAAAATAATTTTAAAGTTTAAATTTCCAATTAAAACATTTAGTAAAAAGTAAAACCATAAATAGTAATTTATTACTACAATATGTATATATCTGATGTTTAAAGCAACTTCTAACAATTAAAAAAAAAGGGACTTTAATTATGCACACTATATAAACATAAAAAATATATATACTGTATTGCAAAAGAAAAAATAATTAGATTTTAAAAACTATTTTCACCAAACTCAATGACATAAAAAAATGAGTTACTACAAAAAATAATAATTTGAAAATGCAAATGATAGTTAGTCTCTCTCAAATATATATAGATCATTATATTAAATAGTGAAAAAAACAAGATTTGCTTAATTTTTTTTTTCATTATTTAATGCAATGAACTGTATATATTTAATACAGACTAATTATAGTTTATACTTTCAAGTCATTACTTTCTCTCTTAACTCACCATTTTATGTTCACTGAGTTTAGTGAAAATATTTTTTTCAATCTAGCAGACTTTATTTATGATGTATATATATATGTGCTGACTGGTTTCAATGATATATATATATATTGAGCTGTCAACCCAGGTGTGAAGTTTCACGGGTTTTAAGTCAACTCATGCGGCAAGTGACGGTTGTTCACAAAATAACATATACAGTATTTTTCAAATGAATGTTAAATTCAATGCCTGAAGCCATCGAGATAATTACATAATTCGTCATCATTGATACTTTACTATTGGTTGCCATATCTTTAATCCAATTGATCATCATAAAATTTAGTATGTATTTATACTGCCAGTATTAAGAGTGAACAAACAACCACCAATAGTTAACAATATTATTTCTTAATGAAAAAAAATATTGCTTAATAATCTCAGATTGCATTCAGACATAGAACTAAATATGCATAAATAATTAAAAAAAATTTTTTTTTTAAATTTATTAAGCACAGACAATTGTAAGCTTCCTGTTATATCTCTTATACAGAATTCTGCCCTGCTGCATTATAAAAAAAATATTATAATTCAAACAATGAAAGAATTTTAAAACTTTATAAACAAGGAAGGTAGTATTTTTCTATTAGATATATTATGTAGATCATTGTAGTTTTTAAGTAAATATATACAAATTTTTGAAAGGAATGTACTGTTGAGTGAAATGAAACACTGATTCCTCTTGGATGCCTTAAAGGAACAAAGCAGGGCATATTCCTAATGTTTACTTCATAAGTTATTGTCATTGTAGCTGTAATATATTACTATGTGATTATTCATATAGTATACGAACATGGATGCAGTAGCCAGCATGGTGAGTTTATTGATTTTTTACGTCTGAGTTTAGGATCAAAAATCACTATGGTCTTTCTTCTTGGTTGCCAGATAGCCCTTAACTGAAATCAGTTGAGTTTTTTTAAAGACAAAATTAATGTGTATGTGAATGTTTTTTATTTCTAATAAATATTTACAATCATGATAGACAAAAATAAATCATGGCCATTATTATCAGCAGGCTGTAAAGTCACTAGCCAAGGCAGCAGTTGGTGGCCAAAGGCCAAGGTTGCTAAGACTATCCTGCTTGTGGACTCAGATTGCCAATATGACGATAACATTTTATTTACATATTTACAACTGCAGCTCGTTTTTAAGTGAAGGAAAATTGCAAGAATTTGAACAAGAACTGTCTCACATTAAATGGGACATTATTGAACTTTGTGAGATTAGAAGAAAAGATGAAAAGACAATTGATTTAAAAAATGGACATGTGACTGTATTATAAAAGCACAAACATTGGAGATACAAGTGGAGTAGGATTCATTATAAATAAAAAGTGGCAAAACATTGTGGAGATTGATGGTGAGTCAGATAGTGGCATTATTCAAATTAATAAATATCAAATGCAGACAATTCAAATTGTGATGATGAAGTAGAGGATTTTTATATGGATATACAAAAGGATTTTGATTTAGATAAAACATTTTAAAATTATCATGGGAGGCCTTAATGCTAGAATTGATAACAACTGAAAGGTGAAAGTGCTGTAGATAAATTTGATTAAGGTGATAGAAATGAGAGATCATAGACTTGCTGAGTTTGCAGAAAAAGAAAAACTTTATATTATAAATTTTTTTTTGAGAAAAATTGTAAATAGAAATGGACATGGAAGCATCCAAATGAAGATATAGCAGAATTGGATTATGTTTTGATTATATTTCAAGATTATAATGTTCTTAATAAATTCAACACAGGAAGTGACCATTGATTAGTGAGATATAAGATACATGTTAATGCAAAACTAGAAAGACAAAAATTATTAAGAAAAACAATATTTACAGTTGATATTCCTAATCTTCAGAAACATTCTAATGAATTTAAATTAGAACTTGCAAATCGTATTCAAATATTAGCAGATTTTGAACATGATTCATTTTGAATGAAATCAACAGGAAGATCCACAACAAAGGTAGCTGGTACAAAAAAAACAGCAATTGAGTAATAAAATTTCTACTGAAACAAGACAATTTATGAAGAAAAGAAAGAATATGTAAATATATAAAAATGATGCATTAAGAAGGATTGAATATCTCAAACTTTATAAAATTATGTGAAAAAGTGTTGATAATGATATAAGAAAGTATAATTGTGCATTAGCAAGAAAAGCTATAGAAGAAATTAAAAGTCTCAAGAATGTGAAACATCATTTTGGTATTGGTAAAAAACTTATTTCTGTAATAAGAAAAAAGATAGAACAATTACTAAAAAGAGAGATGATATCATGAAATGTGTAGAAGAATACTATCAAGAATTATATAGCAATAAAGAATATGGAAAAATATCTCCTACAATTACTATATCTTCTGAATTGCCCAGGATTTTAAATGAAGAAGTGACATGTGCAATTAAATTTATGAAGACAGGAAAAGCTCCGGGTAATTATGGAATTATAATTGATATCTTAAAAGACGTAGGTGAAAAAATAGAAAAAATTTTGGCAAAGTTATATAGCAAATGATTAAATGATAAAAACATACCAGATGATTGAAAGTTTGCAGTATTAATATTAATATTTTAAAAAGGTAATGATGATATTAGAAATTACAGACATATCAGTCTTTTATGAGTTCTATACAAAATTTTTACCAAAATAATTACAACTCATCTACAATGAACTTTGAATTTTAACCAACCAAAAGAACAAGCTGGATTTAAAAGTGATTTTAGTACAGTGGATCATATCCAAGTATTGAGAAAAGTTATAGAAAGGACCAATGAATATGAGTTGCCATTATGCTTGGGATTTGTAGATTATGAAAAGGCATTTGATTCTATAAGCATTTCTTCAGTGATTAAAGCATTGGATCATCAAGGTATAGACCCAGGATAATGTCATATTCTGAAGAATATTTATAAAAATGCAACAGCAACAATTAGATTATACATAATGATACTAAAAAAATTAACATTGGGAAGGGTGTACGAGAGAATGTCCCATATCTCCAAAACTTTTTACAGCAGTTTTGCAAAAACTATTTTACAGATTAAAATAGGAAGCTAAGGGAATAAAAATAAATGGAGATTATTTAAGTCATTTAGATTTTGCAGATGATGTAATTGTTTTTGCAAATAATGCTTTAGAGCTTCAGGAAATGTTGCAAAAGTTATCAGATGAAAAAAAAGTAGGATTAAAGGTAAATGTTAAAAAGACTAAAGTAATGTTCAATGGATTTTCTCAAAAGATAAAATAAAGATGATAATAATGAGTTAGAAGAAGTTAACAACTACAAATATCTTGGTCAGATTATTACTACAGATGAAAACATAATCGATGAAATTAATCATAGAATTAAACTTAATTGGAGTGCATTTGTTAGAAATAACTTGATATTAAAAAGAAATATGCCTATGTGTTTGAAAAGGAAGGTTTTTAATAAATGTGTGTTATCAGTTTTTACTTACAGATCTGAGACTCGGACACTTAACAGAAGACCACTCGACAAAATATGGAGAGATGTATGTTAGGCATAACAAAGATATCAAAAATGAAATACATCGGTGAATGAACAAACGGGTGTTACTGCTATCTTGAAAAAATTAAAAAACTAAAATGGAGTTGGTCTGGACATATTAGAAGAGATTATAATAGATGGATAATTAAAATCTTAAACTGAATTCCAGGAGATCATAAAAGACCCAGAAAGAGACCACATGTGAGATGGATGAATGAAATAAGGAAGTGTTCTGGAGTAATGTGAAAAAGAGAGGCTAGAAATTGGAGATAATGGATTGAACTTGAAGAGATCTTTATTCTGGAGTGGATTGATAATAGTTGAAAATGATGATGATGACACTTCAAATGATAAAATAAACTTAAGTTATTATAAAACATGGTAGACATTTATAATTTTCATGGTTGGTTTTTTTTTTTTTTTTTGTAACTTTTTAAATATGTCTTTAGAGAAAAGAATACAAAATATTTTTTTTAAAAATTTAACTATTTAAAAATAAAATTGTAAAAATAGTAGAATAGATTAAAAACTATAATGAAAAGGAGAAAATTGAAAAAAAAAAAAAAAATCTAATAGAAATTGAACACAATCTTAGAGATTATCATGTAGAATACTTTCTAAAGGATTGTAAAAATATTAAAAAAAAAAAATTCTATTTTATTAAACTATAATTATTAACAAATGTAGCAATATTATTGATTGTGAAAAAAAAAAAAATCACTGAAAAATATAAATACCTAAATGAGGATTAAGAATTTTCCGCAGAAGTTCATTTTCTTTTCCAGAAAGCAAAATTTTCTGAAGCCTAAAAAATAGAAAAGTTTTTAAAATATGTATGTAATATAGAATGTAATATATATGTACATCATTATATATTAACAAATTAAACAGTTGCTTTGATCTTTAGTTATATTTGAAAAGGAGGGTTTGGCTGAAACACATGTACTATAAAAACTTGGAATGTTTACTTTGATACAGTAACAACTAATTACATTCAAAATATATTGAACTTCAAATCTACTCCATAAAAAACAATAAGTTTCTGTTAATTAACCTAAAATAAGACTTTGTACATTTTGTCATATATATAAAAGACATTTTGGGCATATCCATAAGTAATTAACAATGTTATTGTATCAATATTTTATGGCTGGATTTTAAAAAGCATTGTAGAGTCATTACAAGCAACATGTGAAACAAAATTAGAAGCCCTGCCTCGATATCTTTTTAAAATAAGATTTCTTATCCAGATGATGGCAAGTACAATCTACCTGAAATGCCAATATAAAGCTAATTACATATGGATAAACTCATATAATATCTATTGACCATAAAAATCTTTATTTTAACATATTTATATGCACACATAAATTGCTTTCAACGATTTAACATCAATTCAATGAATTTCTATAGTAAATGCAGATATTGCTAAGATACAAAAGTATATTTTTTATCCGTAAGTGAAAAAAAAGGATTTAACATTCTTTGTATTATCCAATATGCTTCAGAATAATAATTGCTCTTAATATCAAAAATATACTTATAAATTCATAGGCTAATGGCATTAATGTATAAATTTGAGATATAAATATTGATGAATTTGGAAATTTTTAAAATGCCATCTAATAGAATAATTAAAATCAGTCCACAAAATTTGAAAAGAATCAAAATTCAGAATACTATTTAACACGTCAGCATAAAAAAATTTTCTTTCTTACTCTTTCAGATGAATTTTTCTTTCACTATAAATAATAAAAAACACTGATATTTTATTTTGTGGGAATCATAAGAGACATTAGCAATAAAAATGTGGGTTAGTGTAGAATTATATTCACTATTAAAAAAAACAATCTAAATGTTAGATAAGTTAAAAGTGCAATAAAGCTATATATAAACACATTAGTTTGGAGTTTTGAGCAGAAATTCAAGTAAAGGCAACTTTTGTTGGAAAATAATAAATATAGGAGGAAGTAAAACAGAATTAAGAAATAGACAAGCTATGGAGTATATTTTTTAGTAGGAGAAGGAAAGGAAGAGAGAGGAGGGCAAAAATTATTAACATTTTAAATAAAAATATATGCATTTTAATATAAATATTAATTGTTTATACAAAAATAAACTGATAAATACAATTTTTATATAAACATCTACAATACCACATACTTATTTATCTTTCCATATTATTATGTATTGATAATAATTCTGATCTACTGTAATTATATTTTCATGTTTAATAATAATCTTCATCAATTATAGCAATCTGCACTTTTAACCCCCCCCCCCAATATTTTAATATTTTTATCAATATTTAAAATATAGAATAAATTTAAATGTAGCAAGAATATAATTAAGATTAATGTCAGAATTATATTTATATATTATAACACTTCTGTTATATGGCACACAACAGTGTGTGTGCACATATATATATAAAGTTGAAAGGAAAAGTAAAAACAAACACAGAAAAAAGTTTTGTAAATACTTTTCTACATTTCCTGGAATAAAATAATCCTATAAAGGTTTAAATAATTCTGAATTTAAAATAAAAGTTGATTATAAATTAAATATTTAAAAAGGTGTAATATTTTCATTGAATTTTGATTTTGAAATTTAAAAGCAAGCATATTTCAGATAACTGTAAAAATTTCTATAATCTATTTTTGAAAATTTTTAGTTAATGCTTCTATATGTGTCACTATCTCTTTGGAAATCTTTGGTAGATTTTACTTTTGATAAAACTTCAAATTTGCTTTGAAAAGGATTAGACAGATGAAAACAGTTTAAGAAAAAAAAAACAATCTGTTTTTATCACCTCACTCACACAGTTTTATAAAAAGAATTGATAAAAAGATTAGAAATGCCTGGTTTTAGTTTGATTAACAGTTTTTGTAAGAACTGGCCAGAAGAGTTGGCTAGTGTGTTGTAGTTAGCTAGCAATTAGTTGGCTAGTAATATTTTGAGAGGAGTTGGCAGAGTAGCAAAGTTTGGTTGGGTTCCAGAGCTATATAGATAGCTACCATGAATCAGATATAGGAAGGCAATGAAGCAGCTGCTCTATAATTCATAATGGTGGAGTTTGAATTCACTTAGAGGAAAATGGGTTATCTCCCAGTATTAAAATTCATAGCTACAAATGTGGGAAAGACAGTTTGCTGACTTGAAGTCTACATGGAACCAAGAAAGTATCAACCATATCTGAATTATACTTTTCCCTGATGATGGTAATACCTAGACTATACCTTTGCTGATGAGATAATCCTGCATTATACCTGAATCACTAAGACCAGCAAGCTTACCAAAAGAATTCCTTAACTTATATAAAAGAAAAGAGCAATCCACAGATGATTTATATATATATATTTTAAAGAAATTGTTTAAGTAATTCCTTAAAAAAATGACATTTACAAAACAATACTTAAAATGCAAATATTTTTCCTTAAATTAAAATCTAAAAGCATTATAATTAATTAACCTAATCTGCTAAAAGCTGATTTTATTTTTTTGAATATACCTGATGGCAGATTTAACTTTTATCAATGGACAAGCAGTCAATATTATTCTTTTTTTTTTTTTTAAAAAAAAAAGAGTAAATAAAAAGTAAATTGTTATTAAAAAATTAAATAACAGGATTCATATTTTTTTTTAATATATACTTTCAATATTGAATCAATTATGAAAAATATAATATACAAATTAAAATATGATATAAAAATTAGTGTGTGCATGAAATTCAATATGCATACACATGTATATTAAATATGCTATTACATATTATAAAATTAATGTCATTTATTATTTAGACAAATTTAAAATATACATGTTAATCATTTATTGTATTTTTATACAACTTAAAATTTTATAATTATTTTATGTCAATTGAAATGTATTTATTGTAAAATGCACATCTGTGAGCATATCTATATATGTGTTGTATGTCAACCCATTAAGAAGTATTGTAAAATCAAGGAAATAATTTGAATTGCGTATAATAATCAAAATCAAAAAGTTTATATGTGTATAGCCTTATTCTAGAGACATTAACTTCATTTTTTTTATTGTTATTAATAAACATGTATTTAATTATAAAAATTATTCCAGTGAACATGATTCCAAATATTTTTAGAATATGTATTGCATCATCTCTTGATTACATACAGTAACAGTTTTGGAATTTATGTTCTCTGAGCTAGATTCAAGCGTAACAGTCTAATATATAAAAGGGGGTGTATATTTAGTGTGGGGCATTCTAGTATGACACTGTCCTAGTTTGGCCAAGGAGAATACTCTTTAAAGCCCATGCACTACATTTTATTTTAGTTGTCTTATTAGAAATTAAGTTTATAATTGGCCAGAAAATTAATGGTATTAAGTGGCCAGAGCATTGATGATGATCAGCATATTTTAATATCCCAGCATTATTGTTTTTATGATTATATATTCCAATGAATTAGCACTTAAGTTTATGCATCCAAATTAAAGTTTAAATAATTGCCCAAGTTGGCAAAGGCTTAATAGTTAGCCTGGTCTATAGTAGATCCACTTCTAATCCAGCCACAAGATGGACTGTTGATTTATTTTACTGTTTATCATTCATATAATGAATATTTCTTTGAGTATTACTAGTACTTACTTATACTTAATTGATATGGATGGTTAATTATATTTATAGTTGCTCTGAGGAGTAACTGGTTGATTTCAGAGAGATATCAAGATCTCTCATCTCATTAAATATCTATCTTTACTTAAAAAGTACATAAATATTATAAATTTTTTTACATTTCATTATTTGAAATATTTATTTAATTGGGATTGATGATGGTTTGTCATCACTCCACCTTAATCCCTGATACCCCATCTGTTACAATATAGTCATGAAATAAATGGGATTATATAAACATCATTTATTTACAAAATTAGATAAGATAGATTTTTCCTTCACTATCACTTACATTATAGCACTGTTATTAAATGGGATATTAAAATAGATGACTCTAGTTGTAAAGGTCAAACTAAGTTCGCACTTAAGAAACAGTCATGCAATTCATAATAGCAAAAATTTTATATATTTTCTGGTACCAATAAATAATAACATAACCACTAGTGCTTGTGGAAAATGTAATCAAGAAGAGAGAATTAAAGAGAATGCCATCTTGGGTGACTGATCATAAAAATACAACGAAGACTCATACAGAAACAGATTATACACATTTCGCATGAATGAGATTTAGCATCTTCACACCTGATTTTTAATTATAAATTCATTTCTTTTCTTACTAAATAGAGTCAATGTAAATATATATCACAGTAATCTGGTACCATTAATTTCCACTGGTGTCAGCAAATAAAATCACATAAACGATGATATTCATGAGTCTTCTCCAGTTAATAATCTATCCTTGATGTATTCAGTCACTGATGAATAATATCATCTAATGTCATGGATGAGTTTCAATTTGGAAGTAAATTAAATATTTGGATCATGACATTCCACAAAAGAGAGAACCAAGCATAAGTATATTTTCAAATCTTTTAATGGAAATAAATTCCATTGATTAAAATAAATAAATAAATAATATACAAATGATGAAAATAATTCCACAACTATAATTTCAAGGAATAAAGTTTAAATAACATTATTCAAACTTTAAACTATAAAAGTAGTATCAATAATAATCATAATCTAGGAGAAATAAAATTATTTTAATTCCATCCTAGGCATAACTAAATAAATTAAACAAACATATAGCATGCACACAGTTATTCTAGATAAATATTAATTCAGTGAATATTAAAATCTCATATATACACATATTCTAGAATTTTAACTCTTGCACTCAATTTTCTTCTTTTATAAAAAAAAAAAATATAAATAAAATATTTGCCACAATGCACTGCATTATTGCAAACATAAAAGCACTTGTAAAATTAAATAACAGAATTATTTTATAAAATATGAAAACATGAATTTTCCTTCTTGCTAAAGATAATATTAAAGCTTTTGGGATCCTTCTTTATTAGTTAACATCTTCTTAAAATAACCATTAGGCATTAAAATTTTCAATATAGGCAATTACTACTGAAATACTTATTTACTAAAATTCACTTTCACAGCTTTTATTGCTGTAATTTAGGTTGAAGTATTTTACTTTTTTTAAATATTCACTGGGAAGCTCCTTTATATTTTCATCATTCATTTATTCATAAGGCTTTTAACAGATTGATAAATTTTTTCTTTTAAATAAATATAGCAGTGCATTTAATAATTTTATGCTCACCATTTTCTTAAAAGAGTTATAGACCATTTAACTGAATAAATATATGCTAAATACAGAGCTTTATCTTTATAGGCATATCCTTTCTAAAAAAAAAATAGTAGGCTTCTACTCTCATGAGAGTAAAATTCCAATATGAATTCTGTTATAATTAATTAACATTGTATTTTCAAATATTAATAATAGTATCAGTAAAAAGATATGTTAATAGGTTTCAAAAACAAAGTTTAAAAGTTTTAAAGTTACTATTTTATTTCAAGAACATTTTCTTTCTTTCTAGAAAAGTCCCGATATATATATCATTTATAATTTTTGGTTCTTCAGGCAATTAAATATACAACAATGGAAACTCAACCTTACTGTCCAATGGGCACCAAAAATTTACAAACAGAAGATATTACTATGTAATGGTTGAACTAAGTATATTTCAACATTTTACACTTTCTCTATTTATCAGTCTGGCAAGAGATTATTGCCATAAGTCAGAGATCCAATCAGGATTTTTCTCTTTAATGAATCTAACAACAAATGTATTAATGTTCCAATAAAATTCTTATGCCTCAGCAACATGGCAAAAAAAAAGTATTATTATAATTTTTTCTATTTAATAGATATTAAAATTTAGCAATTACTTTTAAGGAACAATACTCAATTTTTCTATCAGTATGTTTAGATTAGGATCTATTTTTTTAATGCAACTATTAATTTTATCCTTGGAGTATACCAATTTATAACCTGTTAACAATCTGTTACCATTAAGTACTCTATTATAATTCCTAATGCAATCTGTGACATGATATTGTTCTATTCTAGGATACAGCTAATTATCTTCATAAAATTTTTTCTATTTAAGCAAAATATATATGATGGTCAAATCATGGATTGTATAAAATATAAAAATTCACAGTCAATACTACTATTTCCAATAATTCTGTATCAAAGATTATTGTTCTCATTACAAGTATGTAAAAGTCTCCATGCAGAAATACTGTTTTTTAATGGTATTAATACAAAATACCATACAACAAGGAATAAAAGCAATCTTTCTATGAATTTTTTGAATCTTATGTTGAAATACAGTATAAGCACTAATAAGATATGTACAGGCACAATTGTGCAAATTATATTTTAATATCATAAAGTTTTCATTATTGTACATTTAGGAATTCTAATAATAGAAGATATCAAGTTAGACCTCAAAGAAAATCCATCACCTAGTTATCATTTTCTTTCAGTGAATGCAATTATTACTATCTATTTGTTCAATTAAATTTCTTTTTTCTGCATAACTAGTTTCACTGGGAAAAGTTATATCAATTTTAAATATTGGCAACTCCTTAGCTACAACTAGTATCTATGTTCAGGTTTTGATGACTCCACATCAAACAGTGTTCATACATGCTGTAAATTTATAGAAAAAAAAAAAATCTTTATCTTTATAATTAGCACTACCCTTAATTTGCTAATTATTATTACTGACACTATAAATAGTTCTAATGTCTAAATGAAAAATCCATAGGCATTGTGATTTCATCAGATTTTGCTAGACAAGTCAGTTAGATACCAATTTTCATAGATTATTCCATACTTGTGGAAAACAGAAGTGATTTAAGAATAAATCAACATTTAAACATTTGCTGAGAAAATTTCTGATAAAATGACTCATTTTTGTTTTTATTGCTTTGTGTAAGAAAAGGTTATTCAACATTAAACGGCATGCATATTTTACAAAACATTTGCATACAAAAAAAACCAAACAAAAATCACAATTATGCTTGATTAAAGGCTAAAAAGAATGGTTGCACAAAAATAGAAACATACAATTTAGAAGAATAATTGCCTAGTCAATAATACTTTTTCCTTCATTAATAAGAATAATTAAAAATATTTTCAAGATAACATCATCATTTTCAACCCTTAATGATCTATTGCACGATATGTTTCTCTAAATTTAATCCACTTCCTCATATTTCTTTTCCCTGTTATCCCCAAAACTTCATTTTATCCTTCCATCTCACCTTCTGATCATTTTTTAGAACTTTACAACTCCAACTGTCCATCTATTGTCATCTCTTTCAGTTATTCAATAATGCTAGTGTTTTTTCTGCTCATATATTTTGCGATTGATCTTTTCTTCTGTCATGAAATTGGAAGTCGTTTTATTATTCTGGTGTCTGCAATGTATACTGAATTCATATCCATATTCAAACATAAACTTTGAAATTTCACACTTTGAAATCTGTACAATTGTGGATTAGATATTTAAAGTCATTGGATTTATAAAGTGCATTGAGATTCAAATGCAAAGTCAACTAAAGATTGGTATTATAAGCCATGATCATACTGAAGAGCTTATATTTGGTTATTTTATAATTTTGTTATATAAATGGTGACGTCATAAAATAGGATACAACTTTGAAAATTTAGCAGCCTTATATGAGAATAGAAAATAGAAGTGAATGGAAATTACCTGTAATAATAATTTATAATGACTGAAAAATAAATGTGAATGTGATATATTTTAGGAATCATAAATGTGTCATATAATAGCTTATTATTATCAATATTGTAATAAAAAATGGTACTAATACTGTTACATAAAGAGAAAAAACATGAAATAAAATCTTAAAGCATTTTCAGTATTGGGCACTCTTATTAAAAACAGCTGTTGCCTTTGAAAAGGGAGCTTAGGAATGTAAATGCATTAAGGTTATAAATACTGTTTTCAATATTTTCTTTCTGGATAAAGCAGTATTATTATTATTATTAATTTATTACGATATAGCTTTACATTATAAATATACTGCATTTTTTTCTTTTTACAAAAAGCAGTCCACTGTCTAAAACTTTCTTTATCTCTCTATTGCACAATAACTAAAAAATAAATTATTCAATCTTTTAAAAATTGCAGCATAAAATTTTTCAGAAGCTTAAGTTTTTTTAAATTTTTCTCCATTTTTTTTTTTTTTTTTGGTAGTTTCATTTAATTAGACTTTTTTTTAAAATAATAAACTTTGAAAAAAAAAAATTAAATTATTTTTAAGCAAGTCATTTTATATATTTATATTTACACATAAATGTATACACATACACAACACCTATAAATGAGAAAAGGATTAAAACAAAAAGAACTCTATAGCAGTGGTCTTCAACCACTGGGCCACGCTAGACTGGCAAAAAAGTTAGTAATAACAAAATAATAAGATTTTAAACTTTTAATTAATATAAATAGTTTTTATTTATTTTTTAATCGCATTTTTACCCTGTTAAAAAATAAGAAACAGAACAAAAACGAAATCTAATCAATCATACATAAATTAATTTATTTTTCTATTTATCACAGATTTTTATGGAGAGATAGAATTAAATTTATTATTTTTCTAAAAAAATTCAAAATTAAAAATAAAAGGTTTTTTATTATACAAACTCCAGTTGTCTTTTGATAGCCAATCGCGGTTGCTTATCGGCATTGTTTATGTGTTAAAACAAGATCAAAACTTTTGACTTTTTAAGTTTCGTTTTCTTTTTTTGCTTAAAAATACGCTCACTTTTTTTTGGCCTATAAGGCGATATTTTTTGGTTTTATTTGTATACTGCTAATATACTAAAACTTTTATTTTTGAAACCAATTTCTGTTAACCTTTTTTAAAAAATAAAAACAAACAAAAAATAACTTTGCCATTTTTTTTTTTTTTGGCTTTATTTCTATTACGCGATATCTATTTTACCATTTTTTAAAAAAAAAATTTCCTATTAATTACATTTTTTGATCCTTTCAACACACCAGCACAAAAAAAAAAAAAAATTACAATAACATCAAAACTTCAGACTTTTACATGTTTCGTTTTATTTTTTCAGATTTAAAATACAGCGAATTTTTTTTGGACTGTACGGTGATTAAGTAAGCGATTTCTATTTTGCCCTTACTACTATCAAAAGACAACTCCATATATATATATAACCATCTTGTATATTTAACATTAAATACAGATATTACATTTATCATAATCATTGCCATGTAATTACACTAGCAATGAAATAATAAACATAGAAATGCAAGCACATTAATGAGAACGATTGTTATTGTACTGTTTTCTGTGTTCAGCATGTGAAGGTAAGCAACACCATTACAATACACAATAACCAGTGTGCTGTTTTGGTCAGTTATAACAATTATGCTTATCTAAGGCTAAGCAGGTTACATCTTTAAGAAAATGTATCTGTAAATGTCTGCCGGTCCGCGAAATCTTATCCTTATTTTTGCAGGGCTGCAGGTGTGAAAAGGTTGAAGACCACTGCTCTATAGAATATTACTAAATGCAATTACTTAAAATATATTTATAATATACATATTTAATAAAACAAAATTTCTATTATATTAAAAAATAAAATTCATTTTGCAAAAGAGTTTTAATAAAAATAATTGTACATACTCTTCCTGGCTAATCAATGGCTCTTCCTGTTTTGCAGCTTCAATGGGATAACGCTCCCTGACAGCAAACCTTACATCAGTACTTTCTTCTGTTCTTGGACGAAGAATATTTAAAATAGTGTATTGATGATCTGTTAGTACAATATTACCCTTAAAAAAAAAATGCTTCTTTAAAAAAAAAAAAATTGCATGATTAATAATAATATATATTTATTAATGAGTTAATATTAATTTAGAGAATTCTTTAGTATTTCAAAATATAAAAGTCCAACTTTTTCTCATTTTAATGTGTATGTCTTTTATTTAAAAACACTTAGACAATGTATTATCATTTCAGCTTACACTACAAGTTTTAATTGGTTGTCACTTTGGAAGCATCATGGCTTGAAATTTTAACTAGATTTTGAAAAGGAATTCCTGTTTATTAAAATTGTTTCATCACCTATTTAATCTGTTAAAACATTAAATTAACATACATGACTCATTGTGGGAAGGTCTTCATTTTAGATGAAAATTAAAAGAAGTTTGTGTGATTTCAAATTCTCACATCTAGATATAGTTTATTGTATTGCTATAAACTTATTTAAGAGCTCAAGTAATAACCAAAAGTGAATCCATCTGATGATTAAAAAATAGTTTAGACAATATACTATCATTTTTTAGATAATGAACTACCATTTCAGACTGCACCCTGTTATAATTGATTGCTTCCTTGGAAACATCATGGCTTGAAATTATAATTAGATTTTAAAAATAGAATTCCCATTTATTAAAAATGCTTCATTATATACTCTAACATCTTTGATTAGATTTAAAATTGATATTGTCATATTAAAAAAAAAATATTAGCCATGATTTTATGTTATTAACTGTTTAAGACCATCAAGTGATGTTATCCTAATTTTGGAGTTATTATAGATGTATTGGAATACAAAGCAATATTCACTAAACAAAACAGTATTCACAATTCATTTTTTTTTTATTATTTAAGTAATATGATAGGTAATTTATTGCATTGAATTTTATATCTTACTATAAGAATATTACATAAATTTGAATATATATTCTGATAGTTTTTTTTTTTTTTGCACATTTTTACAAGAATTGACTTAAGCAAATAAATAACAAGTTATGCTTTCACATGGGTATGAGTCTGTGTGCACACATGTTTATAGTATCGTATAAATTTAAAATCATGAATGTTTTAAAAATAATGTTATTATTAAAGGCATATAAAAAATGTAATACTATTTTGTTGAATAAGCAAATGTAGTTTTTTTTTTTGTATTTATATATTTATTTTATTCTCTGATTTGTAATATAATAAAAAGAGATTAAAACCATTATCATTATTTTTGTTTTAAAATATTTTCTTTTAAAAAATTAAAAGAAAACATTTTGTTCAAGAATGCTATGTATTTGAATGAACTCTAGTAAAGTAAGATAATAATTCATTTAATTGAAAAAGGTAAATATGAGTTAGTATTAGCTACTGTTTCTAGATAAATGACCTAAATGCTACATCACTAAGCAAAATATACAAAAAGCCTATGACTTAAGTTTGGAGACCCTCTCTATACATCTCTATTGCTTTATTTGATGTACTGCATCTTGCAGTAAATAAAATTTAAAATGTAATATATTTTTAAAATATTTACTATAAATTGTACAATGGAAAGCTAAGTAGAAAATAACACTCCAAAAGACAATTTGTCTTTTGTGAGGTTAATCTATTTTAACAACTGAAAGAAAAAAAAAAAATTTTAAGTGCATTCTAAAAGTTATAAAATTCCTATAAAATTTTGCTATAAAGACTAATATACGTACATCTATTGTCTGCTAATAAATGATTCATGAAGTGTTATGATGAAATGGATGATTTTGGATTTATTAAAATAACAATATGATCCATTTTTTTAAAGAAGGATAAAACAATGCTTGCTGTTACTTTGACTTCATAAAGTTCAAAATCTTATTTTTGATGGAGCAGATTAATTCCTTGAAAAAGCATAGTGATGATGATAATGGGCAATGGAAAGCTGTTTTCTGGAATGCATGTGCAGTTGTACAAACCTTTCGATCCTTAGTCAATCTAGCTTTGATACAACAGCTCACTTAAAGTGTAGGATGGCATATATAACTGTTCTCTAATAGCAATTCTAATTTTATTTGTATTATATGCTATTAACATTTTGAATTAATTCTGCAATTCTCTGTAGTCCTTGAATTTTTTTATGAATAAATTAAATTAAATTGGATTTGCCTTATAAGATTCTTTCTGAAACATATTTGTTTTTGTATAAAAAATTTTCAGTACTTATTTTTAGACTTCAATTTCCTCAATTACTTCATTTAGCTGCCTTATCTCTACAAAGTTGTTTATATATTATTCCTTTTTTAATTAAAGAAATAAACGTTTATCAAAAAATACATTCCAAAATATTCAAAACAGCAATTTGCTTCTATTTTTTTTTTTTTTTTAATGTTAAAATTATTTATTATATTAATTAAAAAATATAAAATATTAAATCTAAATGTAAACAAAATATTCATTTTATTTCATGATATTTTGAACTTGCTTTTAACAAAATTTTATTATTATTACACATACAACAGATTGTTACAATATACATGAAGTACAGCTTATATATATATGTCTTTACAACTATATTAATAATTAACATATGTTCATAAAATTGGAATTAATATCAATTACATCCATCCATTAGATTTTTTAAAATAAATAATCTTATCTAATCATTTAATTTATTATGAAAAAGTAAAAAAAGAGATTTATTTACTTATGACAAATTTTAGCATTTCAATTATGTTTGAGAATGGTAACATTTTTAATAAAAAGTTGCAAATGTTCCTTTTGTTTAGACTTGTAGAAACTGAAAAAAGTTTGAGAGGAAAAATATCTTTTCAAATATTAAAAAAAAGTTATTGTATCTTTATAAATAATAAATAAATAAAATACTTCTATTAATACAACTTATAAATTACAATATAACAATTCATCAATTGCTAAAACAGAGAATCTTTAATAAATAAAATAACTATTGCCAAGAGCTTTCAACTCCTATGAGTTCTTATCAAGGCAATATAAAAAATCCTATTTTTCTCCTAAGCGATAAATTCAATGTTTCATTGCATTGGCCAGGAACAACTAATCGGAAAGCTGGTTAATTTTGAATTCATAGCACAAGATGAATTTTGTACAAGATATGATTCTTTAATCTTACATATTTTTATCTGTGTTTCATGAATTAATATTGTAAAATCCTTTGGACTACATATATGGCCTGTATTACTTTGGTGAACATAAAAAACCAAATAAATTGTATCATCTTCTCTTGCTCTATTATTATGTTTCTATAAAATGTATTTCTATGATTTAGAATTCAGTATCAATGAAAGGAATTGACGAATACTGAAAAATGATTTATGCATATCCGATAGATCAAGAATTTTCTAATTACAATAACCAATCTAAATTAAAATATTTAGAACAGTGAAAATCCATAATGTAAAAAAAAATTACTAAAGTGAAAAAATGATTGCTGCCAGAAATAGATCTTACAAATAAACAGTACACATATTGATTTTTTTCGTAAGGTGGAAACTCAATGCAGAAGACTATGTTGGGGCAGAAAAGCCCTGGTCATAAGTCTCAGTCTTCTCCAAAAACCGAAGGTTCATAATGGGCTTGGACTACATTCAATCTCCACATTCCTATTTCAAAGGATATATAATATACTAGTAAAATTATTTAGCCAAAACCTGTGTATGGAAAGCCCCTTGCCATTGGTGAAGGTAGAATCAACGGATCGTCCTCCGCCCAAACAAATAAGCATTTGGCTACAACAACAAGTGTCAATGATTGTAGGGAAAACTAATATATCAGCGACTATGTTTGGCTTCAAGCTTAAGTATTGGAAAGCATTTAGTATGACACAAAACAATGAGATGACAGTGGAGAGTCTTCTCTCGATCAGCATTCCCAGGTTTGCTAGGTTGGCAAAAAGGATAAGACTTGGACCTAAGCTGGTGGATTTCCTGATAAAAGTCGACCTCGGAGCCCTCCCAACATGCACCTTGCTGTGTTACAGGCAGGGATATAGAATAGATCCAATTTGCCCAAGGTGTAATAAAAATGAAGAGACAATGAGCCATATCCTAGATCAATGTGAAATATGGAATAATCTTCGTTATTGTGCCCTTAAAAGATTCAGGGAAGCTGACATTACAGGTACAAATATCGCAAAGGCGGTAAAGGGTGGCCCTTATGGTAAAATTAGACTTGCCACCTTTATAAATTTTGCTATATGGATAGTGAGAAATAAGAGAGTCTTTGACAATGGATTGAATTATAATCCAGAGAGCTTTTTCTCAAGTTACTTGGTGAGGCCCAAGAATACGATTGGAAAGTATGCCAGCACTGGTTAACCAGTCAGACATGGGACCAACTGGAGATCTGAAGATCAAAACACTTAGGTACTTATAGCACTGTCATGGCAAAATTAACAAACTGGACATAATGACTCCTATGCAGAGTCTAAAAGTTGTCAAATTAATATAATCCAGCCCTTTCCATTTAATTGTTATTTATTGTTATAACTCTGAAATTTGGTGGTCAACTAAATGACCCAAATAATTCCTAAGTAGCTTAATTTTATGTAATTTTTTCTTCTACCATTAGTTTTCTTATTTATTGTTTTCATTGTAGAGCCACTGCACATTGTAAGCATGTAACCCATAATAAGAAAGAGGTTAAATTATATCCATATGTATCTTCTTAGTGTGAATAAAGTTGTTATTTGAAACTATATTGATTTTTTGAGATTTTTAAACTTTATCAATAAAATATTATTAACTATATATTAAGACTTATTACTGTTTATTACTAAATAACATTTACATAAAATGTAAAATTTAATAATAAATAATGAATTATTTCTCAGTTGTAAATAACATTCAGAATAACAAAGATTATATTCAGAATTATGATTCAGCAAAGTAATAATGGTTGGTGAAAATTCTTTAAACTGATAACTTACTCTGTCATAAAGCTCCAAAATCACATGATATGCTGCTTCATTTGACCCAAATTGAAGATCTATTATCCTATCTATGCCAAGTTGAACTACTTTTTCTAAACGGCGAGACCGAAGATGTTTTCTTAACTACAAAAAATTACACAATTAATTTTAAATACACACACATATATTTTCATCTAAAAAAAAAGAAAAAATATTCATATTTACTAAATGACAAATTCAAATCTTAATTTAATAGAGCTAACTAATAAATAATAAAAAGGATTCTCTAAAGGCCTTTGCTGACAATTTGATCTATTATTTATTAGATAAGAGTTTGTGTTATATATGAAATAGATAAAATGAACATTTTTTTAAAAATAACTCACTCCATAAAGAAACAATAAAGAAAATACTACTACCCCAACTAGCCTAATGCTGGATAGAGAATGGCTGAGTGGTTTTCCATCTTTGTTTTATCTTTTAGCTAGGAATAATTAGATACTCAATTAATGACCAATACTGTCTGCTTAGTTTTGTTTATTAAAGAGAAGCAAACATGAAAAAGAAATTAAGACAAATTTACCTGACTAGGGTTTGAATTTATATCACATTAATTGTCAGGTTGGCTGCAGAAAGGAGTTTGCTATTAACTGAAAGGAGACCCTTTTGATTCCTCTTGGAGGCCTTAAAGGAACCGAGCAGGGCAAATTCCTAATGTCCACTCCATACATTCTTGTCGTTGCAGCTGTTATTACTATGTGATTATTCATATAGTATACGAACATGGATGGGCTGCTCACCAACACACATTAGCCAGCGTGGTGAGTTTATTGGCTTTTTACCTACAAGTTTAAGAATACTTTTTCAATATATACAATCATAACAGACAAAAATAAATCATGGCCCTTATTTCCAGGAGGCTGTAAAGTCACCAACCAGGGCAGCGATTGGTGGCCGAAGGTGCTAAGAATCCCCTGATTGCGGACTCAGGCTGCCATTTGATGACAACTTTTTATTTAGGTACTTACAACTGCAGATCACTTTCAAGTGAAGGAAGATTGCAAGAGTTAGAAGAAGAACTGTCTTATATTAAATGGGACATTATTGGACTTTGTGAAGTTAGAAGAAAAGGTGAAGAAACAATTGATTTAAAAAGTGGACATATACTCTACTATAAAGGCACAAATATTGGAAATACAAGTGGAGTAGGATTCATTATAAATAAAAAATGGAAGAATAACATTGTGGAGATTGATGGTGTATCAGACAAAGTGGCAAGATTAGTTTTACAACTTAATAGCAGATACCAAATGCAGATAATTCAGGTTTATGCCCCAACAAGTTTTCATAGTGATGAAGTTATAGAAGATTTTTATATGGATCTACAAAAGGCTTTTGATCAGAGTAAACAACATTTTAAAATTGTTATGGGAAACTTTAATGCTAGAATTGGTAAACAAATGAAAGATGAAAATGCTGTAGGTAATTTTGGTTATGGTAATAGAAATGAGAGAGGACATAGACTTGTGGAGTTTGCAGAAAAAGAAAAACTTTATATTATGAATTCTTTTTTTGAGAAAAATGTTAAAAGGAAATGGACATGGAAGCATCCAAATGAAGGTACAGCAGAATTGGATTATATTTTGACTAACCAAAAATACATATTTCAAGATTGTAATGTTCTTAATAAATTTAACACAAGAAGTGATCATCGATTAGTAAGATGTAAGATACATGTTAATGCAAAACTAGAGAGACAAAAATTATTAAGAAAAACTATATTTACAGTTGATATTCCTAATCTTCAGAAACATTCTAATGAATTTAAATTAGAACTTACAAATCGGTTTCAAGTATTAGTAGATTTTGAACATGATTCAGATTTGTATGACATTAATAGGAAAAATAAGCGATACACTTTTAAAAACTGCAACAAAGATAGCTGGTAGAAAAAAGCAGCAATTGACCAATAAAATTTCTACTGAGACTAGAAAATTTATGAAGAAAAGAAGGAATATGAGGATATACAACAATGATGCATTAAAAAAGATTGAATATCTCGATTTTTGTATAATGGTGAGGAAAAGAGTTGAAAATGATATAAGAAAGTATAATTATGAATTAGCAAGGAAAGCTGTAGAAGAGAATAAAAGTTTAAAGAGTGTAAAACAACATTTTGGTATTGGTAGGAAATTTATATCTGCAATAAGAAAAAAAGATGGTATTATTACTAAAAAGAGAGATGACATCATAAAATATGTAGAAGACTTCTATCAAGAATTATATAGTAATAAAAAACAAGTGCCTCCTATACCTATTATATCTTCCGAATTGTCCAGAATGTTGAATGAGGAAGTGAGACATGCAATTAAATTTATGAAAAAAGGGAAGGCTCCAGGTAATGATGGAATTATAATTGATATATTAAAAGAAGTAGGTGAAGAAATAGAAATTTTTTTGGCAAAGTTATATACCATATGTCTAAATGATAAAGATGTATCAGATGATTGGAAGAATGCAGTATTAATATTAATATTTAAAAAAGGTGATAAAGAAGATACAGACCTATCAGTCTTTTATCAGTTTTATACAAAATTATTACTAAGATAATTACAACTCGTCTATAGAAAACACTGGATTTCCATCAACCAAGAGAACAAGCTGGATTTAAAAGTGGTTTTAGTACAGTAGATCATATCCAGGTATTGAGAGAAATTATAGAAAGGACAAATGAATATAAGTTGCCATTATGCTAAGGATTTGTAGACCATGAAAAGGCATTTGATTCTATAAACATTTCTTCAGTGATTAAAGCATTGGATCATCTAGGTGTAGATCCAGGATACTGTCATATTTTGAAGAATGGTACTTTAACCTGACGTGCTATGTCACCACCAGATGGCGCTGTGCCACCATCAACAATCGGTCTGAAGCCTGCAAGTGATAAATTTTTATATCAAAAAGTGGCTGAAAATTAACAAGTAAAAAGCCCGAGGCTAGACATATAATAATGCTTTAGAGCTACAGGAAATGTTGGAGTTATCAGATGAAGGTAGGACTAAAGATAAATGTTAAAAAGACTAAAGTAATGTTTAATAGATTTTCTCAAAATAGGAAAATAAAGATTGATTATGATGACTTAGAAGAAGTTAACAGTTACAAATACCTTGGTCAGATTATTAATACAGATGGAAATATAATGGATGAAATTAATCATAGAATTAAACTTGGTTGGAGTGCTTTTGGTAGAAATAACTTGATACTCAAAGGAAATATGCCTATGTGTTTAAAAAGGAAGGTTTTTTAATAAATGTGTTTCGCCAGTTCTTACTTATGGATCTGAGACTTGGATACTTAATAGAAGAGCAATACAGAGACTTCAGACCACTCAAAGAAGTATGGAGAGATGCATGTTGGGAGTAACAAGAAGGGATCGAAAACGCAATTTATGGGTAAGAGAACAAACAGGTGTTACTGACCTCATTGAAAAAATTAAAAAATTGAAGTGGAATTGGGCTGGACATATTGTTAGAAGAGATGATAACAGATGGACAATTGAAATTTTAAACTGGATTCCAAGAGATTGTAAAAGACCCAGAAAGAGACCAAATGTGAGATGGATGGATGGATGAAATAAGAAAGTGTGCAGGGGTGATGTGGAGAAGAGAAGCTAAAGATAGGAAAAGATAGATTGAACTTGGAGAGACCTTCATCCTGCAGTGGATTTATAATGGTTGATGATGAATTGTCAGGTTGATATAGATCTTTCTATACATTCTCATTATCCTATTCTAGCTTCAGAAGAAAAAAATAAAAAGGAAAAGAATAAAAAATTAAAAGTAAGTTTTATAGTGATTATATATCATATTAGTCCATTAATCTGTTCATTTGATAGTTTGTGATGCTGATTTTAACTTGTGCATCAAACTTTTCTTTCTCAAAGATTTCAACACTTTTCTTAATTGTGGATCTCCACTGTATTCTATCCATAGTCATATTTTCTCAATGTAAATAATATTCCTAATTTTTTAAGGTAATCTTTATAACATGAATGGTGAAGTCTCTTATATGTTTACCATGTTTAAGGTTGCCATAAATTCTTTTTTGATGAAAGTTATTAAAATTAATTCACTTTTGATATACACTTCAATGAAGATGTATCCTTACAATAGTAGGAACAGTATCGTAACTCCAGCAAGATGAATAACATAATGATTAGTGTATCTTCAGAATATTACAGAATGCCATTAAATGAAAATTTTCAGTATCTTTATATCAAAAGCAATGCAAAATGACAAACTTTATTCTATATACAGTTAAAATTTAGTTGATGAAAATTATATCACTGTAATAAAATATCCTATCTTTTAATTTGTAGAAACTATTAAATAGACCACACATATCATTAATTCAAGATATATTTCCACAATTAAGGTATACATCAATTCAAAATCTCTTTTATTTAAATACTTTAAATGAAAATTATGGCATGAGAACTGAAGTCTTTGTGAGGCCCTAAACAGATTCCTTTTTCCAAAACCAATAATAAAGCCAGTTCAATTTGGTATTCCTATAAGTTATTAAAGTCTCAAAAAACAATATCAGGATTTTCCATGGTTGTTATTCTTACTGGCTTCAGAAATAGAAGTTAACAACTTGTGACTTATGGGATTATAGTAAAATACAAGTAAGAAACATAAAGTTATTAACTATCCAATTTATACATATAATTAAAAAAAAAAAAAATAGAGATTAATAACTCTACTAATGAATCTTTCTTTTGGTTAAATCTATACAGATTTCACTATAATGTTTGTAAAATTTGCTATCCAAAACAAAAAAATAAAAAAATTATGCTATTTAGCATAATGATTTTTTTTTTTTTTTCATAATTTGAGAATTCTTTTTCATTTTATTTACAATACTAAAATGATTAAATTCATTTCATTTTCTAAATCTTAAAAAATTTTATTTTTAGTAATGTTATCATCCTGAAATTTAGGGTTTATAGCTTGATATTTTGTTTCATGGTAAATTAAATAATACTGATGATCAAATAATTTATTCTTTGGGAGTTCATAAGAAGTTCTAACACTAGAAATGGTAAGAGTCAGGATACATGGAAATGAGCTCTAGAATCTGTTACTCTAAACTAAGAAGAACGTAAATTCATTTATCTAGATAGCCATTCTAATATAAACTCTTCTATTTTGAAAGTTTATAATTACAGCTAAATTGCAGTTATTCATAATGATAGTGACTGTTGGACTTTTCAGTATTACTATTACTGATACTTTAATTTATTTTTATTTGTTTATTGTATTTATTTCATTTAGAAATAAGAATATTAAGCGTCAATGAATATATTTGCCCAACAGTAAATACAATAAGGGATAATCTTTGGGCTTCATCAATAGTAGTTATTACCATTGTTTTTATTTTAATATAATTTATTTTAGTATTTCAATTTTAGAACAATCTAATGAACTTTATTACAAAATATAAATTAAAAATATAGACTTTAACGTAAAACTGACTTATAGCGGTCTCGACACTTCGCCCTCTATTTTTAAAAAACTTAACTACTTTTTTTTTCCTACTAACTGTATCCAACTTTAATCAGTGTATGTAGCTATATCTAAGTATAAATGTTAATAAAAAAAAAAATAAAAAAAAAACTTACATTTTCATGCGTAGTTTTCACTTCTAGCGGTCTTTGCTGTATATATAACTGTAAATAAATAAACCAAATGTATCCAACTTTAATCAGTTTATCTAACAATAAATAAACTATGTTTAAATATAAATATTAATTAAAAAAATGTAATAAAACTTACATTTTTATGCGTACTTTTCAATTGGAATGTATATCTAGCGGTCTTTACTGTATATATAACTATAAATAAATAAAGTATATTAACTATAAATGTTTTTACATAAAGATGAATAAATAAAAAAAAAGAACTTACATTTCCTGCAGGCAGAATCCGTGTTTCGAACTACGTTATTCTCACTATGTAATTGCAAAGTATATCTAACTATAAATGTATTTTTTACATGAAGATTAATAAATAAAATGTAATAAAACTTACATTTTTATGCTCTATTTAGAGAAGGTAAGTGTCACCAATAAAGTCCCTACTGTCAAAATTATGAACTACTTTTGTCACGTGTAATTTTTGCCGTGTGTAACTCCCCCCCTCCTCCACCGTCCATTTACTTTTTTGCCGAAAAAAGATTCAAATTAATGTTAAAACAGTTGTTCACAATTTGATATACTTATTTTTAACATTGATTTGAATCTTTTTTTGGCAAAAAAGTAAATGGACGGTGGAGGAGGGGGGGGGGAATTACATGTGGCAAAAATTGCACGTGATAAAAGTAGTTCATAATTTTGACAGTAGGGACTTTATTGGTGACACTTATCTTCTCTAAATAGAGCATAAAAATGTAAGTTTTATTACATTTTATTTATTAATCTTCATGAAAAAATACATTTATAGTTAGATATACTTTGCAATTACATAGTGAGAATAACGTAGTTCGAAACATTAATTCTGCCTGCAGGAAATGTAAGTTCATTTTTATTTATTTATTCATTTTTATGTAAAAACATTTATAGTTATTAATATACTTTATTTATTTATAGTTATATATACAGTAAAGACCACTAGATATACATTCCAAGTGAAAAGTACGCATAAAAATGTAAGTTTTATTACATTATTTTTTATTAATATTTATATTTAGACATAATTTATTTATTGTTAGATAAACTGATTAAAGTTGGATACATTTGGTTTATTTATTTACAGTTATATATACAGCAAAGACCACTAGAAGTGACAACTACGCATGAAAATGTAAGTTTTTTTTAAATTTTTTTATATTAACATTTATACTTAGATATAGTTACACACACTGATTAAAGTTGGATACAGTTAGTAGAAAAAAAAAAGTAGTTAAGTTTCTTAAAAATAGAGGGCGAAGTGTCGAGACCGCTATAAGTCAGTTTTACCGACTTTAAATAATATTTCTAGGCAATGATTTTCCCACAATATCTTAATATAAAATTTAATGAATAGCTGATGTTTAATTTTTTCCCCTTATTTATAAATGAAAAAAATATTGTTATAATTTATGATTAAAATAGTTACTTTTATTTTTCTATGCATATTTCCAAATAAATTAATTTATTATGTCTTCTTAAGTGAAATTATTTAGAAGTTAAAAAACAGATTGCTATATTACCAATAGCCTATTAAGTATCCTGAGAGATGCTGCTTTGGAATAAATTAAAAAATAACAAACACCAGTTTCTATTTTAAAAAAAGCCCATTAATTTTAATATACTGTATATATAAAACAAACCACACACAAACTTCTTTATTAATCTTGATTTATTATAATATGAACAATTATAATGTACAATAATATACTCCAATGTTTCGACTATATTACTTTATAGCCTTTATCAAGGAACAATTAAAAAATACATAAAAAAACAATAAATATAAATATTCCATAATATATATAACAAAATACAAATACCACTTATCTTAAATCTCTTCTATCAAACAATTTTAACTTTTTATTACATTAGTTTCTTAAATACCCTTTCTTAAAATAATTCCCTATAATCATTTAATTAAATCAACCTATTATTCCTCTTTTGCCAATTAACATACTATTCATTACAGGTTTCATTTCATTAATATAAATTCCTTCCTTTATAATTCTTTCATAATACAATCTAATACATTCTAAAGGTTCTATTTTAAAATCTTTATGTTTAAATTTAGTCATATGACCATAAGCTGCAGAATTTTTATCATTTAAATGCTGTTTTGATCTTGTTGCCAATTTATTCTTTGTAGTTATTAGATTTGGCAAAAATATTACTTTAGAAACTGCAATTTGTGTAAGTTATAAAGCTAGGATTTGTGACTCCAGAAAAAATAGAAAAGAACAGAAACTTAAATAGAAAGATATCATAAGTTAAAAGCAATAAAAAAAGATTGCTGATAGATAAAAAAAATGTGAATAATAATACCAGAAAGATTTATTGGATTTAAGTATAGAAAAGGTGAGTATTGTTTAATTAGAGCATTAAACTATTTTAAACTAATTAAACAAAGGAAGATAGAATAAGGGTCAGTTTAATCAATATTTGAAAGATTAATTGCAAGTGAAAGAAATGTACACTGACACAATTAAAAGCTTGTTAATAATTTGTGAAAAGATGCATTATCGAGGGGAGATAACTTAATGTAAATAGCTATTACCTTTTATAATAACTAACATCGGATATTAAACTGCAAAAAAGTCAAAATAGTGTAAGCATAAAAGAACAGGGGCTTTTTCTTATCCTTCATGTGATGGTGCTGTTGCGTTGTGGAATATCAGGAGAAATGACTCAAAGAAAAAGCTGTTGGAAAAGTTGTAGTAACTTTTCTGATACAAGGGTTGTCATCCCAGAGACTGAGTCTCTGTAGGTGCTTTTTTATTTGTGTACATCTGATAAGACTCATGAGAACTGTACAGATTGTGAATATAAACAATTTTTTAGTTATTTACTCAGGTCTGAGAATAGACAATGGTTAATGTTTAATCAGGGAGAGCATTAGCATTTAGTGGGAAAGTCCTCCAATTCAAGAACTGATTTGATCAAGTTAGTGAATACAGACTTAGGAAGATATATGTGTGGGAATAACTGCCGGATGACTGAATTTGTAGTAGTCATCGGAATTACTGAAGGCACAATTGTATATAATGGGTTATGTATATAAATGTAAATAAATATATTTTCATCTTTTATTTCATGTTAATTCTGTTATTTTGTTGACCTTCAGCTTCGTGGTTGAATAGTAGTTCCAACAAATTACATTTCTTTATTATCTTTAAAATAATCTAAGCATTTTATAATATAAACTGAATTCATAAGTTCTAAATTCTTTTTATAAACAAGACAAATAATAACATTATATTTTTTATTAATCATATTAAATAATTTCCTAAATGAAACATTGAAACCAACATAAATTATCTTACTATTATTATTCTTAATTAATCTTATTCTATTATTTATTTTTTCAATATACTTATTACAAAACAAACTATTAATAATCTCCCTAGGATAATCACTTATAAAACATTTATATTTTATCATATTAATTGCCATATGAATCATAACATTTATTTTACTATGATTATCAATATCTGAAAACCAATAATTTGACCAAAACATGTTTTTTTTTCTATAAACAGAAGTTTCTATTAATATCCTATCATTGTTACTTATTTTTTTAACTCTAACATCTATATACTCAATAATATTAACATTTTCTTTTTCCATAGTAAATTTAATTTTATTCTCTTTATTATTAATAAATTTCAAAAAATTATCTGCTTTTTCTCTTATTTCCATTAAACACCAAAAAATAATCATTTACATATCTATATAAAAAATTGGCCTATTATTATTATTACAAATAATATATTCTTTTTCAAAATTATATATATACACCTCTGCCAAAAATCCACTTAAGCTATTTCCCATACTTAACCCCTCTTTTAATCTTTAAAAACTATTATCATATTTAAAAAAAAGTTCCTTACAACAAATGACCAAAATTTCATACAATTGAAAACTCAATATTTTTAATTTAACTTCCATATCCCTTATATATAATTCCATAACCTTATTAATATCAACTTCCAGATCAATATCCATATACATATTAACAATATCTAATTTTACAAAATATGCATTCTTATAAACTTTATTTTCCAAAAATTCATTCAATTTGTTAACAAACTGTCTAGCATTATTACCACTATTTTCATCATATAAAGTAATATATTTTTAAAAAATCTTCCTATAAATCCATTTCGAAATAGTTTCATAAAAGTATTATAACTACTACTAATTGGCCTCATTAGAATACCTGGCTTATGAATTTTAAATAAACCATATATTTTTGCACATTTTATATCCATTTTTTAAAATCTAAACATATCTGATTTATCCATTATAACCTTTCTAATCCATTATTGTTAATATTTTATTAACTTTTTTATTCATTAATATACTCTCATCTCTATCATTTCAAAACACTCTTCCTTTAATAAATTCATCATTTTTTTATTATATTCCTCCCTATTGAAAATAACTACATTTGACGTTTTATTGTCTTTTAAAAATAATAATTCCCTGTATTTATTCTGTATATCCTAATAATATCCCATTATTTATAATCACAACTATTATTCTTTTATTTTTCTAATCAAATTCCAAATTTTTAATTCCAAATCTTAAATCATTTAATAAAAATTCCTTTTATTCTTAACATTATCATTTAAAACATTATTACATTTATACTCAATTAATTGCATTTTTGCCTTAATTTCAATAATTTGTTTTTTAATACTATAACTATTCATTGACATATAATTTAAATCCTTATTTAATATATCCATCTCTTCATTACTAAAACTCCTATCAGTTAAATTAACAACAAAAGTTTCAGATTTAATCTTACAGACAATACTGTGAGAATGCTTATGTTATGTAAGGAGATATAAATATTATCAGAACTACCTTTAAAATTGTGTACATTAATTTTACATTTGAAAATAATTTTTTGTGAATAATATTGTCTCTGATAATAATTACATAATTTTGTACTTAATGTTAAATAACAATAGTTTCAATTAATTTTTCAACATAATGATTAGGGCAAGTAACAATAAAAGATCCAAAATCTGTTATAAATTTAATAATATACATATAATAGAGCTAAAATATTTGTTGCTCATTTTTTATTGAATAAAGATACCCAATGGCTGTTGTTTCAACTCATTTAAATGAATCTTAATGTCAAATTGGAAATCAGTTGATTTTACTTAGAACATGATTTATCCATTACCATTTAGGTAAATTTAGGAAATCAGTTTCATATTCATTCATTACAATAATTTATCTGTAACTGATAACTTTCCTAATCCATGCTCATCAAATTGCAAGTTATGATTTAAATTCATTATAATATTTCTGAAAATTATGAATATCAATTATGAATGGTGTCTTTCTTAATAATTTTGGTCTCTAGTTTTGCATTAACAAATAGCTTATATTTCACTAATTGATAATACCTTCATGTCTTGAATTTATTAAGAACTTTACAATTTTGAAATAGATATTTTGTATTAGTCACAATGTAATTCAATTCTGTTGTACCTTCATTTGGATGTGTTCATGTACATTTTTCTCAAAAAAAAAATCATAATATAAAATTTTTATTTTTCTGCGAATTCCACAAGTCGATGACCTCTCTTACTTGCAGCACTGTCATCTTTCAATTGTTTACCAATTCTAGCATTATAAGTCTCCCGTAACAATTTTAAAATGTTTGGTCTGATCAAAAACCTTTTGTACATCCATATAAAAATCCTCTATCACTTCATCACGATAAAAATTTGCTGGGGCATAAACTTGAATTATCTGCATTTGGTATCTGCTATTAAGTTAAATAACTAATATTATCTCTCTGTGTGATACACTACTGATATCCATAATGTTATTCTTCACTTTTTATTTATAATAAATCTTACTCCACTTGTACTTCCAATGTTTTTGCCTTTGAAGTACAATACATGTCCAATTTTTAAATCAATTGTCTCAACTTTTCTTCTAATTTCACAGAGTTCAATAATGACTCATTTAGTAAGTGACAGTTCTTCTAATTCTTGAAATTTTCATTCACTTGAAAGTGATCTGCAGTATTAAGTCTCTAAATAAAAGATCGTCATCAAATGGCAGCCTGGGTCCACAATCGTTCTTAGCACCCTCTGCCTTCATCCACCAACTGCTGCTTTGGCTGATGACTTTACAGACTCCTGGGAAGCCTATGATTTATTTTTGTCTGTCATGATTGTAAATATCTATTAGAAGAGAGAAAAAAATGTTTTTTTCATTCACACACACATTAATTCTGCCTTGAAAAAAACTCAACAGATATTTCAGTTAAGAGCTATCAGGAAACTGAGAAGAAGCATGGTGTTTCTTGTTCTTAATCCCAGAATAAAAAGCCATCAATCTCACCATGCTGGCTAATGCGTGTTAGTGAGGAGCCATATACTATATAAATAATCACAGAGTAACAGTAGTTGCAATGACAAGAACATATGGAGTGGGCATCAGGAATTTGTGTTGCTCAGTTCCTTTAAATTTCCAAGAGGAATCAAAGGGTCTTCTTTCAGTTAACAGCAAAGTCCTTTCTGTAGCCATATATATACACATTTAATCAATTGAATTATACATAACTCGAAATAATAGACAACTGGTTTGTATATAATCAAATAAGTTATTGGAAAATGACTATAAGAAATGAAATGATATATATATATATGCATTTTTTAAAAGTGGAATTGTATGAACAAATATCACAAATCAACTTATGTATAAAATTATTTAGTTTTTTTTTTTTTCATATGTCATAGCATTGGCCAGGAGGCGAACCCGGAACAACCGTCTGCAACCAACTGTTTGCTTGCAAGGCAGCTGTTAGTTTTGTCATTTAAATTACAAAACCATTTTACAAATAGATGAAAAAATGGAACCTAGAGACTGAAATTTAGGAGATATATCTAGATAATATTATACATAGGTTATACACCCTTATATATTAGTGTATATAAGTTTATAATTAGATTTAAAAATAACTTTAAGGATTACATAAAAATAATGATGATGATGATGATGATAATAATAATAATAATAATAATAATAACAGCTTACTTTCATTGAAAAACCTGAAGGAATTACATTTTTAGGCCATTCAAATTCTGTAAAATGAATTCTACTTCCAGATTCCAAGAGCAAAACAGCTTTATTATCTGGTCTACAAAATATATCGATATGCATTATAAATAAATATGTATTCATATAATAATGGTAACATATATTTTCTCTATCTCTCTCTCTCTATATATATATACACACACACACACAGTATGGTAAATATTCCAAAAGGTATGTAAAATCATTCATGGAACACCTAAGTCCGAATATGTTACTACAATTCATAAATCAGATTCCCAAAGAATTATTTTTTAACAAATTTGCAAATAATGTGCCACCTAATTTCTTGAATCAATGCCAATTTCTTAGACAAATAAAAGTAGACCTCTTTTATTTGATCTCAATGTGCTTACATGGTGAATATATTAGTAGTGATTTTGTAACTATTAATTAAACCAGTTTAGTTTCAAATAATAATCAAAATGAAATAATTGTTATCAAATATGTAATACTAAGATTATAAACTTATTCGCAGAACAATTAACTCCAAATACATAATTACAATAATTGAAAGTCAGAATCCCAATAATCACTTTTTAACAATATTACAAGTAATACCCATTTTATTATATCAAAACAAAATCATTAATGCAAATCTGTTGAAAAAAAAAAGATTCTTTAGGAATTTGACCTACAAATTATTGTGACAACATATTCAAATTTACTTGTTCTATGAATAAGTTTGCATTCTCAGCTTTATATTTTAAAACAACAATTTATTTTCAGGTTTATTAAAATTATCTCAATACTGTACATATATATAGAATAAATATATTTGTTTAAGAATAATAAAAAAAAAAATGTCGTTATTCTTTATACATATCAAGCATAAACAATATTTTAAAAACTAAATAAATTTAAAAAAAGAAAAACAAAAGATTAATTGACTACACTAATAAAATTCTTTTAACTATTTAAAGAAAATAGAGCTTTCTATTATAACTGTAACAGCTCCTGTCAGTATGTTGGTACATACTATATAATGAGATTTTAAAATATATAATTAGAGGACGAGTCAAAAAGCAGCTAGAAAATAATCCACTGTAAACAAAGACTTCTTCAGCATTTTTCTACAAAAAGAAAACAATATTTACCATGAAAGTCAAGGCTGATGATGAGGTTCTGTTTTATTCTTTAATTAAAATAGTTATTCTTACTTACTAATAAAAAATTAGATAGCTAAATAGTTGGATTATAACTTTAAAAAAATCTTAGCCTTAAAATGGAACCTCAGTTTTTCATTCTAATTTTTATTTCTGGGTTTGAGCCCCAACACATAGCATAGTAGGTAAATGCACTAATATTGTATAATGAGATGTTAACATTGATTTCATTTATTTTAGTTATAAGTTGATATATGTCTTAATGGATTAAAAAATTCTCTTTTGTTAATAATTACAGCTTTTAGCAATGATGTTTTAATTTGGTGACTTATGCTATGATGATTTCCTTTATAGGTGTCATAGTTTAATTCATAGGTGACTTTATCAATGAATACTTCCAGCTCTTATATTAGTGCTTGGTTTAATAAATATGATTTGTCATTGTATAATTCTTCCTAACATGTTGTGATTCAATTATTGGTATCAAATTCCAAATTATTATTACTGACTTTCAGAAAGATATTTAGCTGTTTATTGATTGAAATTTCAAAGTTGTAAATTTCTTATTAAATATTTTAGCACACATATAATATACAAAGGCAAAATATAAAAAGAGCCTACAAAATACTATTAAATTATCTATATATGTTGTTTGCTTAATGTATGTTTGTCCACAAGGCAGTCATGTGGCAAATTCATTAAGGAAGTAATTTCGTCATTAACAAATTTTTTAATGACGCAGTTGTTCATAACAGTGTCAAATTCACATATCAAATATAATAGACATATTTAAAAAATTTAATTTTAAATTGGAGGCTTAATTTGATTATGAGCATTTTATTCAAAGCAAGTAATTGTCCAAAACAAAAAAAAAAATTGTTAAAGCAACTGATTAAAGAAAAATATTACAAAAATGCTGGCCTTTCAGAAAGGCTAGGAAGTAATTCCGCCAATAATAAGCCGTAATACAAAACAATTGAGTATATTTATCACATTTATTTATGTAATATTAAAATATTTTGTTTAATTTACATTAAATGTTAAAAAAATTTGTTAAAGCAACTAATTAAAAAAAACACGGCCTTTATAGGCCGAGCATATTTGGTGTTAATATATTTATATAACAATTAAAAATTAATAAACAGTTTATACATGAATCAGATATAATGATGATATTCTTATGTGGCTATATTTATTAGAAAAACTAACAAAATTCATATATAAACATATACTGTATATATATTAACAATTTCATATACAACAAATAGTACAATACTTACTAAAACTTTTACATAGAACCAACTAATAAATAAAGATACAAATGGAAATTTCATTTAATCAATTAAATGAAATCGAACAATTAGATTATTTAACATGAAAATTAAATTTCCTATACTAATGCATCTGTTTTTAAAAAAATCATAACTTATACAAGACAATAATAAAACAATAGAAAAAAACAATACAAAATAAGAGTTAAAAATACTATAGACAAAAAATTTAAAACTATTATATAATAAAAAAGACAGACTCCAACATTATAAATATAATATATTCACTTTTGATAAAAAAAAATTAAAATCAAATAACATTTGACAAAGATATTTTAACATTATACAGAACTTCTAATTATATTATTTAAAGTAATATTCTTTATTAAACACAAATTATATTTACATAATTACAAAGGTTATATTAAGTTTGTCTAACAACATTTCTTCAAAACTGTCATAATACTCAAGGCATTTTTCTCATTATCTGATACATTTTTTTTTTTACCTTACTAATACATTCTTAGACTGGAAATGGGTTTTCCTACCATATTTCACATGTGGACGGAGCAGTTCCTCCCCACACCGATTCAATAGTATTCCTAGGCCAATATTTTAAACATACATTAAAGTAATCATTCCAATCTCTATCTAGCTTTCTCAGCCAATTGAATTTTTTATTGTCAAAAACCAAAGAGTATCTAATTACCCATACTGTTTTCAATGAATGGATTATAACATTTGCATTATGTGGGTTGAAAGTAATCACACAATGTACCATATAAGAATTATATTGTTTTACATCACATAGCTTATAAATGAATATCCATACAAATATAACTTTCTTTTTATAAATAAAATCTTAAGGAGATAGTAAAGGCATATGAAAGGAAAGTGATGTCTATTTTGTGAACCTGTAAAAAGGAATGTCAGATGTGTCTGAATTATTAGTAATACCAGATTATTTGAAGCATAAATATCCAAAATTTTTGAAATGATTAGTTTCAAAGATATTGCATTCAATAAACAAAATCTGTCAGAACAAACTGTGATCAAAAATCATTAAGAGAAGATGAAGACATTATAAAAGACTGCAAGTAAACATACACATTCTATCTGTGAGTTTAATATCAACAAATCAAAAATCCTTCTCCTTTTTCTTTTCAAAAACTTTATTTATTATATCAATACTGAACATATATATATGTTTATATAATACAAAACTCCAACGTTTCAACTGTTTTTTTCCCCATACAGTCATTTTCAAGGATCTGTAAGTATAATATGAATTTAACAATAGTTGACTGAGTCATCATTTCAAAATCACTGCTAGTGAGCATAAAAACTGGAAAAACAATGACCAGAAGCAAATATTACTTTCTGCCAAACCATAATTTATACTTTTCCCAATCAGTGGAAAGATTTATATTCAGTGATTGACAAAAAAGCCTATCAATATTCATGTAAAATGAAGTGATAAACAAAAATATTTATACTTACATAGCTGTTTAATCAAAGTTTTAAACAAAAGTATTCTATTTGGGAAAAAAAAATTGAATTAAACAACTATGATAATTATAAAATAACATTTCCCTTACTAATATACTTTTCAAAAAGTAAAAAAACAAAAAAAACAAAAAACAAACACCCACCACTGACAATACAAAAATAAAAGCAAACATAATATTTAATAAGAATTTAGAATGATTAAATAAAAATGATCATTACAATCTGACAAATTGTCATTTATAATATATTTAAATAAATGTAAAATATAATACATATGATAATGAAGTATCAAATGTAAATAAAATTTTATATATTTTAATATTATACTATCTTCCAATATCTTTAAACAACATTTTCTTCTTTTCCTAATGTATTTTATTTTATAAAAGAAAAATTTAAAACTTAATTATTCTTGTCAAAAATATATGCCATGTTAACTGAATGCTATGAAGTCAAAATAGTAGTATCATGTATCATATAAAAAAATCTCAACCTAAATATTTTCCTCATACAACTAAAAAATAAATAAAACTTTTACATGTAAAATAGTAACTTATTTAATCCAATGTTGAAAATCAGAGAAAATAAGCAATTTAATAACTACAAGTTTGAGATAAGACAAAAAAATTAAGATTAAGATCAGGGTCTCCCCTAATTCAGCATTAAGATAATTCATTATTAGTTTTAGAAATAATATAAGGAAATAGTTTTTCTATTAAAAGATAGAAATCAAAAACAAGATCATGTATATACAACCTTTAAAAAACTATAATTCCCTCTGTTCTTTTCACAATGTTTTATTTAACTCCTTTAAATATTTCAACTGCCTAAAAATTTTATTCAGATCGAAAAAAACAATTGTAATATATTATTTCTTTATATAAACAAACAATAACTTATTTTATATTTATCTATGTTGTATGTTTATGTAAAGAAATGATATAATACAACAGCTTTTCAGATATGAAGACTGCTAGAGAAATTAAATAAAACATTATGAAAAGTTTATTAGGAACAGTGAAATTATTTTTGAAGATATAATGTAAACAATAAAAAAGAAGAGGAATATTTTATATACTATTAATATAAATTCAACCCACAAAGAATACGAATAATTATGTACATGAGAAAGTAAACCTAAATTTTGGAACATATTTAAGAGATTTTTAAAACAATAAATTAGAATAATTGATATTAAATACATTAAATATGTGCTTGCTTTCTCTCATTTATTTTGAACTTTATAATTTATTATATATTTTTTAAATTTCATTTTATTTTTTTATTTAATAGAGTTTATTTAAAAAAATAGACATATGTGTGTGTTTTCTTTTTTGATAATCATAAATTTAATCTTTAGTAAACAACATAAAACACATTCTAACAAAAACATAAATTTGTTTGCTAATAGTAATTACTTTGAAACATAATAACTAGAAGAAACATTTTCATATTTGTAAAAAAAACAATGTGGCTTATACTATCTAAAAAAAAAAAAGTAAATATAATTATCTAACAGTAGAAAGCATAAAGAGCAATGATTGTTTACAACAAAGATAATACATTGACATAATTTAAAATATGACATTGCTATATAACACTGGTATTTTACAAAGTGAGCTACTTTTCTATACTAAACTATTCAGAAATCTACTCTCGTATATAGATCATGACATCTGAATGCACTCACCCACTTTGGAGGACCCATTCTACCAGCTCTAAAAACTTTAAAAAAAAACTAAAAATTTGTGTATTTAAAAATTTATTTATCACTATTAATTATTTTAATACAAATAAAACACGTATATTGTAATAAAATATATTTATTTCTATATTTTGGAAACCCAAAGTTAGGAAAAAACAACAGATTGATTACAAACTTACAAGTCACAAGAAATGATGATTGATTAAAAACTGCAATATCCAGTACTAGTCGGATATATATATATGGTCGAGGTTCGAGTGAGATTTATCGCACTCAACAGCGACAAGTAATTATATAATTAAACACACGAACACGGTAGTGGAGTTAATAGGTTTATATACATAAATACATATACAAGGATTAATATATAATACAATTATTACAAAGGTAAACTGACTAACACATTATTATACAACTCTAGTCTTAAAGGCCCGCAGGCTTACAATAAACAATATTAAAGTCTATACGACCTGTAATGGTCCCTAGGTCTACTTTAGTACGTTCGGAGGTAGACCTCTCCGCGAGACGAGCTGAAAGTGAAGTAGTGTCTGTGCACTCAGGAAAACGCATCCATTCCTCAACTTCACCTAGCAAGTCTAACCTTGTTTTTTCCCGCCGTCCCGGTTTGTAACACTCTCTATTTCCATTGGTCATCCCATGACACGAGGTACAAAGTGGTCAGTCTGGTTATCTCTGACCAACCTTAATCATTTCTGTGATGCCTTTAGCATAAACGCACATACTTGAATATTTGTAATAGTTACATTATTATTGCGTATCTCTGTTAATAAGCATACACACACATACTTGTATTCATTTGTAACAGTTACATTATTATTGCGTGTATCTGTTAATACACACACATATATGGAGTTAATAGAGTTATTATTATTGCGTGTATATGTGAATACACACACACATAGCACGCCTCCCCCAAGTTCAGCGACGTAACATTTTTTTTTTTTAAAAAAAAAGATTTTTTTTCATTTCTTCTTCTCTGAACTTAACACATAATCGTGCAGGCGGAGGGGAATTTTTGTTCTCCTCTTTGCGCGTGGGGGTGATTTAGTTTCACCATCTGTAACTATTTCATTTTCTTCACTATTTTGATTTTCCTCGTCAGCAGTAATGATTTCTGTTTCACTTTTAGTTTCATAGTGAGTATCATTTTCTTTGTCATCATTACTTTTAAACAATTGCGGAGTGCATTCTGTTATTGCACTCTTGCGCAATTGGTTAATGTGCTTACGTAATATTTTGCCGTCTGCCATACGAACAGCAACCACTTGTTTACTTAAATGGCGTACAACGTATGCTTGAGTCCACGATTTATTTAAATTATTTTTCACCCAGATTCGTTCATCAGGTGAAAATTTGTTGTTTACTGTAATCGGCATTTGATGCTCTTTTGATGGCATTATTGCTGAGAGTTTTGTGCGTAACTTCCGGCCTAAATATTTTTCTGCAGGTGATCTGCCCGTTTTAGCTGTGGGTGTGGAATGCTGATATAGCAACGCCATGAAAATTGCCTCTTGGAGTCTTCCTTTTCCCAATTTATTCATGGATGACTTTAAGCTTTGTACCGCTTTCTCGGCCAGTCCATTTGATTGGGGGTGGTAGGGAGGGGTAAGGATGTGTTTAATCCCCCATTCCTGCATAAATTCGGCAAATTTTTCAGACGTGAAACCGGTTCCATTATCGGATACGAGGGTTTCCGGTAGCCCATGGTATGAAAAAATTTCCATGAGCTTGTCCAGTGTCTCATCCGAACTTGTGTTTTTCACTGTTTTATATTCTGACCATCCTGAGTAGGCATCGACCACTACCAGAAATAATTGTCCGTGGATTGGACCGCAGTGGTCAATGTGAATTCTCTGCCAAGGTTTCTCTGCTTCTTTCCATGCTTCATATTTCGCTGGGGGTGCTTTTGCACATGACTGACAGCTAGAACATTTTTTTATGAATGTTTCTATATCAGTGGTGATTCTCGGCCACCATACATAACTACGGGCTAACGCTTTTGCTGACAATGCCTGGATGACCTTCATGTAATAAATTTAGCATGTGCGTCTGCCTATTTTTGGTATTAGGACCTGATCGCCTTTAAGTGCAACCTTTACATATTGATAGTTTTTGCGACTTTCCAAGCTCTATGTGCAAAAACGGAGGACGTTGTGCTGGCCAGCCTCTTCTAATTTTCTCCATCAGCCATTTGTAGCCAGGTCTTCATTGGTCCATGCGCTCTTGGCTATAAGAGTCTGGCTTTGAAGGCGTCATGTTGTCTTTTGCTTGTAGTGTTTCTGAGTTGTCAGGCATTGGGTAGGTGGCGACCTAGTTTCCCTTTATATTCAGCTGTAATCTACCCAGAGAGTATGTTAATCCATCTCAACATGGGGTGAGGTGTTCGATTTTTTGTGCCTAAAATTCCAGAGTGGTTGTGGTCTGTCTGTTTGAAGTAATCTGGTGGATTTAAATCAATATCTTCTTGCTATATTTTTTTCGCTGCACTCGGGGCATATTACTGCCCCACTCCATATTCTGCTGTTTTAGATAAAATATTGAATATTTGTAATAGTTACATTATTATTGTATCTCTGTTAATAATACACACATATTGATTCATTTGTAAAGTTACATTATTATTGGGTATCTGTTAATCCAACATATATGGAGTAATAGAGTTATTATTATTGGTGTATATGTGAATACACACACACATAGCAAAAACAAACAAAAAAAATAATAATATGAAATTTGGCACTGTTTGGACTTTGCAATATTTTCAGTCAGCTTGATATGAAGAAGTTGGTCAACTGCAGACAATCATTCAAATGATCATTTGTAATTTGTTTTCTTAATTAATTTTTTATGACATTAGTATTTGAAAAATGGATTCTGACAAGTATGTCAGTCCGAAACATACCAGAATTTTTCACCCAATATCAGTTAATATTGGAAATTTTTCATGTGTATACTTCCAAATGACTTCATTGTTTATTAATTTTAAAAGAAAACAATTCTGAATGTCTATTGTCTCAAGTTCTATTTCAGGTTGGTTTATTTCAAACAGCCCACTAATTTTATTTGAAATTTCTGTGATGTTAAAGTTTTCTTAAAATGGATTATTGATAAAAGAGCTTTAAATCTTGAATTTATTTCATCAACTAATTCTATTTCGTAAAAGATTGTACATACATATGAGATATTTATGCAACATATAAGAAATTTATTTAGTATGAAACTTATATATTATTATTTAAGCTAAATTTGAACACAGATATTAAAAATAATAATAATAATTAATAAGATTAAATGTGGTTTGAACATAACAAAATGAATCTTTTACATCATACTGCATAGATGTCTGCATTCACATACATATGCCATCTGTACTACTTCCTTCTCCAGTCTCTACCTGGATCTCATGGTTATCTTGCTGATCCCTGTGATAGTTACAATACACACACACACACATAATAATATTTGTCATTTTAAATAAAAAATAAATCAAACTATCCATGTGGAAAAATATTGAGGCAGGACCTGATTTGTCAATAATATATGTGAAAACATATCAAATCAAAAAAGATTGATCTGTGTAAAAAAATAATATTATATCTATGGCACTGATTTCAGAATGAAATAAAGTAGACAGAAGATATGAAAAAATGCTTGCATAAACAATGGATCGACATTTCAGTGTATGTATATAAAATTAGTATAAACCGCTATTATACATATAGTAACTAAAAAAGCAAATACTGCCTACTGCTATTAATAGTAATAATAAATAAAAGAGAAAATCATATAACACTACAATACTAGCCAAAATACAAAATTTTACTAAAATTCTTCCATAACCATGCTTTCATCTGTTATCAGATAAATCTTTTCAAGGGAACATATATCTACAAAACAAAACAGCCCTTCCCATTATTCACTTAAAAAACCAACTTCTTTTAACATCAAAGGATGCTTTCATAAGATTGGTAATCTCAAATTCAAGTAAATCTATCATCAGTTTCCATTAACAACAAAGGATGCATTTATGAGATTGGTGGCCTCAGACTCAAAAAATTTATTATCAGATTTTTTTTTTATCCTTTTAAAACTCTGATGATAAATTTTCTTAAATCTGAGGCCACCAATCTCATGAAGACATTCTTTGATGTTAAAGGAAGTTGGTTTTTGAAATGAATGATGGAAAGAGATATTTTATTTTGTATATATATATATGTTGTTTATATCTTGTTGAATTTCAGATGAAACCATGGTCGTGGAAAAATTTTAGTGAAATTTTTTTTTTTTTTTTGGTTAGTATTGTAGTGTTATATGATTTTCTATTTTATGTAATAACTAAATATATAAATCATAATAATTTTTAATTTTAAAACATTAAAGAGAAATTTGAATTCTTTATATATTATTGCAACACATTTTTTTTAACTGCTTTCAAAAGAGATACAATAATTTAATATTTAAAATTAAGTTATCAAGATTTATATATGTAGTTATTACAAACATACACACAAATTTATTTACAAACATATCTTTAACATTTCTCAATAACTTCTAGTACCGAAAAGATGGTTAATGGGATCCAGATGAAATTTTAGTATAATGCTAATATTTATAGTAAGGAAATGTATACATGGATAAATCTGATATATATCTTTACATATACATATATAAATATCAGTTCTTTAAATAAAATAAAATCCATAATACAATGAATAACATAAAAATAGTCTTGAAAGATATATTACTTACTTTGCTAATTTGATGAGGTAAGTTTTATTATCAATGTCATAAACTTGTACAACTCTCATTCCAGTCAAACTAGATAAATATTTAATAAAAATTTAATATATTTAATTAACTATACAATTTAATAACTAAGGTAAAAAAAGTGTTTTAAATTTAAAACTTACAAAGCATTGATTTCTTTTACAGAAGCTACTAAATCAACTGTTGTAAATCTTGTTTTCATTTTGTGAGTTTACTACTTATAATAAAACATTTACCTATAAAATAGTTTTAAAAAAATTTCTTTAAAAAAATAAAAATTGCATGTGTAAGACATATAATATACATATGTAAATATTAAAAATTTTAATGAATTTTTTTATATATTTTTAAAGTTAAATTTCAATTATGATATAACCCAACAAAGTCCATAAAAAAATCTTCTAATAACATATTTACGCAATATGTTAATGGTATATGTTTCACATAAAGAAATATACTTTTACAAATACAGATATTTTTATTTCACAGCACTTTTGACAGTTTCTAATATTTTTTAGATGTTATTAAGTCAAATTCTACTGACTGTATAAAAGACATGCTTTCAGAATTATCCGCCATGTTCAAAACTTCCAAAAAACATTTATTAGGGTGATGTTTTAATTCATGCATCTTCTTGTGATGGTAAAATTTATAGTAATTTTAATATTCTTACTCACACAATCCAACGTGGTTATACCTTTACTTATCTTTTTTTTTTTAAAAAAAAAAAATGCAATAGACTAAACAATTCTGACATCACTTTTAAAGATAATTCCTCAAAACTAGAAATTTTTTTCTAACATTTTCAATGGAAATTTACAATATATTGATGTACAATGAACTTTTTGATATCAGGATTATTTGTTACTGATAAATGATCCATGATGGCAAGGATGTTTTTACATCAATTTTAAAATTGAGCTGCCTTATCTATTCATGCATATGTTCAATATAATCTGTCTAATAATGATTTTCAGGTCTTTATATAAATTATTTTTAATTTAAATAGAAATTTGTATGAGATCAGATTTATAATTTACATATTTATGAATATATGTTAGACACACTCCTTTCTAAACAGTCAATAAAAAACTAATTTGAAAATATGGAATTAACATAAAAGATGATATGCTTCATTTTTAAATTAAAAAAAAAAACCCACTTAACTGCAAGTGAGATGGCTGATGAAAAGAACCATAAACTGATGCTGAGATTACTGTTTTTATAATAAGTAAAAAAAACAAACAATAAGAACAATTGTCTCAAGAAACCAAGTAATATTACACCTCTAAATGGCAGATTAAGTGTGGAAGTTTCATTCAATTGATCAAACTTGTGATGAATCTGTTACTCTTATCTCTAAACTATATCACGCTATGTTTTGCATATAAAAATTTTGAGCTCGAAAAAAAATTGTACTCAATAATTGTATGGTGAGCCAAGTTGATTATGTATCGGTAACCTAAAATATATATTGTATCAGTTGCTTCTATCTTCTTTTGACCACCGAGTACGCTACTAAGTCACTAACAATCTAGAAAATTTAATTTACGGTGATCAAAAGTTAACAATGATGATGAATGCCACCAATTCGACCCAGGGAGAAAAAGAGATCTTTAACACTGTCAAACAATTGAGAAAAGAATACAAAAACAAACATCAGTCAAAATAATTTTAAATGATTTCATAGTTTATTAAATTTAGAATAATAAATTCCAGGCAAACAAAAATATAAAAGTTTGACGTAGATTTCTACAGCATATTCATCAGAGAGTGTCCCCGAGTTTTGAAACATTAAATACCCTGGCAGATAAGATCATTTTCTCACCTATAATTTAAAAAGAGGGATTTATAATATCTTCCTGCTAGCGGTTTCTAAAAACCAATTCCAGTTTCCCTATTTAGAGATTTCAAAAATAAAGCAGTCTTGTAGAGAATACAACAAAATGTCATATGTCTGCAGAACAGCTTATAAATGACCATGTTCAAGATCATTAATGCTGATTCCAATAGAAGAAAGAAAAATATAACAAGAAAAGATTACAATTTTATGTAATCTTAAGTAGAAAAAACTCAATTTCTGATTTAAGAAAAACAGAACACTATACTCGATAAATTGCCAATCAAAAGATTTATGGTCTGCTGAAAATGCAAACCAAATATAATCAAATAAATTACAAGGAAAGAATAAAGGATAGGTAAGTTAAAAGCAAAGAATGTCTGCCAAAGCATTTATCAAGAGTTAGTAATACAAAGAGGAAAATCTAGCATATAAAATAGCAACTTGCAAAACACTCTCCGATAAACAAATATATAAAAAAAATATGGAGTCTTAAAACTAAGACTCCACTACATACAATAATAGAAAATACATAAAATAATTAGAAATATTATAGGGATATTTAAAATTTATAATAAAGGCAGGTTTCTGTTAAGATTGGAGTTGAGAGTCTAATAGAGATTTAAACCCTGGTTAGAATATGAAAATCTTTTATCTCGAGGCTTAATGTAGATTTCCTTTAGTGGGATACACAAAGTTCTTTCCAACTTGAATCCATCATGAAAGCTTTTAATTTATATCTCTTTGGTAGGGAGTGTGGAGGAGACAAGCTCTGGATCAGTTCTTGTTTAAGTTTTTATGGCATGATCTTTGAAGGAACAACTCAGGATCATGGGTGTCTTTGGGTTGATTTAGCACTGCATGTTGCAGAAAAGATTCATCATGGTGTGTAGTTTTGACAGTCTGCAGAGAATAATGCTATTTAGCAACTAGGAGTCAGTAATCTGATTTCAGCAGAATTTCCGAACAGCAGATAGTAGAAAAGTAATATTAGCAATGGTAATCTCCAGGCATGGACAGAAATTTTTGTTAAAAAATCAGACAGCACAGCGATTTGAATAAGGATCACATCTAGTGTACTAAGGAGTCGAATCACTTTTCATACTCAGCAGAAAAATAACGATAATCCGAATAATAATTAATCCTAAACCCAGGTCTATTTATGTGCACTTTTATCTTCCATGTCATCTTTAATTAGAAGTTTTTGCCCAGGGCAAATCTCTATCTCAGACTTAATCGTAATTTAAAAAATCTGCCCAGAGTTATCTTATTCAAAATTAATTAAAAAAAAAATATGCAAAATTAAGTCTCAGCTTTTCTTTTTAAAAATAAATTAAAATTAGATTACAAACAAAAATGAAAGCAACAGGAATGCAGTCAAAATTTCTTAAAATTAAAATACTTTTCTTTTCTCTTTAAAAGATTAAAACTTTTTAAATTAGAATGTTTTTATAAATAGATAAAAAAAAAAAAAAGTGTCAAAAGAAACTTATTTTTAAACTAAAAAGTAAAACTAGACAATTTTAGAATATAGCTATGTATGTGCGCTATAACACATAAAACTTTCAAATAGTTTTCTTTTAAAACTTTATAAAAACAAAAGTTAGTTTTAATTTTGCGATGGAACTTTTGAAGCAAATAAAGCATCCGGTTCAATATATACTAAGTTTGCTTGTAACCTGAAAATGTTTCATTTAGCATTGTTAAAACAGACATTACAAGCTTCTAAATATATATATAATTAATCATATTTCTTGTGTTCTAATTGACAGCAAATAAATTACTGTTATGAGAAAAGTTCTGAATTCTAGGAGTGAGTTCATCATTCCAAATGACTTAAATTTGTTTCATTAAATATTGTAATTATAAATAAACTAAAAAAGATAAAGAATTTATTATTGGAGGTTATTAAATAAGATAAGAGTATTGAGAGATGAAAAAGTTAATTTGGTGATAAAAACAAAATTAATGTAGTAAGTAAGTAAGCATTGTTTATAATAATAATAAAAAAAAAGAGAATTTTATAAATAGCTCTTTAATAGATTCTTGTATTAATAGAAATACTTCTCATACAAAACAAAAATTCTAGTAATACTTATTCAAAATCTTAAATGCATTTTCAGAAGCAAAGCATCCTCTTCAATACTGGTAAATGTGGCAGATTTAATAGTATAATGTTTGTATTTTGACGAGGATGCTTTGCATCTGAAACCATGTTTAAGAATTTGAATAGTAAGTATTCTTGAAGTTCTTGTTCCATATGCAAAATACTTCTATTAATTCTAACGTTTGAGATAGCTCTTTTGAAATTAGTAGAATGCCATTAGTAATTATACATATACATGATGATTAGTAATTATACATATACATGATGATTAGTAAATATTACTATAAAGATATAGTAATCATATCAAAAAAGTAAATTGAAACTAAAAACCTCATACATATTAAATGATAATGGAAACTTTGCATAGTTCAGTGCAAGGTTGGACTCAAGAGCTAGAGATTCCTGGATAGAAGATGAATTCTGTCATTTCTGGTGCTCAAATATCACATCATCTCACAAGTGACAAATTATTTGAGTATTTTTTAATTAATGTAAATGGAAAATTGAAATAAATTTAGTAAATAAACTTTAAAATATTATGGATTAGAATTTTAAAATGAGAAGTAAAATATTAATAATTTATAATATATTTAAAAACAAGTTTTAATATATATGAATACATCATGAAAATGATATAGATTCAAAACAAAAATTCATAAAGGTAGAACTGAAACTAAATTTTAATTCCAAATTCTTAAGGGTGGGTGGGTGGAGATAAATCATTAATAAATTAAATGGAAAAATTATAACAATTTCAAAATTTTTTGAATAAAAAATAATAACAGTAATATAATAATTTAAATTCAAGTGGAAGACAAAAAATATTCAGTACATTTAAAAAAAAACTGGAACAGACAAATAGGCATAAGAAAAATAATAACACCAAAACAACTTTGGTTTAACAATGACATAATGAATCAAATGCTAAAAAACGATCTATTTAAATACTAAAACCGATAGAAATATAATTCAAAATTTTTATATTGAGTTGAGATGTAGTAACTGATGAAACTAAACAAACATATAGACTATTGAAAATTACAATAAAATTGAGAAGTTACAAATAAGATAGATAGAATTTACAGCAGAATAAAACATTTTGAGTAAAGCAAGCTGGAACACAAGAAAGAAACAAATGAAGGCAAAGTATGATAAAATATTAGTGGAGAAGATAGATACACTGAAAATGATGGAAATGTATGTTACTGATTCATATATTAAAATATCCTCATGTATGATGCAATAATAGTTGGGAAGATCTAATTTATAGCTAGAATGAAAGCAAAGCAAAGTGATAAAATTTCAGTAGAATTACTAAATTTTTGAAAAAATAAAAGTTAGGAGAATTAATTTATGTTTGTAATATAAATTATATTTCACTGGAGTAGACATATTTCTATCTAAAAAAGCAGAAGGATTAGAAACAAGAGATACAATTGATGCACATTAATTTTGATAAAGTGGATTGTTTTGGATATTTTGAAGAAAGGTAGAAGTTATAAAAGATAAATTTTAGAAAATGCAAATATAAAATATATTTAAGATTAGGAGTATGTCTCAGTTTTTTTTAAATAATTATTTAAATGAACTGGTAAATGAATATTGTTCTAATGTGGATAAAGTGAACAAAAGCAACAGAAAGCTTTAAAGCATCTGTTTTCATGATAGTATAGTGATGCTTGCAAATATCAAAAATGGTTTAAGAAAATATAATCTAAGACTGATGAAATCAGAAAAAAGTTTGTGCTGAAAATATTATATATCTAAATCTATTTTAAAATGATAAATATAATTGGAAAAAATAAAAATGAAAAGTGATCGTTAGACATAAAGCTACATAAGTGCATTTATTTATTTATAAAATTGATTAAGTAATGATGGAAATAGTTACAAAGCTACTAGAATAAAAATTTCAATAGCAAAACAGACTAATGTTAAAATTAATAAAGAAGATAGTTAAACATTTTTTTAGTGAAGCTTTATACTGAATAGGGTTAGACAGAAGAAAACATTAAATGGTTGTAAGATGTTGATTTAGACAAAAATTAAAGATAAATTTGAAGAATAAAGCATATAATAATGCAACGTAGGAAAAAAAAATGGAAAAAAGATTATTAAAAAAAAAATCAGGAAAAAAACAAACAAACTGGATTGAGTTCATACTCAAAGGTAGAGAAATGAAAGAAATACATATGTGGAAAAGAGAAAAAGATGCTTTTACTATATAGAGAAAAATAGATGTAAGGCATGTATATATTGGCAAACAATTAATAATGTCATATAAGAAATTTTTTAAATGACTACAAGTAAACTGTGATTCTTAATATATATATATTGTAACCTCTAAATCTAAATTTGTTTGGAAGAGACTGTCAGTAAGAGGTTAACTGTTCTAAAACGATTGATGTGAAACTGTAGACTCATTTCCGATTGCGTATACTGATAACGCATTTGCATATGGTTGAGTCTTTATAAGACTCTAATCCATACAAACGAACTCACTCCATATTTTCCAAACAAAATAAATAAACAATGTAATAAATATTTATTAAGATTTATTGTAAAAATTATCTCAGGATTTTTCTCTAATAAGCATTTACTACTATCAAGACGAATATGCAGGGATTTTTATGAAGGCATTCTACTTGTAACTTATTGGATTCCAATTCAAATAGCAAATATAAAAAAAATATTTAAGTAACCTTAAATGAATCAGCAATATGATGTCTTGATCTGAACTTCAATGGTATCAAATGTCACAGGCAGACATACTGTTGCATTCTAATAAATAAAATTAAAAATGAAAGTTCGCAGATAAAAACTTCTTTTTTAAGAATTAAAAATTGAAAATTAAGTCATCTAAACTGTATATATATAAAATTGCACAGATGAAAAATTATTAAAGAAAACTTTATTAAAGAAAAAAAAGTATTTTAAAACAATTTTCAGAAAAAAAAATTTAAAAGATTTAAAGATAAAAATATATCTTTAAGAATGCATATAATTTAATTAATGCTATTGTGTAAAATGGAAATGATTATTTTCAATTAGTAAAAGTAAACTAGTCCTTGGGCATCTCAAAATGTATAATTAAAAGTCAGATAGGAGAGAAAAAAACAATAGGAACAGAATAGCCAATAAAAGAAATCCCTCAGGAAACGGATCTCAATGAAAGGATCATCATCATCATGGCGTAATGTCCATTCGATCCGAAAGTTTAATATAAAAGGAAAAGTTTGGAAATAAATTGGAAGAGATGTGAAAGAAGAGGTGTGCTATAAGTGTTAGTGCAGAGAGAGTTGAAGGAGAAGGGATTGAAAATACACACTCTTCAATCTCTTCAGTTTTTCTTAAAAAAAAGCGAGAAAAAGACCACAGGACATCGGGGGAATTAACGCTGGATCCCAAATTGCAAGCAACTGTTAAGGATGAACTTTTTAAAATCGTAAGAACTATATATATAACTCTAATGAACATTAATTCTAAAAACTTTCCAGTAGTTAAAAACAGTAAGAACTCTAAATTCTAAACTTTTCAATATTTAAATAGAAGTAGAATTTCCTATCTGACTAAATTATTTATCAGTTATTTTTACTGAATGTATTATTTTTTTTAAAAATCATTTCCATTAATTTATTTTTTCTGTTCTTTTAAGTTTTTATTATGATTTTTTTTTGTTTTTTCTGTTAAGCTAAACTTTTAAATCATGTTAAATTTAAGTCGGGTGTGAATGGCTGCATAGATTTGTAAAGTTAAGTTAGTTTAAGGGAGGGTAAATCTTAGGTTATTTGTTTCGTAATTAAATTGGGTTAATGGATTGGATATATTGGTGTAATTAGTAAATGCAGTATAAAGATCCGCTACGTGCAGGGTCACATTATACGCTGCACTTGGGCAAAATAAGTCCTACTTCGTACTGACCATCGGAAGCAGACTATTCCCTGCTCCTTGGATCATCCCTTTAGCCTATGAAATGAGATAGTAAGACGACAAAAAGGGCCACAATCCCTTCCTATGGAGTTTTTTTTTTTATTGTTCTTCTCGCCAGACAGATGTAACATTCCTGTACTGGACGAGACAATTTCTTCTCTATAACCATGCTGTTCAGATGTGCATTCCTGACAGTATATTATGCTGTTGTATTCATGCTGCATTGAATACATCGATATATCAGATAGATTGACGTTGGTTTGATTGCGAATTTTTGGCCTAAGGTTAAATAAGGGATAGAATATTTTCTTTTCAAATGCAATCTATTGTAATGTTTATTTATATACGTTGCAAATATATTGGCATTTGGTAAAAGCTAAAAAGATAAAAATAAATTTAGATTTTTTTTTTTGACTAATTTTTTTTTTTAAAAAAAATAACGTACAATGAAAGTTAAATTATTCTTTCGTTTTTTTTTTATGTAATTAAAAATAGAAGTTAGAATTGGAGAGAACAAAAGACAAATTACCAATCTAGATAAGAGAAAGTAAAAATATTTCAACTAATTAAAGATGGCAGAATTATGCTGAAAAAATAAAGATTTTGTAACATAAATTTTATAAAGAATATATAGATTATCAATGTATATTTTGACAAACAAAAGATATGCGCAGAAGTCTGAAAACCGGGCCTCTAGTATAAAAGGCAGAGGTCAGTTTGAAGAAGGTCTTGTTCGTTGGTTTCTCTAGTTGGTCTTGGATAACAATAATATATCCAAGAACGCTCTACGCTGAAGTAATTCGGCATGTCAAAGTGAACCGGAGCTTCTGAAGACATCGTGCCTGAAGATGTATACCAGAAAAGCTTTCGTGACCGACTAGGAGAATGGACTGCAAGATCAACTAATAATCAAAGGCCGTGAGCTCATTTTAACTCCGAAAAACTATGCATAGTTATCTACAACCATCGTGAATTCACTAAAACTTACTGGTAAGTTATGCTTCATTATCCTGATTGTGACAAATTTAAGCGTTCGCAAACAATTCTTAAAAATATACGTATAAAAGGATCCCGATAGTGACTTTAATTTAATTGATCAAGAGACTCTTATTTAACCAAGAACTTTTTAATTGTTTAACTGTTATTTATTTTATTAATATTTCACATCTGAATTAAATGTGTTCTCTCCAATTTATTTGATAAATAATTTATATCAAACATTTTTTTAATCTATTAGAATAAAAATATTTCTAATACCAATTTTCATTTGTACGTTATTAATAATAGTTATTATTTTTTATTATTAAATTTATTATTAGTTTAATAAGATTTAAAACGTAATTTACCTTTGCCAATATGTTTCAATAAGCCCAGGAATAATAATCTTAAAAAAAATAATTCTCATTACGGTATGATGTAATACCGATTAAGTTAAAAGTATTCTTTCTTTTTTTATTTGCGAGACGTGCTGGCGATAGATTTCAGCGGTTTCTTTAGAATAAAAGGACCTGGCGCCCATATGGAATAAATTAAAAGCTGATTTCGTCAATAGCATAATTCTCAACAATTAATAGGCCAAGTTTGATCAGGAAATATAGTTATGTTTTTTAGAAATAGAAATACAACTTTCTTCTTTTCGACATAACTTGATCAACTCGCGCGCAGTTTATATTAGCGTGTAGAGGCCTAGCAAAACGGAAAACGTTATACTATGTAGTCTATCCATACTCAACACTAATAAAATATTAAATTCATCTGTGCAAATGTTAAAAAAAAGTTAAATTGTAAATTAAAATCTAAAGTAAAGTTATAATGTTGTATAAAAAAAAATTAAAGTAAACATACTAAAATAATATTGCTAAATTTTATATATGTTTAATAAATGTTTGTGTGTGTTATTACTGGCAGTGGCTTATTTTTTTTTTATATTGAAAATATATTTTAATAAGAAAGTATACATTATCTCTGCTGCTCCGCGAGCTAGTGACTGAGGCTAATGGTTGAAATATAAAATAAAGTGGGATCTTAACTTACGTATCTGCCTACTATATAAATTTTTCAGATTCAAATAGTCTGGTGGCACCCTGTATGGCATATATGGAAAATTCCACTTCTTCCCCGACCGTTATATATTAGATATATTTTTATCTTTAAATTTTTTTTTTTCCTGAAAATTGTTTAAATACTTTTTTTTCTTTAATAAAGTTTTCTTTTAATAATTTTTCATCTGTGCGATTTTATATATATACAATTTAGATGACTTTTAATTTTCAATTTTTAATTCTTAAAAAAAAGTTTTTATCTGCGAACTTTTATTTTTAATTTTATTTATTAGAATGTAATGGCATGTGTGCCCGTTACACAAAGTAACGATCAAAGAATAATGCCACATAATTTAATAAAAATAACAAAATTGTTTCTTTCATGTAAATAACAAAACAAAATAATAATAAATACAAATCAGCACTATATGACAGCAAATATCAAAGATAAATATTTATAATGTGAAATACTAGAGATAAATGTTTATGGTTCTCTTTAAAATGTATGTGGTGTATTGATTATAACTACATTTGATGTATAAACTCAAAATATATGTGGCAATACAATATACATGATAGGAGATTGATTGCTATTTTATCCCACATTTACTTTGATCATATAATCAAATTAAGTATTTTAAAAACTTTAAATTTAATACTTACACATTTGCCACTTTACCTATTCACTCAAATTTGAATTCAAATTTTTATTACTGTAAGGTTTATTCTGGGAGTGGTATATAAATTATATCATAGCAGCAAATCTTAACTCATAATTTTAAATTAATTATAGCATATATTTTATCACATAGTATTTGGTGATCCAAATATAAATAATCTTTACCATGAAAATGTACTAATTCTTCTAGAGTTTTACATGAACGTGGATCGAGAAAGAAACTTTAAAAGAAAAATCACAAATGATGAAATGTAACTTAATATTTATCTTTTAAATCAACTTGAAATGATGATTAAAAAAAATGCAATCTCTCGGTACCCAAAGATTTAATCTGTATTCATTCTCACTTATCTATCACAATATACTCTTTAAATATATATTACTGGATTCCCAACCAAGCTTTATGGTTAGATTTGGTATATTTATTACTCTAATAATTTATTAAACTATTCATAAAAAAAACATAATTAACTAATACATCGTTCATATAAAGTTTACATGTGATTACATTAATATTTAATACTTTATAACCTAGCTCAAAATTGCACATACAAATATAAGTTTTTTTTTATTTACCTTCATGTAAACAAATACATTTATAATTAGATATATGTTACAATTACATAGTACGAATAAAGTATAGTTCAATTTTTTTTAAAAATAAATGCAAATTCCTGCAGGTGTGTGATGTGATGCACTGTGACTTCTCCTTAAACAAGTCATGAGTCTCACAGCAGCTATGCGCAGAGAAACCTGTTAGCCACTTTACCTTCCCTTTCCATTCTCAACCCTAAGTTTTCCCATAATCTGCTCCATCCCATTTCCACAACATAATCTTTGTCAACTCCATGACCTTCATATCTAAATCCTCCTTATCTTTTCCCAAACCTAGCTTAAAAACCAATAATTCACTTTCTGTATAATCACTTTGTTCATATTTAATCTTCCATAACTTCATTATTTGTACCCTTTCTGCTTCTATGTGATGTACCGTGACTTCTCCTTAAATGGAGTTAGGAATCTTTCAGCAACTATGCCCAAAAAAACCTGTTAGCCACTTTACCTTCCCCTTCTATTCCCCACCCTAAACTTTTCCATAATCTGCTCCATCCCATTTCCACAACATAATCTTTGTCAACTCTATGGCCTTTATATCTAAATCCACCTTATCTTTTTCCAAACCCAGCATAAAAACCAATAACCCACTTTCTGTACAATCACTTTGTTCATATTTATTCTCCCATAACTTCTTTATTTGCACCCTTTCTGCTTTCAAACATCTACATTCAATCAACAAATGCCTAATATTTTCTATATCTTCCTTACACAATTTGCAAACTAAATCACTCGTATTTTTCCATTTACATGTATATTCTCTTGTTGCTAAAGATCCCGTTCGAGCCTTAAACAATAAGCTACTTTCCTTACTATTATCATAAATTAACACGCACCCAATGTTCCGTTTACTTCTATATATATTTAAACTCTTTTTACTCTCCATACTAGTTCTCCATCTCTCCAACTCCCTAATCTTTATTAATGCATCTATTCTTTTATCCCATTCCTTACCACTATAACACTCAACAATCCTCCTAAGTATACTGATATAAATTTTTTATCCAAATCCTTTGCATACAGCATTACCTTTCTCACCATCTTGTTGCCTGCCCTTTACTCATAACCCAATTAAATACTATTTTGGCTATTCTTTTATCACCCATAAACTGCAACCTACCAAACATTTTCATTTTACTTTTTGCATCTCTCATATAAAAACTTGACCATCCCATTTCTCCTTGAATTGCTTCCTTTGCTGTCCACACCTCTGCATTTAATGCATGTCTTCCTATTTCCCTTTGTACTTTCTCTAAATAATCTAATACCCTTTTACTAACACATAATGCATCATTACCATATGTTAACCCTGCTACTACAACTCCCTTTCATACAATTCTAGCTATATCATATTTATTATATGAAAATACTGTTAATTTCTTGACTAAACCCTTTCTTTTCTTTGCTTCATTTACCAATTTTTTCTCCCATTCAACCAAGCAATTTTCCTGATTACTTAAGACGATTCCCAAATAACTATATCTATCCACCACACTTAACTTTATATCCCCAATGAAAATTCTACATCTTCTCTTTCCCCATTATTAATCATTATATTTGATTTTTCTTCACTAAATTTAATCCCCATCTCTTTACCCACCCTTGCACATGTCCTCAGCATAACTTCCATATCTTCTCTTCTTTCTGCACACAAAAAAAATATCATGCACAAAAAAAAAGACCCAGCAAAATATATACTCCCTTGCCACCCATTAATGGTATCACTATCCCTCTTCCTAATCTTTCTATTGCTTTCTTCATTTCACTCAAATAAAACAAAAACAAAATAGGTGACACAGGGCATCCTTGTCTTAATCCCACCCCATTTTTAACTTTAACTGATTCTATATTCCCTAATTGGTAAGTATAGTAATTATTTTCATATAATTTCTTAATATTTACTAATGCTTCATCCATTCCCAAATTTGCTAACCTTACCCATAATCTATTTCTATTTACTCTATCATATGCCTTCTCTATATCTATAAAACTCATACATAACAATCTACCTGAATTCCTACTCGTATCCATAAGTTGTGTAACTACAAATAAACTATCTCCTATGCGCCTATCTGACCTAAAACCTCCTTGCATTTCCCCCATTACATTATTCTCTTCCATCCATTTTACAATTCTTCCAGCCACCATATATGAGAAAACTTCATATAAAACTGATGTTACCGCTATCGTTCTATAATTATTTAACTTTCTATGATCCTTACCCTTTCCTTTAAATAATAATCTTATTCTTGTATTACTCCAACTCCCCGGAAAAACTCTCTTCTGTGCCATCTTATTAAAACATAATAACTTTGCTTTTGTTCTATGCCCTAAGTTTATTACCATCTCTGCTGCCCATCCATCTAAATCTCTCGCCTTTCCACTTTTCAATCTTTTCCCGGCGTCAATCAGTTCATTTTTTGTGAACCTAATGTTCCCATTACTAAATGCTTTCATGTTTTCTATCACTAAGTCCTTCACATATCCATTATATATCTATTTAAGATTCTCTTCAACTCTTTTCTAGAGTTACACTCTATTCCCTCATCATCTATTAATACTATCTCTCTCTCCCCTACATTTCTCCTTTTAATGTAATTCCAAAATTATAGGATGAAAACAACTTTTCGCCCTCTATTTTAAAAAAATTGAACTATAGTTTAATCGCACTATGTAATTTTAAAGTATATCTAACTATAAATATATTTTTTACATGGAGGTTAATAAAAAACAAGAAAAACTTACATTTTTATGCGTAGTTTTGAGCTATGCACACGAGGAGATTCCCGAAAACGATGGCATCTTCGTACCCCTAAATGCAAATTCCTGCAGATAGCATGAAAACAAAGCTCTGCTGGTATCAAATTCGTATTTTAGCTTACGCTTTGCTCTCATCCACATATTTTCCACATTATTAGTGAGGATAAGTTCGTTGTCCGGGTCAAGTAATAATATGCATACCAGGTAAACTATGTTGCTGTATGAGCAGTTCTAGGGTGGCAGCTGATTTATCTTTAATTTCTGTTAAAAAACACTTTCTTGACTTTCTCTCTATCCCACCGAACACCCAATGACCTTCTCTCATTGCCCCCCCCCCCCCATAGTGCGTTCGATGAAAGAAATACGACTCATCGATCTCCACTATCCGTGGTTCGTTATTGTTATCAAATCCGCCAACAAGTGCTGGATTTCTGTCGAAATATGTAGCACATTCTTTCCGGCAACAATGATACCAGTCTAAGACCACCCGTTCGTTAACATCAGTCTCGCGAACAATAAAGTGCATTGGCAAATTATTTTAAATTTTGCCACAAGTGAACGTTAATATTTAATACTTTATAACCTAGCTTAAAATTGAATATAAAAATCTAAGTTTTTTTTATTAACCTGCATGTAAAAAATACATTTATAGTTAGATATAGTACGAATAAAATATAATTCAATTTTTTAAAAATAAATGCAAATTCCTGCAGGTAGGATGAAAACAATATATAGTTCAATTTTTTAAAAATAGAGGGCAAAAAGTGGTGGCCGCTAAAAGTCAATTTTGTCCCGAAGAGAAGATCATTCTGTCATTAAAAAAAAAAAAAAAATATTGTTTATTTGCTTTTTGATAAGTCATTATCAAGTAATCTTCTTACTTCAAAATATGACTAGTTACTTAACTACGCCAATGATTACCTTCGTTTTTTTCTCTTTTTGATATATAAATAAAGCTTGGATTAACTATTTTTAGAAGACCATTATAATTTTTATTCTTAAAAAAAAATCTCTGAATGCATATTTTAAAAAATTTATAACCAGCAAAAATGTTTAAATTTATTTTTAATAAACTACCACAGATATATAAAAAAAAAAAAAAAAGACAAAAAAACAAACACGTTACAAATTGCGGAAATGTGACACCGTTACTAAAACAACAAAGATATATGAATTGTTTATATTGTAGAAATCATAACTCCGTTTAAAATTTATTTTAAAAATCACTTTTAATTAACATGTTTTTCTAATTACTTTTAGAAATACATTCTAAACATTTTTAATTTAAAAATTTGAATTAAGTAATTATCTTAAAAATTATAAAACTATTGATAGTAAGAAAATATATGAGTGACAGAATACTTATGTAAATATACTTACACATAAAAAAGATTGAAAATAACTTGAAATATTTGTAAACATTTTATATAAATTCAAAGAATCACATATTAATTTATTTTAGCAATAGATATTAATTTATAAATACTATAAATAAAATTTGTCGACGTTTAACATTGGAGGCAGCCATCTTACATTTTTTCAAATTAATGCATAAAATATCCATAATATATTTGAAAGGAATTCAAAAATATAAGATAAGAAATAATATTTTAATATCAAAATTATTATTATTAATGAAGTATTGCATATGATTAAAAAACGTATGAGTAATTATACTTTCTTAATTAAAACTATATTTTTCCGATTAGTTTTTTCTGTTTAGAAGTTCCGGCCCGCCTCCTGTATTATATTGAGTAATTTAAAATTGATTAGAGCAAAGGTAAAAAGGTCAGAGGTGTAAAACTATTTTACTGTATAATTTTGAGATAAAGGTAAGATGATTTTATATAGACTTAATTTTTAATGGCAGTATATAATTTTTATATTCTTTTTAATTTTATTATGTAGGATTTTAATATTTTGCTTATATATGAGATTTAAGATTGATTTATTTATTCTGATAAAATGATGTAATTTAATAATTTCATCTTCATATTAACTTCTGTTTATTTGATATAATACTGTTTTTTTTTTCTTCATTATTAAATACTCATTTAAAGAAGTCTGCTTCATTTCACTTTTACATTTTTTTTTTTTTACTTTTATGAAAGTTCAGTTAGTAAATGAGATACAATCCTAAATAATTAACTTTATTACTGATTGAAACACATTTATTTTCAGAGTGATATGGGTATATATTGGAAAAACATTTAAAATATATAAAATTATTTTATTTCTTCGTAATCCATTAATGAAAATATAATATGCAATAAAAAACTTTTTTTTAAGGGGGGGGGGTACTCTCGTATGTAGTCTGATTATATAAGTATTCAAAAACTGAAAAATATATGGCACATTTTGGAAATTTTCCTGTAATACCCTGACATATTAAAATATAGTAAAATTATATCAATTTCTCTTCAAACTATGGAGAGAATACTGAACAGTATTGCTATATAACTAATTTATTTCCAAATGCAATTGACTTTTTTGAATCTCACTGAAACATTTACATTATTAAGAAGGGGGAAAAAAGCCTTTAATTGGAAGTTTGACTTATAAAAAGTGATAAAAACAATTTTTACATTAGTATCTAACGATCTTTATCAAACAAAGCATCATATTACTATCTCAGCTTACTTTCAACATTACATCGGGAGTAATAATTCACTCTATTCCATTTCAAATCCATCTGTTATAATATTTAGTGATTTAATAATCAGAGGGTATTAAGTTACAATGCAAATCAAATTTTGGGACTATTTTATGGCTATTTTAATTAATGAAACTCATTGATCAAATACAATATTTGAAACTAAACGAAATATTTTTTATTAGGTATATTTAGATTTTACTTTAGAAAAGAATCAAATATAAATTAATTTATATATCTATTATTAACAATATTTGCATTGATTTATATATATAAGTAATTTCTGAGATAAAAGATTTTCTCCTGTGTATTGATTATTATTAGTGTACTGGTGTCATCATCTAATTATAATAAATGATAGAGTGCTTCTTGGTGCGGTTGGAAACATGAAGATAAAATGTACTGATCGCATGTCATTTTGTTTAACCCCTAATTAATTCACCAAACTGAAATGACTATTATTGAAAATTCAATAAGATGAAATAATTAGAAATTAACCATATGACATAATTTGCAATTTGTTTTTTGCCTATTATTGTTTCTAGAAAGACCAGTTGAGATCCAACCACAATTTTGATGCTTTAATAATAATATTAATAACTACAACCATAGTAGAACCTACAAACTGTATTCATTAAACATCACATGACCACCACCTCTTATGCTTGTATTCATCCATAAACTGTATTCATCCATATTCATTATTAGTAAATATGTATAAATGTGTCTAAATAATATCATCAAACAAATGATCTTATTGTGTGGGTAATATAAGACTTCTCTGCAGGTTTGTTGTCATTTTTTAAGATCTAATCATCTGTTTGAATATTTTTTGTAAATATTTATTTCTGATAAAACTATTTATATATATATATATTTACCATTTTAATTTCTGATCACTATTTCATTTCGAAGACCTTTCAAAGTAGTTAATATTACTATGTTTTAAATTTAATCTACCTTCCATATATTTATAATTAAGTTCCAGGTATAAGAATGCCTGTATTTCAAATCTTCCATTTTAGTGTATTTTTTTCCTGGTGTTTTCTAGCTATTTTCTCTTACCATTATTTGCTTCATAACTCATTTAATAATTAAAAATTGTCTATATGTATGTCAATCTTTTATAGAATTCATATTTTTCGTCTTTTTAAAACTTTGTTCAGTATCTCAATTTTAATCTAAGACTTTTTTTTATTTCTTATATCTTTCACAATTTGCTGTCTGCATTGCAGCATATTTTAATTTTTTTTTTTGAACAATTTTGTCATCTTTTAATTTAGATTTATTTTATAGGCTAATCTAATACCATTTAATTATTTTTGTTTTTGCTTTTTAACGGAGGAATCTATAAATGTGTTTCTGTTATTCCCTTTCAATTTATTGATATTTATTTCTTTTTTAACTTTATTATTTGCATTTTTTTAAAAAATAATATCTATTCAGTAAATTGTGATCTAAATCTATATCATAACCAGGTTGTGCATGTGCATTCTTAATACTGTTTGAAACATTTTTTAAAAATGAAATCAATCTAATTGAAATCATTTTTTTGTAGTGTAGAGTTTTTCATTCACAAATTATCATATTGTTTTTAAACCAAATTTTCATTATTACCATGCTACTGTTTTCTGAAAAAAACATTCATTTTTTATATTTTATATTTCTATACTCCACTAATGTTAGTGTTTATTAAATTTTTATCCAATGTTACCTTATCAATATTTCGAGATAAGTTTCTGGTTATGTTCTTCATTAGTGAGAATTTTGGACTTGGATTTAATTCTCTCGGATCTTTTGTATCTAAAGCATGTAGTGCCCACATTTTATTTTATTTTTTATCAAATTCAAAAATATTTTAATGTTTTGAATTCAAGCTAATTTGCTTTTATAAAATTCTGTATTCTGGTACCCTTGATTTTGGTGTCATAAAGTGAAACTAGTCATGGGATATGGATAGGATAGCACTAATATGTCTCAGAAAGTATAGAAATGTTATTTTTAAACTGCAACATAAATTTGAAAATTTCCATTATCTATGGTTCTAAAACTGTTTTATAAATTACTTCTGTTTTTATCTCCACACAATACATTTTTATTCAAATAAAATTTTTAAATCAACTTTAAAGCATAATTTGTACAATGGAAACTGTGATTGGAATTATTTAGTATTGAAAGAAAATAGAGCTTCTGCAACTTCAAATTTCTTTTCTTTCATTCCAAATTTGTTTTCAAGAAAAGAAGTAGAAATTAAGAAGTTTTTTTTTTAAAATCAAATTGTCAAATTCATTGTGTCTTGATATACCATGGAAAATTTTACACCTAATATTTCCATTAGTTTTTTTTTTTTTTAATTTATGAAAATTTTTTTGATCTTTTTTTTTTTTTTTTGTAAATTCACAAATCTTTCATTTTGTTGCAAATATGGTTAAAATTTAATGCAACAAGTTTTAGAATTTTAATAATTATGTTATATATTAATTAATTTATATAATAATATATATTAATATTTTTAATCTTTTTAAAACTCAAAACAAAGAATAAAATCTCAGTATTTTATTATTATATATTGTTGTAGCTGAATTGTAGTAGGAATTTTAAATTCACGTGAATCACAAACCAGGCATAATTGTACTGTGAATATCAGTTAGAAAATCCCCACGACTCACATAGAATTTTTTTATGCATTTATTTTGCATATATTAGAAAAATATAATATTTTATGTGAAGTTTATAACATAACTTACATTTATTAAATGCTATACACTCATGGTTGCTGTACATGGAATGAAAATATTATATAATGTTATAGATTGCTATATGTTTGGTTACTTTACAAATACAGTCATACATATTATAATGGAATTAAGGCAACTAGGAATATTATGACTACATTACCCTAGAGCAGGGGTGAGCAAATAGCAATCTGCGGTCCACATGTGGCCCGCTAAGAGTTTTTATGCGGCCCACCAAGACAATCAGAAAAATCTGCCTTGAACTGAGATTTCCTTCCCATGCGTGACCGAAGATTGATCTCATATTTTCCACTAGGATGGCCATATCAATACATATGTACAGTGTAGTTATGATATGCAGTGCTTTTCCAGTTGATCTGGTTAATTTCAATTTTGTCTTTGCATTAGCAAATATATACATTTTTAACTTTAGTGAAACCATGAACCTTCCAAAAAAATGTAAACTCAATGATGAATGTCATGTGTTTAATGAAGAATGGACAAACAAACATTTCTTTGGTAGTACAGGGAATAAAGCACTGTGTTTATTGTCTCATGAAAAAAGGTGCGGCCCTCCGCTAACCTTCACTTCCACAAAGTGGTCCCCGATGCGGCCCTCCGCTAACCTTCGCTTCCACAAAGTGGTCTCTGATGTGGCCCTCCGCTAATCTTTGCAGCCCCTGAGCCAAAACAATTGCCCACCCTGCTCTAGAGAATGATTATTCATGCTCAGTGATGACTATAACCACAAACTTGCAACACTTAAATTATAGCCTAAGATGATAGTCAGACTGAAGCTCTTTTACGCCCAAGTCTCCAGGTAAACCACAATAATATTTGCTGATCATCACCTTCTCACCTGCATACATCTCAATATTTGAAATAGATTTTAGCTGTCAGAATAGCTATATAACAACACATTCTAAATATTAAACATATATCAAATACTTGTTTTAATGTAGAGAAATTAATGAGAATAGGGGCTCTTTCACTAGTCCTTTGTATTTACTAATGTATGTTTAAACAAAAAAATTGTATTACCATGAATCAGGAAAATCAGTCAAGCATATATTGACTTGATTTTCTTCTACCTAATTTCTTTTAACTCCCCACAACATGGTTGATTTTCTGGCCCATGTTTATGAATATGAAAGTAAATAAATTCTATAATATATAAAAAATGTTTATATATATATATTGTAATGGATGTTTAAGACACCATTACAAGAATTATACTTTTATAGAGGTAAAGAAAATAAAATAGATTTTTATTTAAGATTTCATTTGTAAAACTTGATTAAAGTTTTTTTTTTTATGCTTGTACTAATATATATGTATGTGCGTGGGAATTATATTTTGATACCACAGTTATATTTGGTTTTTAATTTTGATTTAAAAAAAAAGAAAACTAAGATTACTTTTGTGTTAAATTTATGTAAAAGTAAAGTGTACAAATAGATTGCTTTTCAGATTTGGGGATTTAGATTGATAAGGCTAATTAAAAAAAAAAAAAAGAAAACAAAAAGAAAAGAATTTTTCATTAGTTAATTCCTAGATCTGTAAAGGGCAATTTATTTAGTTAATTAGATAACTATTGTTATCTAGATCGAGAATTTTTAAATTTTAATTAAAAAGAAAAAGTTTGGTAATTGGTTTAAGAGATATGATTGAGATGTAACAGGCTGAATCAGGCCATTGGTTTATCTTGGACTAACTTTCAATACTGGCATCAGCTAGTATACTTGCAGCAGCGCAAAGAGACAGACACCAACTCTGACGGGAGAATCGCACGATTCCTGCATATTCTGAAAGCTGATCCAGTAATTATTCTACCTAGAATGAACATTAAACCTACAGCAAGAATATTTTCTTTACCATGATGTGCTAAGCTTCTTGCCAGGACAGGTTCGGACGTCCTGTGTCTCCATTAACTGCCTACAATGCCATAAGAACCGGCTCCAAAGAAACCACTAACCCGAGTAACGGACTACACTTAAGAAGTCTAGTGCACTAGCGTTTAACTAAATTATTAAGGTACCTTATCTTCCACAGTTTAAATAATTTTGTTGTCTTAGATGTTTTTTTTAAATATAAATATTTTTCAAGTTATATCTTATGTAATTCGATTTCTGAGTGCTTGATATTTTTTTTCTTTTTAACAAGTGCTAGTTACCTATTACTGTCCATCTTATTTAAGTCTTAGTAAGTAAGATAGTAGTTTATTTTAATCTCACATTCCTTGTCGTTACAGAGTGCAGTCTGGATATTACAGACTAATTTAATTAGCTTTTGGCTTGTGACCCATTTTTTTTATTAGCCATACTTATGTCGCGACCTTAATTATTAGTAATAGACAATCACAAAATATAATAGTCTTTAGTTTTATTTCTTAAAGCTTCCAATTCGTTTATTAGGGGCACGTACGGTCATTTTTACCCTTTCTCTAGGTAGATCGTGAGCTCCTAGCCTGTCTCACTCAGAGGGAGGTCAATCGATTGAAAGTAATAACTTTCAACACTCCTTTTATTATTAATGTTTTGGAAGCTACCTTCGCATTTCTTCTGTTTCGACATAAGTTTGCATAAATCTCAAATACGGAGATCCAGCCTTTTCCTAACTATGAGTTATAAGAAGGACGCTACCCCCCTTCTTACGTGAGATCACTGAATAATTGCTAATACTTCTGCTACGGTCAGTATTTTGCACTCTTTCACACACAGAAAATCGCTCTCAAAGCTATATAAATATTTTAGTTTAATTTTGACGAATGTACATGTAGTACATATTTTAGGTGGGCTTTAAAGATTATTATTTAGATTTCTGTTTACTTAACCATGCTACTAATAAAGTTATTTATTTATTTACTTAGTTGATTTTGTTTTCTGTTGCTACATTTCTAACTCACTGAACAAAACATAGATCTCATTTGCTTGATTGAGCTAGTCCAGCACATTTGATTTGCATATCCTGTAACCCCTTAAAAATAAATGTCTAGTTCCAAATTTCGGACTAGTGGTGCCCTGGCGGTCAGTTTATGCGAGTCTAAAGCTTTTGTCCGGTATATAAGATAGTAATTTTTGGCACCCAATGTGGGGCCCGATATTAAAACTTTACGTGAGATGTTTTGTTTGGGTGGTTGGGAAAAATAAACAGAAATGGTAGGCAAAAATAGGTGAAATAAAGTTAGTGGTAGAATAGAAGTTGATGGAAAGATGCAGGTAGTTTCGGATCTGTCCGTATTTAATGTTTTGATATTCAAAAAGAGTTTATTAATTAGTTCAACGTTCGTAAAGTTTTTTTTAAAAAAGTAAAGAGTTTAAGTTTGCTTTGTAAAAATAAAATAAAGTTAGCTGTTGAAGATTAAAAAAAAAAAAACCGTTAATAAACAGATTTAAAAGAAAAGTTCCGTTGGTAATTTGAAAAAAATAATTAGATTGCATCGGGGCTAAGTTTATTTTGAAAATGGAAGCTAAAGAAGAAAATGATAGAGAGGCAGGTTGGGAAGAGAGCCCAGTTTCATTTAGACACCTCCAGATAGTAGAAAAAGAAGAGAGTGAGACACAGATGATGATGAAGTTGATAATAGAAATGAAACAAAATCAGCAAGCTGAGATGAAAGAAATATGACAGGAGTTGCTGGAAATGAAACAAAATATAACAAAACAAAATATAGAAATAAAACACAGTCAACAAACAATATTGGAGGAGCATAGAGCAGAAATGAAAGGAATGAGACAGGAAATATTGAAGAAAGTCGACAAAAATCAGGCAGCTATAGAAGTCATAGAGAAAGATAGGAATAAGGAGGTTCAGGAAGTTGAAATAGTAAAGGAAGAGATGAAAGAAGTAAAAGATGAATTAGAACAGGATAGTGTTAGAACAGACAAGGTAGAAATAGAGATAGAAGTTGGTAGAGATTGGGTGCAGATAGGTGGTGAGATAGAAAATGCAGATCAAAAGACAGAGAATAACATAAAAGAGTTTCTGCAAGAAACTAAAAATAAATTGGTTAAAATAACTAGTGGTTGTGAATACGAATTTAAAAAAAAGAGTTAAGGAAAAAGTTAAGGAGTATGATTTTAAGACAGATAGAAGCTATCTATAGAGCAATTTTATTTGAAAAGACTATAGAAGAGGGAATCGTTCCATTTCTTATTAACGAGGTGGGCTGTACTAAAGTGGGACACATTGAACAAATATATTTTGTTTGGCTAAAGGGTCGTAAGATATACGAGCTGCAAGATAAAACAGAACGAGAAAGAGACAAGGCAATAAATTATAAACAAGGGATAGATAGAAGGGGGAAAGGAACGTACATTAGAGAGTCAGTAAGAATAAAGAAAGAACCGCCTGACCGAGCGTAAGTGATATTGATCGGACGTGATGCTAAAAAAAAAACAAAAAAAACAAAGGATTTGTAATGGGACTACGAGTTGAGAATAGAAATTTATTTCGACGTAGGTGATAAGCCTGAATGAATATTGTAAATAATATTATATAATTACAACTATATATGTGTGTGGTAAACAATATTAGAGTTTATTATTTTAAATTATGTTTGTTTTTATTTAATAAAAAGTATAGTGTAAATCGTAATTGTATTACTTTATTGTAAATAGTTATTTTAATAGATCGCCAGTATATTCCTGAAAATTTATATTACTTACAAATGATTTAAAATAATATTTGTTAGGGTAGTCGGATGGATTTGATTTTTTTTTAAAGTGAGAACAAACTTAGAGAAAACTGGTTAGTGGTAAGCAGAGCAAAGTCAACTAAGTTTTTTTTTTTTTTTTGTGATGACGGAGAGGCAGTAAATTTCTGCCCCCCTCACTATATGTAACGATATATAAATATGTCGTTACATTAAATTGAAATAAAAACTTTTAAGTTCGCATATAAAAATAAGTGTATTAAAAAGAAAAAAAAACTAAACGCTAAAATTAAAATGTTTGTTAAACGTATATATTCGCACAGATGCTAAACTTTAAAAATATTTTTTTTAATAAATAAAAAAAGGTATTTGAATGTATTTTTTTTATAAAAAAAGATTTAAATATAAAAATAGTTTAAAAAAGAAATAACGTAAGTAAAAATAAAAACAGGTATTAATTAATTCCTGTAATCTGTAAATGGAAATGATTGTTTATTAATTATCCAAAAGCTGTCTAATTAAAAAGTCAGAGAGTAAATTAGATAAGAGAATAAAGAGATTTTAGCTTGACCAATGGAAGCACCAAGCCTCAGCCCGGACCCGAACGAAAATTTGGATTAGTGACGTCTTTGTTCAGTCAATCTGGAGATTTACTATAAAAAGAGAAATATTGAGTTCCAGACAGTTTTTTCGGACTTGATTTGATGAGAACGGTAAGACGCACTTGCCGTTCTCTCTCGTTTTTTTTTTGTTTTAAAAAAAATATAAAATGAAAAGACTGTGATACAAGAATGGAACCAGCTAATGCTACGTCCAGAACATTATCTTCCAATGGAGATGTCGTGGGAATTAAAAAAAGCAGAAACCTGGACTCTTCTACCGTAAGCTATATTGACATGAACTCTAAATTTAAAAATAATTAAGAACTTTCGTTCAAGCTTATGAACTTCCATATGACTCTTTTTAAGTTAAAATCAAATTAATAATGTTTAATTTTATATGTTTTCCGATTGATAAAAATCATTTCCATTTTTTTTTCTTATTGTATAAATTATTTATTGTTTAAATTTTAAATGAGGAAATTTAAGGTTGGGTATGGACGTTGCATAGATTCTTTAGCGGTTGATTATGTTGTGGTTTTCACATTCGATTAGAATATATGGGTCAACGATATCACTGCAGCATCTTACGATGAATGCTAATGGGATTTGTATATTCCCTATGCAAGTGAGGAATTATAACGATCGAAATGAAAGTGAAGATCGAATCTAACCGCAAAAACAATATCTGCAACTACCAGGGCGCCATCTAGGCATTTGAGCCTTAGAAAAATTTATAAAGTAGGCAGATACACGCTGTTAAGATTCCACTTTATTTAAATATTCCGATCGTTAGCCCAAGTCACTAGCTCAGTGGAGACGCAGAGATAAAAATCTATATCTTAATTTATATCTTAAATATCAATAAATAAAAGCCACTGCCAGAAATTAACACATAAAAATATTTATTTACACACATATAAAATAACATTTAAATTTTGAGGAATAAATTCAACATTTTAGATTTTTCTATTAATCTTTTAATTTTACATTTAACTAAGTTTCAATGAGTTTAATATTTTATTTAGATAGTCAAGTATGAATAGACTACATAGATCTGCATTTGAAAAGAAAATATTCTTCCCTGATTTAACCTTAGGCAACAAATTTCGCAATCAAACTGGCGCCAATCCATCTGATACATTCATGTATTCAATGTAGCATGATACGACAACACAAGATACTATACTGTCAGGAATGTACATCTGATCAGTAAGTAGATTAGAGAAGACATTGTCTCTCCACCAACAGGAATGTGACATCTGTTGGCGAGTAGAACAATAAACATAAAACTCCATAGGAATGGACTGCGGTCCTTTGCCATCTTACAAATCCATCCATAGGCAAACAGAGGGTGTGTGGCATATATCTATAATCCTGCCCATAGCGGATCTCATACTACATCTACAATTACACAAATATATCCAATCCATTGAACCAATTCAACTACGAAATGAATAACCTAAGATTACCCTCCCTTAATATAACTTTACAAAAACTATATAGCCATTCACGCCCGACTTAAATTTAACATTTAGATACGTTCGCACAAATGAATTTTATAAAATTTGTTTTAAAATGTTGAGTATAGATCAGCTGCACAGATTCCACGGTCAAAAACATTCCAAATTAAACACAACCGATCAAAATACAAAGTCATCGATAAACGTCACTTGCATAGGGAATATACAAATCCCATTAGCATTCATCGTAAGATGCTGCAGTGATATCGTTGACCCATATATTCTAATCGAATGTGAAAACCACAACATAATCAACCGCTAAAGAATCTATGCAACGTCCATACCCAACCTTAAATTTCCTCATTTAAAATTTAAACAATAAATAATTTATACAATAAGAAAAAAAAAATGGAAATGATTTTTATCAATCGGAAAACATATAAAATTAAACATTATTAATTTGATTTTAACTTAAAAAGAGTCATATGGAAGTTCATAAGCTTGAACGAAAGTTCTTAATTATTTTTAAATTTAGAGTTCATGTCAATATAGCTTACGGTAGAAGAGTCCAGGTTTCTGCTTTTTTTAATTCCCACGACGTCTCCATTGGAAGATAATGTTCTGGAGGTAGCATTAGCTGGTTCCATTCTTGTATCACAGTCTTTTCATTTTATATTTTTTAAAAAAAAAAAAAAAACGAGAGAGAACGGCAAGTGCGTCTTACCGTTCTCATCAAATCAAGTCCGAAAAAACTGTCTGGAACTCAATATTTCTCTTTTTATAGTAAATCTCCAGATTGACTGAACAAAGATGTCACTAATCCAAATTTTCGTTCGGGTCCGGGCTGAGGCTTGGTGCTTCCATTGGTCAAGCTAAAATCTCTTTATTCTCTTATCTAATTTACTCTCTGACTTTTTAATTAGACAGCTTTTGGATAATTAATAAACAATCATTTCCATTTACAGATTACAGGAATTAATTAATACCTGTTTTTATTTTTACTTACGTTATTTCTTTTTTAAACTATTTTTATATTTAAATCTTTTTTTATAAAAAAAATACATTCAAATACCTTTTTTTATTTATTAAAAAAAAATATTTTTAAAGTTTAGCATCTGTGCGAATATATACGTTTAACAAACATTTTAATTTTAGCGTTTAGTTTTTTTTTCTTTTTAATACACTTATTTTTATATGCGAACTTAAAAGTTTTTATTTCAATTTAATGTAACGACATATTTATATATCGTTACAATATATATGTCAAGTTAGGTTAACACAAAATGACAAGCATCTTTAAATTAAATTTTATTGATTATTAATAAAGTTTTAATTTTAATAAGGCAAATTAATTGAAATGATCTTATCAAGTTTCCACCCCACTCCCCTTTGGAATTATGAGTTTCTATTTTGTCTGCAGTTAACTTTCATTCTTGTTTTAACTCCTTCAATAAACTTTAATTCTGTCAATGAAATTTAACTTGTAGATTATTCTTGTTGGATTGTTGAGCTCAACATTATGCAATATTCTTCCTTTGGCATTTAAAATGTTTGATATATCACTAGTTAATTTCAAAGGTTTTGTTTTGATATATGCAAGTTTGAATTTTCTACTATAACTTTACAGAATATGCAGGCTTGGAGAAGATCAAGTAGATCTTTTCATGTTTAGATCATTTCTTTTATCTCAAACACAATAATTCTTTTATCCATGAATCACTTTGTGGTCAAATTTTTTCAACAAACATTATAGATATACAACAACAGCAAAACAATTCTGATATTGGTAGATATTAGTTAGGTATTACATTAGGCAATTCTTTTGATGCCTTATAGCATCATTTCAGCCACATTGTGAAAAGATGGGACAAACATTTTGGCAGGTTCTCTACTCAGACATTTTAGATATAGGATAACATTGGCCTAGAAATCATCCTTATGGCTTATAATTGAGTTTGGGTGAATTCTAAAACATTTGATTGATCACATTAACTGAGAGTATGGTAGACAATAATGGTACTTGTGCCTTTTCCTATCTAACAAGATGGCATCTTCTATTTTTGTTAAATATACATACAGTTTCAGGGGCATATAATTTATTTTTTCATTTTCAATTACTAAATATGTGTTACTTGTTAAATTTTTAAAAAAAAAACTTAAAGAAAAAGTAATAAATTCTGATAAATTTCATTAAAAAGTATTAGATTTTTTTTTACTTATAACATGGAAGTGAGAAGACACTAAACATTGTTGTACTTTGTTTCAATTTGGTATGTTTCTTTTTGTCAGTAGTATTTCTGAAAAAAATTAATGACCAAAATATGGATCTTTCTGTTACAGAATATGGTGCATTGGAGTATTTTCAAAGATACAGGATCCTACCCACTGAAAAGTGCGTTAATTGTCACAATATAGTAGAATACATGCAAACAACTCCACAATGGTGAAGCAATGTGAAATCTTATTTAAACATAATATTCATTTGTAAAGTAATGTGATTCAAGGGATTCGAAATTCTGTTTCTGACTGCAGTCAGATTTATTTACAGCTGGAATAGAGATTTAATGTCCATTGAATGGAGAGAGATATCAGTTGGATTTGTCCAACAACATCATCATAGATTGGAACTGCTGAGGGAAGTGTGTGTATGTATCCTTTTATCTCTATCATTATGCAAAATTGGAGGATCTAACAGAATTGTTAAAATTGATGAAATTCTTTATCAAGTGTAAAAATCAACAGGGCAGAATATTTCCACAGCAGTGGTTATTTGCTGGCTTGTGCAGAGAAACCATGGGTGCTTCATTGTAACTTCCAAATAAAACAGCAGTTATTCTTGTGAATGCGATAAAAGAAAATGCTATAGACAGATCTATAATTTATTTGGACTGTTGGAAGGCATATAACAATGATGAATTAAAGCATGCAGGATTTGAACATTTCCAAGTGAATCATCGCTATAACTTTGTTGATTCAGCTATTGGCAGGCATATGCAAAACATTGAAAGACTTTGGGGACTGGCAAATGGTGAAGCAAAAAACACTGGTTACCACATGACAACACCTAGGTTACTATTTAGGAGAAAGCATCAGCAACAAGATTCATTTGTGATGATTTAGAGGCCATTAGGGATTGCAGCCAACATGAATATTTTTTACTATCCTTATATCTTTTTTCAATTTTTTTATTAGTACGTTAATACAAAAAATAATAATAATAAAGTGTAAATATTTTAAGTAATTTTTCCAGAATGATTTTTTTAAAAAATAAAAAGTAATGAAACTTAAAATATAATTATTAAATATGTTTCCTAGCAGCCATTTTTTTGTAAAGATTTCTTGTGGCCCCAAAACTATATTTCTCAGTTAAATAGCAGCAATCATTATAAAAATTTTAAAAAAAACTTTTATACTTTTTTATATTTTTTTATATACTTAGTTCTCTCATCTGCCAGATTATCTATCTCCACTTACTATTAATTAACATTAAAAATCTAAAAATAATTAACTCTATCTTTGAATCCATAACAAAAAAAAATTACTTCAATCTCTTACATTTTGTATATAATATATAATTACCCTTAATCAAAAAAACAAAATAAAATATCTTTTAAAATAGATATCCAAGACTAGAGATTTTAATTTACTTGAAGTTATAAACAAATAATAATAAAGGTACACTATTCTGGAAAGATTACAAATTTAATAAATATTAGTTTGGACTATAGAAATTGAAGATACATTAAATGTTATAAAGTTTTAAATATGTATATGCAACATTCAAACTCACAAATTAATTATAAAATGATTATAAAACCCATAAACATTCATGGCAAAATTCACCCACATTTTATATTCTAGTTTCACATAAATTGTTTGGCTTCAAATGTTTTTTGTATAGAAACTATAAATTATATAAATTTGAAGCAGGCAGAAAAGACAATATTAGAAACTATATAAAAGACAGTCAATTCAGAATATAATACTGTAACAGTCATATCTGTATATTCGTGCAACAAAATCTAGAGTTTTGGCAAAATATCCCAAGGCTGATCAAGATGAGGTTATAGAGACCTTAAACCCAATCTTATCCCAGTTCCTTCACCAACACTCAGAGATTTACCATCTTACGGATAACATCTATGAGGTTACATTTGCAATTCTTTAATTCACGTTCTGGCAGTAACACAACAGTAGAACATGCGACCAAAAATTTACTAAGCAGGGATTACACTTAATTAAACAAATACACTCATAGAATATAGCTGTATGGGAGATATGACATAACAAACTGATATTAATTTTGACTGTGATTCTATAATAACTAATGAGCAAGAAATGAGACACTAAGCGCAGTTACATCATAAATTTTAATATGAGCCAAAATTTAAGAAAAAATAAATAAGAAAGAAAATATAAAAAATTAAATATAGAGCTATTTCATACGCAATTGAGGATGATGTTCATAGGTACAAATTATTTAGATTGGAAAATTTATCATTTACATCTGGAAAACTTATTCATATATTTAAGCTACAATTAGCTATACCTCAATTATGCCATGTTATAACCTACAATATTTGCAATAGTTAGATTACAGGAGTGATTACTGTGAATTACAACTAGCTTTAATATTATAATGAGCTAAATATTTTTCTCTACATGGATAGTAAACTCACAAAACTAGATTTAAGTTCAGATCAAAGCTGAAATATTTAATTATTATGGAGGAATGAATTGGTATTTAGCATTATGATTCAGATACTACAGCATTTATAAAATATCTAATCTGACTCTGTTTGTCTCAGATGTGCCCCTAATCATAGGATTCATTCCCGTGTAATTGGTTCCCACTGACCTTACTACTTGCTGTGAAAATAAGATATTTAGTCCAGGTGTTTGGAACAGCTTATGAGCAAATACTCTGGATCCTTGTGCTCTAGTCCTAATGCTGTTTGAACTAATCAAATGGATTGATCTTAAATCAAGTCCATTATATACAAGAATAACAAGGAGTTAAGGCACATATGTTCTTCCTAAGAACACATCCGCCCCGCTGACTATAGTATTACTTAACTAAATTAACATGCAAATTTTTAGTTTCATTCCATGAGACCACCATAAGCCAGTTCACCAAGATAGCATCAATAATTATATTACTAAAGGAATATAATAAAATCTAGTTTGTTAAGGTATCTGTATAGCTTTTAATATGGCTAAGGAAGACTACAGCATATTTAGGGAACATTACAAGTTTAAATACCAATATGCTGTATTTAATCACGCCTGTTGAATATTAAGTAAATAATTTTATTTTAAAGCAAATCTATCTTATTAAACAACTGTAACAGTTTAATTACATATAAAATAGGTTTTGTATTTACTCTTTTCAGAAGTGTGTTAATGAATGTACAATTAAACAAATGTGAGAGCACTTAATCATCTCTCCCTAATTACTTTAAATATTAGCAAACTCCATTCTGTATAAAACAGCATAAATGCATTATAATCAAAATAACATAGGTATAAGCTTAGATCAAGAAAAGAAAGAATAATAACTAGTTGTTATTGATTTACATAAGTAGAAATTAGAAATTTGCTTTAATTTCGCTGAGTTTGGATTGAATTCGGCAAGATTTCCAAAATTAAAATATAAAATAAAAGATACATTTAACTTGCATTTTAGAAATTAATATTTCCAAGTTTAGGATTTAAAATAGTTTAAAATAAAAGTGGCCATTTACATACTAATATAGCTAGCTTTGAAAGGTTTAGATTTAATTTAAAGAATGGGTTAAAACAGAAATCAGTTACCGATCTGTCTTCTACAATTATCTTGCATGATCGCTTAATCTTGGGCTGCCTTTCCATTAACTCTGCAATGAGGACTGAGGGTGCTGATGTCCCACCACCTTGTAGATCATTATTCAGGGAGATAGACGGCAAATCTATCACCTACTACTCAATATTTTTCATCATGAAATTTTATACAGCTTCAAATGGAAATAAATAATAATAAAAAACTTTCAAAATGGCTGGAGTGAAAGATTTATATACTGACCTCTCCCCCCTCATTGGTTACAAAACTTGTTTACTACTTTCTTGGTTTTAGATTTTTCTCACCCCTCCTTTGCAATATTTTAGCAAAGGCAAGAAATCCCGCTGAGTTATTGATTTTTCTCTTTTTAAAAAAGGTGATTCCCTTGATTTTAACTCAGGTTAATTTATTCACATTATTTTAAATTTTATTTTCAATTTTAACATTTAATTAGGTCAGAATTTTGCAAAAGAGATTATTTTTATATTACATATTTTTTTAAAAATACATTTGAAACTCCTAAACATCTTACTCTCTATGTAACCTATTTAACTGAAAACCATCTTTATATGCAAAATACAACAATTTCTAAATTATTTTTATAATAAAATTGAAAATAAAATTGTCCGTATACAATAATTTATCACACGCATACATAAGTGTTGAATGATGTATACCATAATACATGCACACACGTGATTATCACAATACTTAGGTTTAATTTTAATTTGATCTACGCGGACTTGGGTATATAAATAGGGAAATAGATGCTACTATCTAAAATAGTAGGTAAAACAGTGATTGATATCTGTTTCATACAACTAGGGCAGAGGTCCCCAACCTTTTTGCACTTAAGAGCACATTCTATAATGTCGGCCAGGTGGCGGGCACCATTTATTTTTTCAACGTAAATTTATAGTTAGATATTGTTAATAATACACATAATGTACACAAAAATATTAATTTCAAAAATAAAATTTTAACATATAATTAACATTTATATTTTTACACTGTAAAAGTATAGTATGCCCTACAATTTGATTACAATATAATACAATAATTTATAAGAATTTTAAAAAATTAAATTTATTTGTATCAGATAATTTTTTATCATGTTTGGATAGTGGCGGGCACAGTAAAATGGTCTGCAGGCCCCATGGTGCCCGCGGGCATGGGTTGGGGACCCCTGCACTAAGGTCATGGAAAATTTATTTCTTTATTTTATAATAATGACTTTACTACAGGTTTTATTTTCTTATTATTCCCCTCAATAGCTCTTCATGCTCTAACCTGATCCCTGCACACAAACTAAATAAAAAAAAAAAAGATTAGATAGACAAATGAAAGATATGTCAAAATAGAAATGCTACTAAATATAATTAAATGAAATAGTATATATATATAATAGAAACTCAGGTCCTAAGATAGATTTAGCATTTAAATAGGATCTGGGGTTTCAGCTGTAAATCTACACACCTTCAAATTCTGTGCGTTATACATGCCAATAATCCTGTTGCCTTTTTCCAATGAAAAGGCATTATCCCCATAACATTTTTTTTTATCTGGTAGAGACCTTCATACAATGAAAAAAATTTATGCTTCTTCCTGAGAGGTTTGTTACTAGGCCGTATAGATTTAACCCATACCAGGTCACCTACTTTAAATACATATCCTGGCCTGTTCCAATGAAAAAGCATTATCCCTTATCCCCATATTTTTTTTATCTAGTAGGGACCTTGATACAATGAAAAAAATTTATGCTTCTTCCTGAGAGGTTTGTTACTAGGCCATATAGATTTAACCCTTACCAGGTCATCTACTTCAAATACATATCCTGGCCTGTTCTGTTTATTTCTATAAGCCACCCTATGCCTTAGTTTTAGTCTAGCTTTATTCTTATCATCTTCGGGACTTATGCCCACCCAGAATTTCAGTACCTTCCAAAATGTAACTTTATTCATGGGAAGCCTGTGGACTCATTGCAAGCTTCATGATGCTATGCAAAATTGCATCCATTTTATTTATCCAACTTGATGGTCATATCCCACAACTGTTTTATATAGACGTCCCAGCTCCCTCATAACTTTCACAAGAATTAGACTGCGGGTTATGAACAGACATTAAGGCATGCCTTATTCCTTGCTTTTCCATCCAGACTCTCCAAGTTGTGGGTGTAAATGCAGTGCCTCTATCTGATATGATGGTAGATGGTGTTCCTACATCAGGGTATTGGAATCTTTGGAGGACTCCAATAGTTTCTCGGGTACCCACAGATCAAACAGGATTGCTTAAACATACTTCGAAACACATCATAGGTCATGAGGAGGTATTTATGTCTATTTTATGAAGGCGATCGGCCATAATGATCAATGGCGAGTACTTGATTTGGTTCATTGGGAATAATGGAGGTTGCAGGACTTATATAAGACCTATTTGAGGGTTTACTCTTGGCACAGGTCACATTGCCTTAAGTTCCTCAAAATGCTATTATGAAGGCATGGCCAATAGGACTGATGCCATAGAGCCTTCTGTTTTTCACAGACCCATAATGTCCAATAGCATCATGTATGTATCCAATCACTTGGTCTCAAAGTTTGGGTAGAATAAAAATTCTCCATACCTCCTCATCCTTTCTCACTCTGATGCATCATGCTATTTCTAATTCTAAACTGCCAATGGACAGGGTGTTCCTGCTGGCTACATTTTTCCTTACTGTCTGATCATCCTCATTAGTTTTTCATACTGTGGGAATCCTTGCCAGTATGATAGATTTCTTAGGTGTGTTTCTATTGAACCATTCATCGCCTGCATCATAATACCTAGGGGCTCCTTTAGCACAGTGGAATTTTCTGCTTCTATGATAACTGAGTTTCTGCTTAAAATATCAGCTACAGTATTTTTTGAACTGTGGCAATACTTTATAGTCAAATCTCTGGAGAGACAAACTCTCTCTTAGCAAGCGGTCATTTATCAAAAAACTCTTATATAAAAATTCAAGACACCAATGACCTGTGATCCCAAAAGAAATTTAAATTTTTAATGGGCCCACACTATCGCTAAACTCCTGTTCAGTTATGGTATAGTGGGTTTCCAGCTCCTTTAAGGTCCTACTAATGAAGTACAACATCCTTTGTTGCTGCACCTCATTTGTATGAAATAAAACTGCCCCAATACTTAGATGGTTACAATCTGTCTGCACATAAAAAGGTTGTTTAAAGTTAGGGTCACTGAGAATAAGTGTCTGGAGGAACTTCTCCTTAACTCTTTCAAACTCACAGTGACTCTTTTCTACCAATTTTTACTTGGCCTCTTTCTTGATTAAGTTTACCAGTCTGGCAGTGTCTAGCATGAAACCTGGGTAAAATGGTGGTAATAGTTACAAAAACCAAGGAAAGATTGTATCTGTTTTTTAAGAGTAGGTGTTGGGAAGTTCTGAATAGCAGTTACTTTATCAGGATGCATTCTCACTGCTTCCCTCCTTACCAAGTGATCCCAAAATAATATTTAACTTTGTATAAACTTGCTCTTTTGCAGGTTCACAGTGATATTTTTGCTCAAACACTCTCCAAAGAAAGTCCTTAGGTTCTGTATGTGTTCAGAAAGGCATTTGGTCACCACCACATCATCCATGTAACACACCAAATGTTTCTTGATTTCATCAAACTGCATCAGGTCTAAACATCTCATTAGACCAGTAAGTTCAAATGGAACACATTGAAAAACATGTGTTTGTCCTTTATACAAAAAGGCCATGTACTGGGATTCTTAGGATCAAGCATCAATTGCCAGAAGCTAGAAGTCAGATCCAATGTTGAAAACATGCTTTTACCAGCTAAATGTAAAAAAAATTCCTTGGTATGAGGTAAAATGTCTCATTCGGGGATGATAAGACTGTTTAATGTGCGGACATCCAGACAAATTTCTCACCAAACCATCTTTTTTTATCACCACTAAAGGGTTATTTGAAAGTGATGATACCACATGTCTTCATCTGTTGGATCTGTTTCTCTATAGTGGCTTGATATTGAAAAGGGATGAGGTAGATCTTGGACTGAAAACAGTTCTCTTTTTTAACTTAATACACTGTTTATTATCCCTGGCATGTTGGAGAAAACCCCTTTAATTTCTATCAAGACCCTCCTTAACATTTCTTGTTCCTCTAATTGCAAACATTCAACCTGTTGAACTTTATCTCTTAAAATTCTTCCTCCATGCCCACTTCCAAATAAAATTGCACAGCTACTAGTCGGTGCCGGTTCTACCTGCATCCTAATATTCTCTTTGTATATTGTAACTCCTCCAGTATCAAAGTTAATAATTCACTTGTGCTGGCTTAAGAAATCAGCCCCTAACACCACATCTTATAACAATCCTTGCATAATTAAAAAGGTATGGCCTATTTTTAAAGACCCCCCATGCTACCTCAAATCATATCTGATATCTCTCGGTGTTTGTCCTTTTTCCATTAGCTAAAAACATTTTTAAAGGTCTTAAGAGGTAATTTCTGCCTAATATGACTTTGTAGTTCTATCTTTACTATCCAACTCTTTGCCACAAATGAAAGCTGGCTACCTGTGTCTATTAATGCCATTACTTTACAGCTGTCCAATAATATAGTTATCAATGGATAGGATCCAGTAGTTACTCTTGAGTCTGTCTCCTCCTCTGCTTCCCTAATAGCACCCATTATTTGACTGGACTACTTTTCTTTATTCCCATTATTACAGGTGTCTGACTAAAGGAATGAGTTATCAGCACTCTCTGTAGTTTAACAGCATAGTTTCTGGGGATAATCTTTTGTTCAGTGTTCTGCCCCTTGATACTCCCTGTCTCAGATCTCCTGAAGCTTTATTGCCACCTGATACCTAGGTTGCTCTACTCTTCTCACTTTCTCAGGTGGCTCTTTATGAAGTGTTGGGTAATGTATAGTCATAAGGAATTTTTTCATTTCTTCCACTGTACGGATGTGACATCCCACCATCATCTGTTGTATATACCTGGGCATATTCTGCTGTCTGATATTTATGATTTGAGTTTCAGTGAAAGAGAATGTGTTTAAAGACCGCAGGCAGGCTACTTGTTGCATAAAAAAAATGAGTATGTGTTTCCTTAGTGATTGAATCATAGTTCTCTCTCAGAACAGTGTAATAAATTCCATCCTTCTACTCCTCACTCCAGAAGGTTTTAATTAGTGCTGACCAGGATTGTGTGTATCCATGTAAATAGTGCATTGTAAGCATGACCTGATCCTGTGGAGCTACCTGCTGAAAATGAAACAACTCTTTCAGACTATGTGTGTTCTCGAGCTTTCACCAATCTCCTCTTTGAATGTCTTGAATGAACTTTGATATGTAAATCTGTGTGTTCTGATATGTAAATCTGTGGGTTCATGGCTAATCCAAACGGACCACTTCCATTCTTTCGTGTCATTTCTTCACTACTTGTAATCCCTTCCCCAACTGCTCTTGTAGAATCTAGATCCTCTTCTCTGAGCTCTGCTAGAGCTAAGTGCATTTTCCTCAGAGAATTTATTTACATTTTCCCTCATGGATATCTCTTGATTTCCAATAACTTTTATTCACTTCTGTATTTATTCTCCCTGTCAATGAGACACCTTTCCCCATTACCTCTTCATTAAAGCTTTCTAATATTCTAACTTCCTTTTGTCATTTTTCCACCTTGATTATTCACTTCTGCAGCCCTTGTAATTTTTTTTATATCCACTTTCCCTTCAATTTCATGAACTTTAAATTCACCTTCAACTCATATACCTCTTCCTGTATCCCTTCGCAAGACATCTATCCTGTTTATCTCTTTCCTTGCTCTTCCCAATGGACTCATTATCCTCAAGCCCTTGATGAATATGTGCTATAGCCTCTTGGAGAGATACCCCCTGCTTCTTGGAGAGATACCCCCTGCTTCACATGAACATTCTCTTCCATCTTTTTCTCATGCACAATTATGAATTTTTTATAATTCTCCTGAACCTTGGTATTATTTTCTCTACATTCAATGGTTAAATTCTCCATTTTTTCTTCTAGGGCCCGAAATATATGGTCTATTTTCTCATCTCTAGTTTCCAACATGTCCTATACTCCTTAGCATCTCCTCTTTGTCCTTCTCTCCTCTTTGTCCTTTTGTCTTTCTCTTTTCTTTCTTCCTTGTCTGTTTTTTCTTTGTCTTTTTTCTTCCTTGTCTCTTTTTCTTTCTTGTCTTTTTTTCCATTTTTCTTCTTTCTCTTTTCTTTTTCCTCTCTATTTTTTATATTTTGTTTTCTTGTTGTTTCTCTTGCCTGTTTCATTATAGCTACCATCTGTTTTTTCTTTGTCTTCTTTCTTCCTTGTCTCTTTTTCTTTCTTGTCTTTTTTTCATTTTCTTTCATTTTTATCTTTTCTTTCTTCCTCTCTATTTTTATATTTTGTTTTCTTGTTGTTTCTCTTGCGTATTTCATTATAGCTACCATTATCTAGTTCTATGTTTGCATGCTCTTCCTTTCCAGACTGTTTTTTCATGGGTGCTGTACTCTCCATAGGTTCACCCTCTGCTTCTACCTCATGTTCTGTACTACTACTGCTATCTCCTACTATCTCTCCCTGATCTGAGTATTTTTTCTTTATTTCTAAACTCTTTCTCCATTCTATCCTCCTTCTACTCGCTTCCATCTTCCCCTATCTCTCTTTCCATACTTCTATCCACTATTTACTATGCTTTGGTTGATTTTATAAATTATAACTCTTCTATAGCGGCTGACTTTACAAAGATTTATTTTACTTTCCTATAACAGCTGACTTACCATCCTTCCCCTTGAACAACTGTCTACATTTTCTAACTTTGCCCTTCAATTTACTTTAGCCCAAATGCCTCCTTAACATAATTAAACTTAATACTAATATGCTAATAAATAAAATTTGACTTACCATGCTTATTTTTTTGTCTGCAGAATTTATAGTTTTATTATCATTATTTTTTATTTATTAATCCATTTATTAATCCATGATTATTTTTACGTGACTTTACAATTTTGCACACCAAGTACGCCTAAATAATCAATTTGTCATGCCCAAATTTTTTTATTATTTCTCGTTCATTCAAATTCTCGAATCACATAATAATATTTCACAATTTGTGAATTCTGTAAAACTTTCTCCCTCTGACAGCACATTTATATGAGGATAACTTTAACCTATTCCAATTACCCCCAGCACCAGCTGTCAGTAGGTAAGATATAAATATGATATCAGAACTTACAAGTCATAACATACATTGCAAATTATATAACCAAATTTATCCATATAGCCACTGTGTCATAATAGAATTTAAATTACCAAACAGTCTGTTAGTCTGAAGTTAATATTTTAATTATATACCCAAAATTTTGTTCTCCAGCAAAACCTTCCTGTATCTATCTATTATCAACACTGTGAAGTTTAAGGTTGAGTAAAGTAATTAAAAGATAAGAAAAAAATATATTCTTTTTGTAGTGATTTCCAGGAAAACATATATAATATTGTTTAATATAATTGTAAGATATACAAAAAAAAAAACATTTAGGGTATGTGAATGATTTACTTCAAAAGCCTTATGTTGTGGTTTCATCTTTGGGAAAAAATTTACATTTATAACTATCACATAGAGCACGGAAAACAAATAATTCAGGGTTGTGTAGAAAACAATTTAGCCACATGTTGATGCACCAGCTCTGGGAAAAAATACTATGTAACAGTCATATCTGTATATTCGTGCAACAAAATCTAGAGTTTTGGCAAATTATTCCAAGGCTGATCGAGATGGGGTTTTGGAGACCTTGAATCCAATCTCACCCCAGTTTCTTTACCAATGCTTAAAGATTTACCACCTTATGGATAATATATATGAGGTTACACTTGCAATTCTTTATTCATGTTCTGGTAGTAACCCATCGGTAGAACATGAGACCAAAAATTTACTAAGCAGAGACTACACTTACTTAAACAAATACACTCAGAATATAGCTATATGGAAGATATGACATAACGAAGTGATATCATTAAATTTTGACTATGATTCTATAGTAACGAATGAGCAAGAAATGAGACACTAAGTGCAGTTATGTTCTATAAATTTTAATATGTCAAAATTTAAGGAAAAATAAATAAAAACAAAATATAAAAAATGAAATATATAGCTATCTCGCATAGGTGAGGATGGTGTTCATAGGGTACAAATTACTTAGATTGGAAAATTTATCATTTACATATGGGAAACTTATTCATATATTTAATCTACAATCAGCTTATGCATCAATTATGCCATGTTATAACCTACAATATTTGGAATAGTTAGATTACAGGAGCGATTATTGTGAATTACAACTAGCTTTAATATTATTATATTGAGCTAAACATGTTTGTCTAATTATGCCATGTTATAACCTACAATATTTGCAATAGTTAGATTACAGGAGCGATTATTGTGAATTACAACTAGCTTTAATATTATTATATTGAGCTAAACATTTCTGTCTACACGGATAGTAAACTCACGAAAGTAGATTTAAGTTTAGGTCCAAGCTGAAATATTTAATTACTATGGAGGGATGGACTGGTGTTTAGCAGTATGACTTCAGATACTACAGCATTTATTAAATATCTACTCTTGAGTCTGTGCATCTTGGATGTGTCCCTAATCATGGGATTTATTACCATGTAATCAGTTCCTGTGGACCATACTATTTGCTGCCAAAATAAGATATTTAGTCCGGGTGATTGGAACAGCTTATGAACAAATCCTCTGGATCCTTGTGCTTCAGTCCTAAATATAATCTGTCTGAACTAATCAAATGGATTGACTTTTAAATCAAGTCCATTATATATGAGAATAACAGCAAGGAGTTAAGGCACGTATATGCTTCATAAGAACACATCTACCCCACTGGCTGTACTATTAGTTAATTAAATTAACACAGAAATTTTTAGTTTCATTCCATGAGACCACCATAAGCCAGTTCACAAAGATAGCATCAATAATTATGCTACTAAAGGAATATAATAAAATCTAGTTTGTTAAGGTATCTATATAGATTTTAATATGAAACCAAGGAGAACTACAGCATATCTAGGGAACATTACAAGTTTAAATACTAATAATATGCTGTATTTAATCATGCCTGCTAAGTATTAACTAAATAATTTATTTTAAAGCAAATCTATCTTATTAAGCAACTATAATAGCTTAATTACATATAAAATAGGTTTTGTTTTTACTCTTTTCAGAAGGGAATTTAGTATATGGTTAATGAATGTAGAATTAAATAAATGTGAGAGCACCTAATTGTCTCTCCCTAATTACATTAAATATTAGCAATCTCCATTCTGAATAAAACATAGCATAAATCAATTAATGCATTATAAGCAAAATAACATAGGCATATGCTTAGATTAAGAAAGAAAGAATAACTAGTTGTTATTGATTTACATAATTAGAAATTAGGTTTAATTTTGCTTAGTTTGGATTGAATTAGGCAAGACTTAATATAAAATAAAAGGTACATTTAACTTGCATTTTAGAAATTAACATTTCAAAGTTTAGGATTTAAATAAAAGTGGCCATTTACATATTAATATAGCTAGCTTTGAAAGTTTGAGATTTAATTTAAAGAATGAGTTAAAATCTGCAGAAATCGGTTACCGATCTGTCTTCTACTGTTGACTTGCATGGTTGCTTAATCTTGGGCCACTTTTCCATTAACTCTGCAACACAGGCTGAGGGTGCTGATGTCCCACTGCAGCTTCTTCAAATGGAAATGAATAATAATAAAAAACTTCCAAAATGACTGGAGCGAAAGGTTTATATATTCCCCCCTCACTGGTTACAAAACTTGTTTACTACTTTCTTGGTTTTAGATTTGTTTTTTCACCCCTCCTTTGCTCCTTTGCAATATTTTTAGCAAATGCATGGATGCTGAGTTATCAATATTTCTCTCTTTTTAAAAAAGGTGCTTCCTTTGATTTTAATTCAGGTTCATTTATTCAAATTATTTTAAAATTTATCTTCACCTTAAACATTTAATTAGGTCAAAATTTAGCGAAAGAAATTATTTTTATATCACATGTTTTTTTTTTAAAGAAAATACATTTGAAACTCGTAAACATCTTAATCTATATGTAACCTATTTAATTGAAAATCATCTTTATATGCAAAATACAACAATTTCTATATTATTTTTATAACAAAATTGAAAATAACATAAAACAATAATGCTTTTAAGTCTATAGAGCCTTACTTCTCTTTTTACATATATGTAAGTTTTCTTTACATACACAGCAAAGTTTACATTAACTTATTTAACAAATTATAATATGTATGTGCATATACAATAATTTATCATGCACATACATAAGTGTTGAACGATGTATGCCATAATACATGCACACACATGATTATCACATTATTTAGGTTTAATTTTAATTTGATATAAGCGGACTTAGGTATATAAATAAGGAAATAGATATTACTATCTAAAATAGTAGGTGAAACAGGATGATTGATAGATCTGACTGTTTCAATATTAATACACCTGGGTCTCGTTTTACCCGATAGATAGATTCCTCAGAAAACACGCGCAAATGAAATCGTGCAAAAATAGACGTAACTTACATTGAAAAAGGGGGGATGCGGTCTGTGATTTTTCAAAATTCGTGTAAAAGCAAAGCACCAACGTAAAATTACTTTAAAATTCACGCAAAAAAAAAATAAGGAAATAAAATATGACTAATAAAAAATTTCAAATTTGAAAAAAATTGATACAAGACAAACTTTTTTTAACTATAATATTTAATTTTATTCAAAATAATATATTTTTATGCATAATTTACAGTACAGTAATTTAAATTTTTTTATACACGTTTTAATTATTATCGCTATTTGCCCAAAAAGATGTTCGTTTGCAAACTAGTAAAAAATCAGATTCTCATGTGATGTGATGTGATGTATTTGGCTTCTCCTTAAACGAAGTCAAGAATATCTCAGCAATTATTCTCACAAGAGGAAATACAACTAGCGCCAAGTTCACTCTCATGTTGTGTTAATGGTTTTCTGTTGATGACGACGATGATTTTATTAATTGTTTATGAACTTAGACTTATGATAATAAAAAGACATTTATTCACCACTGCTGGGAAAAATTTAATTAAAACTAACAACTAAAAATTAAATTCTTATTTTTGTCTTTAATTTTCAATTCCGTTTAAAAATCAAATTTCGTTTTACATCACATTAATTTCAAGTCGCCCGTAAGTAATTTTTAAATTGTTAATTACAATTAAAAATCAGATTTTAATTGTGCCCACTGCTATTACTGACCTTTTAAAAATAAACTTGTGGACACTAAATGATTAATAATTGATTACGTTCTTTTTTAAAAAGCAAAAACAGAATGTGATTTAAAATGCAAAATTAACATGCACAATGTTTGAACAAATTTACATTATAATCTTGTAAAATTTAATGTGTGTATACATAAAATGTGGAAATCATGATTTTAATTTCATTATTGCATAAAATCTTACTATTATAAAGCACTGAAAATATTGAAATTACTAAGATGAAAGTCGAATTCCAATAATGTGCTATTACTTTCAATATAACGTAAGTGCTCGAAATTTATTATTTAAAGTAATAGCGCATTATCAGAGGTCGACTTCCGGTGAAACACGAATCGCGTAACTTCAAAATCGTGTTAAATAAGTCCGCGTAAAAAGAGACCCAGGTGTATATTAAATAAAACAAAATTCTATTCATCTGCGTGGATCAGCCCAACTTTTATATCACATATATCTAAAAAGATGAAAATAATCTGTTCAAACGTATTCAATATTAGTTTTAGAATCCCTCATAATCTTAATCAAAAATGTGAACAAGACTAAAGATAAATCATCTCCAAACCAAATAAAATTAAATGTAATGAACCAATTGTAATGGGCACATACGTACGTTACATTATTTTTTATTAGTAAACATAAAAAAAAAAAAGTTCGCCAATAAAAATTTCTTTTTTAAGAATTAAAAACTGAAGATTAAAAAAATCATCTTAAACTCGCATATATATAAAATCGCACAGATAAATAATTATTAAAATAAAACTTTATTAAAAAAAGAGTAGTTTAAAACTAAATTTTCAGAAAAGATTTAGAGATAAAAATATATGTTTAAGTTTGAAAACAAATTAATTAATCTTTTGTAAAATGGAAATGATTATTTTAATTAGTAAACTAGCCTTTGGGCATTTAAATGTATAAGCATCGGTCAGATAGGAAAACAATAGAAACTTTTAGCAAATGAAAGAAATCCATCGGGAAATCGGACCTCAACGAAAAGGTTTTCACCATCATGACGTAATGTTGAGTTAATCCACAAAATTATTATAAAAGGAAAGGTTTGAAAATAAAAGAATTAGTTATTACGATGTGACTATATGTGTTAGTGTGGAGTTGAAGGAGAAGGGATTGAAAAGACGCACTCTTCAATCCCTTCAGTTTTGTTAAAAAAAAAAAAAAGAGAAATGACATCGTTTTTTTTTCTACATTAAGGACCAACTAAACTAAAAGACCTCCGGATAAATAAATAAAAAACAATGGCTAACTCAACCAATCTTTTTAGGACGGCATGGGAATTCATGTTCAAATGGCAAGCAACAGATAAAGATGAACTGTTTTAAACCGTAAGAACTTTATAATTAATGAACATTAAATTAAAAACTTTCCGTATTTAAAATAATTAAGAAATAGAATCCTATCTGACCAACGTTATTTATTAATTAGTTATAATTTTATTTAATGTATTTCTTTTGTAAAATCATTTCCATTTATTTATTTATTTGTTCTTTAAGTTTTATTATGATTTCTGTTTTTCATTAAACTAGTTATATAAATATTAAACTTAAGTCGGGCGTGAATGGCTATATAGATTTGTAAAGTTATATTAGGGGAGGGTAATCTTAGGTTATTCATTTCGTAGTTGAATTAGGTCAATGGATTGGATATATTGGTGTAATTAGTAGATGTAGTACGAGATTCGCTATGGGCAGAATCGCTATTATATGCCGCACACTTCCGTTTTGCCTATGGAAGGGATTATAAGACGTAGAACGCTGTTCCTTTCGATGGAGTTTTTTTTTATTGCTCTTCTTGTCTGATAGATGTAATATTCCTATCTGACGAGAAGCAGTTTCTTCTCTTAACCTAATTGTGCTGCCGTATTCGTATTACATTGAACACATCGATATATCAGATGGATTGAAGTTTGGTTTGACTGCGAACCTTTGGCCTAAGGTTAAACAAGGATTGAATATTTTCTTTTCAAATGCAAATCTATGTAGTCTATTCATACTCGACACTCTAAATAAAGATGCATTAAATTTAAGTTGGGTATAGACGCTTGCATGGGTTCGTTACCGGTTGATTATGTTTTTGGTTTTCATATTCGATCAAAATATATATAGACATTCGGTAAATACTGATACCTTACGGTGAGTATCTAAAATGTATTTATTCGGATGTCTTTTAAGTTATTGGTGTTAATGCAAGCATCTTATGGTGAATGCTATTGGGTTACTTATAAATTTCCCTCTGCAATTGACGGTATCAATGATTTTGTATTTTGATCGTTTATGTTTATTTTGAAATGTTTTTGACCGTGGAATCTATGTAACCGATCTATACTCAACATTTTTAAACAAATCTGTGCGAACTAATAATAGTATAAAATTTAAAATGTAAATTAAAAATCTAAAATAAAAGTAAAAATAATGTTAAATGTTAAAGTAAACATATTAAAATAATAATGTTAAATCTTATATATATATGTGCGTAAATAAATTTTTGTATGTTAATTACTGGCAGTGGCTTATTTTATTTATTTTTTAATATTGAAATATAATTAGATAAGATATTATATTATTAAATCTCTGCTACTCCCTGAGCTAGTGACTTGGGCTAATGACCGGATATCAAAATATATAAATAAAAAAAAAAATTTTTTTTTGACTTACGTATCTGCCTACTTTATAAATTTTTCTAGGTTCAAATGCCTAGATGGCGCCCTGTAGTGCAGATCACGTTAAGCTCTATTCTCCGGATCGTTACAACTGGCCACCCAACTTGGGCCGATCTATTAATAAAAACCACATATACCCTGAGTAAATTTCTTTTTTCAAAATGAAATATTTTTATCTGTTACATAAAGTCGTATACTTTAAATCTTATAAAAGCACTGCCAGAAGAAATTGCGCATATATATTAAACACGAGAAAGTATAAATAATTTTAAAACTAATTTTTGTTAAAAAAAAAAAGTCAAAAGGTTGCAATAAATATGTTTTTTTTGTTTGTTGATATATATTATGCTTTAACGTGTATAGGCGCGCACAGCCACGTAAGTTTATGATCGAAATGTGGTACCTTACGATGAGTACCATTGGGAATTTACTTCAGTGTAATCCTATTTAAGCATTTTAATCAGTCATAAATAAGTTGGTGGTATTTATAATTGTGCTGCAAATATACACGTATAAATCCATTATCTTTCAAAACGTATTTAGTTCAATGCAACCTTCTTAAATAAATAATTTAAATAACTTGCTTGTCATGCCATGTGTAAAAATAAAATGTATAAAAAAAAATAATAGAACTCTTGTGGGGAGGAGGTGTAGACGTGGATGGTCCTTAGGAAAACGATAGTCAACATTTTTTTTTTGTATATAGTCTTTATACTAACCGAATGTTTTGTAAATTTTGTTAATCGTGTACCGTAATTACTAACCCTAAGTAAAATATTTTTTTTTGTTCATTTTTTTTTAAGCAAGTTTACTGATATGTAACGGGCACATACGTACGTTACATTATTTTTTATTAGTAAACATAAAAAAAAAAAAAAGTTCGCCAATAAAAATTTCTTTTTTAAGAATTAAAAACTGAAAATTAAAAAATCATCTTAAACTCGCATATATATAAAATCGCACAGATAAATAATTATTAAAATAAAACTTTATTAAAAAAAGAGTAGTTTAAAACTAAATTTTCAGAAAAGATTTAGAGATAAAAATATATGTTTAAGTTTGAAAACAAATTAATTAATCTTTTGTAAAATGGAAATGATTATTTTAATTAGTAAACTAGCCTTTGGGCATTTAAATGTATAAGCATCGGTCAGATAGGAAAACAATAGAAACTTTTAGCAAATGAAAGAAATCCATCGGGAAATCGGACCTCAACGAAAAGGTTTTCACCATCATGACGTAATGTTGAGTTAATCCACAAAATTATTATAAAAGGAAAGGTTTGAAAATAAAAGAATTAGTTATTACGATGTGACTATATGTGTTAGTGTGGAGTTGAAGGAGAAGGGATTGAAAAGACGCACTCTTCAATCCCTTCAGTTTTGTTAAAAAAAAAAAGAGAAATGACATCGTTTTTTTTTCTACATTAAGGACCAACTAAACTAAAAGACCTCCGGATAAATAAATAAAAAACAATGGCTAACTCAACCAATCTTTTTAGGATGGCATGGGAATTCATGTTCAAATGGCAAGCAACAGATAAAGATGAACTGTTTTAAACCGTAAGAACTTTATAATTAATGAACATTAAATTAAAAACTTTCCGTATTTAAAATAATTAAGAAATAGAATCCTATCTGACCAACGTTATTTATTAATTAGTTATAATTTTATTTAATGTATTTCTTTTGTAAAATCATTTCCATTTATTTATTTATTTGTTCTTTAAGTTTTATTATGATTTCTGTTTTTCATTAAACTAGTTATATAAATATTAAACTTAAGTCGGGCGTGAATGGCTATATAGATTTGTAAAGTTATATTAGGGGAGGGTAATCTTAGGTTATTCGTTTCGTAGTTGAATTAGGTCAATGGATTGGATATATTGGTGTAATTAGTAGATGTAGTACGAGATTCGCTATGGGCAGAATCGCTATTATACGCCGCACACTTCCGTTTTGCCTATGGAAGGGATTATAAGATGTAGAACGCTGTTCCTTTCGATGGAGTTTTTTTTTATTGCTCTTCTTGTCTGATAGATGTAATATTCCTATCTGACGAGAAGCAGTTTCTTCTCTTAACCTAATTGTGCTGCCGTATTCGTATTACATTGAACACATCGATATATCAGATGGATTGAAGTTTGGTTTGACTGCGAACCTTTGGCCTAAGGTTAAACAAGGATTGAATATTTTCTTTTCAAATGCAAATCTATGTAGTCTATTCATACTCGACACTCTAAATAAAGATGCATTAAATTTAAGTTGGGTATAGACGCTTGCATGGGTTCGTTACCGGTTGATTATGTTTTTGGTTTTCATATTCGATCAAAATATATATAGACATTCGGTAAATACTGATACCTTACGGTGAGTATCTAAAATGTATTTATTCGGATGTCTTTTAAGTTATTGGTGTTAATGCAAGCATCTTATGGTGAATGCTATTGGGTTACTTATAAATTTCCCTCTGCAATTGACGGTATCAATGATTTTGTATTTTGATCGTTTATGTTTATTTTGAAATGTTTTTGACCGTGGAATCTATGTAACCGATCTATACTCAACATTTTTAAACAAATCTGTGCGAACTAATAATAGTATAAAATTTAAAATGTAAATTAAAAATCTAAAATAAAAGTAAAAATAATGTTAAATGTTAAAGTAAACATATTAAAATAATAATGTTAAATCTTATATATATATATGTGCGTAAATAAATTTTTGTATGTTAATTACTGGCAGTGGCTTATTTTATTTATTTTTTAATATTGAAATATAATTAGATAAGATATTATATTATTAAATCTCTGCTACTCCCTGAGCTAGTGACTTGGGCTAACGACCGGATATCAAAATATATAAATAAAATAAAAAATTTTTTTTTTTGACTTATGTATCTGCCTACTTTATAAATTTTTCTAGGTTCAAATGCCTAGATGGTGCCCTGTAGTGCAGATGACGTTAAGTCCTCCGGATCGTTACACAATATATAATGTAATATAATATGGTGAATCTCATGCCAATTATGCTACAAGATTAGAACAACACACCCACACATATATAAAATGTGCTAAAACAGACTGTTATATTAAATCTATATTTTTAGAACGTGAAATGAAGTTTGCTCACAATTTCGATCCTTTTAATATTAAAGTCTTTTGCACTGAGTGCAATGATCGTTAAAAAAATATAAAGAGGCATTGTTTATTGCAAAAAACATTCTCATGAAAAACAAGAAAAACTCATGCATTGCATTATAACACAAATGGTATATATAAATTATCAACTTATAAATTTTATTTACATAAACTTATAGTAGTTCTGTGAATATGACTGATCTGGTCAAAAGCAATGCTTAGAAATAATATTTTATTAAATTTACAATTTTTCCAGAATAGTGTACCTTTTTCTATTCATCATTCATCATCATTATCACCCATTATCAATCCACTGCAGGATGAAGGTCTCTCCAAGTTTAATCCATCTTTATTATGTTTATATATTAAGTTAAGGAAAAAAGTATTTTGAGTTACTTGACGTTATTTTCTTAATTTCTTAATGTTTTCAAAGTTTACTTTATCTTTAATTAAACTAACTTTTATTTTTCCATTTTAAGTAGAAGCAAAAGAAAGGAAAAAATTGCTCAACAAGCTTTGTGATAAATGCTTAGGCAGAGAAAGCATTTAAAATATCTCTATCAGAAAACCACACCCAAATCCTTGACCAATGGTATCATGCTTTGGCACTCCTCAGACAGATGCTACTTTGAGGAGTGCCAAAGCATGAAACCATTGGTCAGGGATTTGGGTATGGTTTTCTGATAGAGATATTTTAAATGCTTTCTGTGGCTAAGCATTTATCACAAAACTTGTTGAGCAATTAGCAAAGCTCTTTGTTTATATTTTACAAGCTTAAAAGAATAAGATCATGTGATATATGACTCTATTTTTATTGACTATTTAAAAGAAAGGAAACTTCCATTTAATCTTTTTTCCCTCTTCTTTATTGAAATGTAAAGAGCCTAGACATTGAGGTTACAATATATATATATAATAATAAATAAAAAGTTTACTATTTAGTTTCTCCATTTGGTATCCCCTTGACACTAACATCTTTTTTTAAAAGTTTGTGTTGCTAATAATTTTGTCAGCTGATTTTGAGCTATGTATTTGTTACATATCTAGCAGATGATAACATTTTTAAAACTAAAAACTGATAAAAAGATAAAATTGAAAAATATTGCCCATGATTTATAATTTTATTTTATAATACTGTTTGAATTAAATTGTTTAATTATCCTGTATTTATTACTTTTTTAATTTTTTTTTGATGAGACTGCATTTATAGTTATTACTTTTTTATTTATTTATAAAATGTTACTTTACTAAGTACTAATTCCTTGTAATAATAATAATTAAATCCTGCCAGTCATAATGTAATAATATATTGGACTATTTTCATCATCTATCATTAAATGTTGAATGTCTAGAAAATTTTAATTCAAAATTATGAAATTACTAACCTGTGTTGTCTATTTGTGTGTTAAATAAAGTTTAAAATTTTCTAGGCATTCAACATTTAATGATAGATTACTGAAATAGACAGCATATTATCACATCTAATATACAATCCTTAATCTCATAACTGTATCAACGTACATCCCATGATATTCTACTTGATACATATATATTGAAGCTGTAAATATGGTTCTACATATTTGTGCTTCACCTGTTGCTAATTATATAACTACTAACACGGGTTTGAACCCAACTTATATGTAATTAGCATGAGTATCTAGCAATAGGTGATAGCATATATATATAGATACATGAATTTAAATGGATCTTCACTAAATTTAAATATTTTAGGGAAAATTAATTATGAAAAAATATATTTTTTTTTTTATAAATTGTCAAGAAATTTTAATTTCTTTTACATATTTAATTCATGTATGTATATATATAAGATAAATAAATAATTTTTTTACTAATAATTTATATAAAAATGACATTTAAGAGTCACACAATGTAATCATTAAATCTTGTAATTTTAGTGAATCATTGTATCATTCTAAAAAATGTATTAAATTTTACTTGGATAATTGGTCGGTCTTTCCATACCATATATATATATATATGGAAATGTAGGTCAATTTAGTTAAATTTTACTTGACTATTGATTGGTCTTTCCATACTATATATGGAAAAGTAAGTAAATTTAGAATCTCAATCATGTTTGAAACAATGGCTGGCAAGAATTTGATCAGATTAAAATGTAAATAAAATGTAATGGAAACAAAAGATCATGTCCTGTTTCTAGATATTTGCGAAATGAATAAAATATCTTGCCTCAAGACAGCATTCTTTAAATAATCATCTGAGGTATAAATAGCTAAAAGTTTGGCCATCTTAATACTTGTTTTAAGTCTTATTTCAGAGTACTAACATACTTCATGCGAGTTTATTTTGTGAAATAAGTAATTTTGGGATAAAAGAAGCATCTTCCCCTCATGATGCTGAAGCCTGAAACATTTGGGCCATATTTAATGAACTGTTCGAAGAAGACACTTGCCTGAAAGTGAACTTTAAATCTCTACTGATGCCTATTTCCAGCCAAACCAGTGTATGATCATGATCTATCGATCACCTGAGTCATGTCAACAAGTTGGCCAAGGTAAAAAGTCTATTGTCATCAATTCATGAACTCTTATTTAATCTAACTTTCTTTAAAACTGTATTGTAAGCCTTTTTTACATTTAATTTTTAAAACCTATTTTGTAAAATGTTAAATAATGTCTACACAATTTCTTTTAAATTTGTGTTAAGTTCTTTCAATTTGCAATTTAGATCGAATTTTATTTTCTCTTAATTTGTTATTTTGATTTATTAAATATGTCAAGTCGGTATCTAACCCAGTAAGTAAAATTAAACCCCACTGCCCAATAGTTTACTCATATTAAATTGTTGGAGATGTAAATATCTTTAAAGTTAATTAATGCAAACTCACTTGGTTTTATACCAATTATTCCATATCATAATATTATTTACTATCTCACTTTTAAAGAACATCCATTTTGGAGCAGCATAAAAATATGAAATCACATTTTAGTATGATTATTAATCCAGGATGATATGTTTTAAAGATTACCAATAACTTGGTATTTCATTATATTCTCTATTTGTTTAAAGGATCTGTAAATTTATAAGTAGCATTTGAAAATATTTCTGGCTAAATCTATTATCTTTTTTGAATATTATTCATGGACAACCTTTAATGCAATTATTTTCAATATTAAACACACATTGGTAGTTTTGTTGCTGATAACAGCTTTAATTCCTTTAGCATATTTTTACTTCATCAATTCAAAGTATAAGAAATATTCATTCATTTTGATCTTTAATCCATTAATTTTATAATTAAGATTGATTGCTGATAAAATAAAGTTTATTATACATTAGTAAGAACAATCTTTCATTTTTAAATTCAAAATTCATTTTTGTATTAGCAAGTTTGTATGAAGAACTGAAAGTGAGACTAATCCATTTTCCTGACACTTATAATATCCTTCAGTGTAGTGAAGAGATCCATGATTTAATATTTTATGGAAAATTATGTCCAGCATATTGTTTCAAATTTAGAAATATAATTCTTCTAAATATATCAGCTATTAATTATTGTTATCCATTGATGAAAATTCAGCAATGTATTAATGATGTTCCAACAATAGTCAATTTATCTATTTTATATTAGCAGTTGACTATAACAAAATGAAATTTCTTGTCATAAAAATTTTATGAATTAAAACAATGGTTATTTTGTTGTGGTTCATCTTTCATCTGGAATGATAATGACCTAGTTTAAAATATCAGCCTGCCAACAGATAAATAAAAAAACAAATGGCTATTTAAAAGTTGGGACTGGTTGAAGTCCTGCAAGCAATGAAAATTTTTTAGACTGTCTGATTTTCCCATGACTCATACTGATAATCATTTTTATGTCTAGGTTATATAATATTCTCCATTATGCATTGGGGTTTCTGGGTTGGCCCAAGAAGCTGCCATATTAAAGTTAAGACTTTTAAAACAAAATTGATAAAAACTTCATTTCCGAGTTTGAAGACAAAACAATTTTTTAAAGATTTTTTCATAAAAAAATTAATGAATCATAAAATTTCACATTTTTCTGATATTTATTGCACATATTTAAATTGACCTTAACAACTAATTTATTACTCAAATATGAATATATATTGTAACGGTCAGAAAGTACAGTTGCTTTAAGCTGATCCAGAGACATAGGTAAAGGGAGTTCGAACCTCACCTACTCCTCTAGATCCTAACTAAGCGACTCACACCCTTAACCTCACAAGAGTTAATTTTCTAATGCACCCCAGTGGTCAGGTAGAGACAAAACTTACAAATCCTAGCATGTGATAATCAGGTTTACTCATATACAATAATTATGAATATCTACAACTTTGTTAATATTATAAAATATAGTTTATTGTTAGCATAAAATTGTTTATGTTTCATTTAATAGAAATTATTTACTAATAACAAGAAAGTACCAGTATATATATATAAGATTCAATTGTACTTAGATTTGTAAATAAAAGAAAAACATTTTCATTATTAAACATAGGGATAACTTGGACTAGATAGAAAGGAAGTGTGAAATTGATCTATGGAGTGAGAACATGGTAAAGGTAACATGTTTAAATTAGCTAAACAAATTGGAAACTGAATTGAACATAGCCTCATTTATTACTAAAAATTATATATATGTATATCCAACGAATCTTTAACAGTAGATTTGCATAGCAACGCAAAGATCATATATCAGCAGGCATAGTTATAAAAGAAGGGTGAAGATTCAGTGTGGTACTCAGTGATTAAGTATATTTGAATGGCTGCCTTTAACATATAGTAAAATCTTCATCATGCCACCAATTTGATCAATGGATAGCTACTTCGCCTCTAATTGATTATTAAAGAATGGAACCAGTTCACCTAAGCATTACTCAGGTTCAGGAACAAAAGTGATTTGTGATAGCATAATGTCCATTTCTCCTCGCTGCCCCTTTAACAGGATTTACTATTCCAGGCAACTTATATTCAGTATGCATGAGCTGGCTGGATGAAATAATTCAAAAGAACAAACAATAAATTATGTAGAGATGCTATATATTCACTAAGTAACACAATATGAGGAATGTAGTCAACGACCATAAATATTTAAAGTCTGGTTTACATTAAAGTTCGCTAATATTCCGAAAGTCCGCTATGCAATAATATTCCCCCCCCCCCTCGTGTCAAGGTCATAAAATAAACTTATATGCAGGCATTATACCAGCGTTTATTCTTAGCATGACTAATCAAGAAGTGTTGTTATTTAGCTAATTTATGCACATAGATTTAATAAACCTTGAAGGGATAATTAGATGACTAAAATCGTACTGTGTCCTTCTATTACAAATATAAAATGATAGCCGTTTATATATACTATGTCTCCCAATACGTATTTATTTTAAAAAATATTTATCTTGATTAAGTCTACATGTACAATAAAAATTGCAAGTATTTATTTACAATAAAAAAAACATTTAGCTTGATTAAGTCTACATATGTATATAATAATAATTGTGAGATACATTTCTAAAATAGAAATCAACAAATTAAATAGATGCATATATGTGATATGAACGTCTTAGTCTAATTATAAAATGAATATAAAGTTTAGTTGAACTAAATGGCAATATATTCTCTCTTTCCTTTAAAAACATTTAATAATAATAATAAAAAAAAAAACAACCGCAGAAGAAAGTGGAGGGAATTCTTTTGAAAAATTAAATAACTTCTACAAATTAGTGAGAAACAACTTCTGCCCTTTTACTATAGCAGGTTGGAAAATAAAATAAAAGTTTTAACTTATTAAAAATACCTTCAAGATTTTCCCTTATATATTATATTCCATATTATCAATGAAATAATAATAATAATAAAAACAGAGATCTTGTCAATTTTATATGTATTAAGCAGAACAATAATAGAAAAAAAATGACAAAATAAAAGTTACCGGTAACTCAAACACGTGTATACAGTGTATATATGAATTAAGCTTTATATGATGGCGAATTAAGAGTCCATTTAGAAGCCTCATGATGCAGTCATAATTTCTTGACAGCTTTTCCAATCTTCATCACGGACGTCTGTGCTGGTGTTTCCATTCCAATAGGTTTTTCTTTCTGGGAGCAAAGGTAGGCAGTTATCAGGTATGATTCTTCAGTCTTCTGCTGTGCTACATTTGTAGGACTCCTGCAGAGGATGGACATGAGAGGGTGGAGATAAACTTTTCTACTCAAGCATGACTTGTATAGAGATTTCCATATTTTAGAACAAGAAGATGATGATTGAACTATAACAAAGAAGAATTTTAGTATTTATACCTTTAAACTTTTTTTTTTTCACATTAATTAATTAATTGCTGTCCACCAATGCTTCCATTGTTTAGAAGCTCTTAAAAGCATCATGATTTTACACTATTATTAAACAAACTATTTTATATTACATCATTTTTCTTAATGGATCTTAAGCTAAATTTATCTATTTTGTGCATTAGTTAATTTTTCTTTATGTGCTGATGCAATAATTTATTTTATATTTTACTTTCCTTTTTAATTTACATTTTAATACTATATACACATATATATTATTAATCCTTTATTTTATTATCCATTCACTGTGGTTAGCTTTATGATCTGTGGTTAAATAAACAGTGAATGGTGAAGCATGTTCAACTTTAATATATATATAAATGAAAATCTATATTTGTTAAATAAATATTTCAAATATGAAATCTTCCAAGCATATATATATATACTTGCACACAGTATATAAATGTGATGACTGTTTATTTTACATATAATTAAAAAGGTAATGTTATATTTATAATCTATTATCTATTTCAATTTTTTTAAATTATTATTTTGTATGTGTGTAGCACTTCTTTTGCTCTATTAATATAATCAATATTTATATATTTTTAATAAAAATAGTAATAAAAAACATCCATATTTTCTTTATGCAAAAAAAAAAAATTTAGAAGTCTATTTAAGAATCAATTTGTAAATCTATTCAAAAATAATTTATGATTACTATATATCCCTTACAAACATTAAGATAAGAGACTTTGAATATAATAATGACTATATTTTATACTCTTTAACTAAATGAAAATGACAAATACTTTTGCTTAATTATAAAAACTAAATTAAAACCAAAATTTTTGTTTAGTCTTAAAATTTCAAACTGCCAAATTACAGTGTAACCATAATGTACAATAAAAAATTGTAATGAGATATCCTTGTACACAGAAATAAGTTTTAGCTTTTGATGTTACCAAGAAACCATCAATTACTACTAATTGACAATCCCTGATGCTAAACAAGTTTTCTCATTAACCTATAGTAGCTCTTTTATTGGAGTTTTTGATGGTTTTTTTTGTTACTTATTGGCTCTTACATTTATGGAATTCTTGGAATTAATTGGGTGCCAAACCTTTTTTGTTTTACATTTCTTAGAATTATTTTTTAAATGAATAATTTTAGCATGAGCAGGTTTAAAGGAACAAGATTTTTTATTATGTTCTACAAACACTATTTGACTTATTGCATTTACTTGTTATACAGATGAATATGCTGAGTGATTCTAGATTTTAACTTTGCACATGTCTCTTCATAATATTTGGCATTGCAAAATTATTAATCAAGTGCGTATATCAATTGATTTTTGTCATCATTTTTGATCCTATCTTTAGAATGTTTAATAGGTCTATTTAGTGATAAGGGACATAAAACCAATATTAAAGTCGTTGTGCATAATCGATATTATTTTTGTATGTGTATTAGGGATGTAAGGTACATCAATCCATGGTTTAGAGGTTGATGTTCTATCAAATATATGTCTACCATTAAATTTTCTTATTTGTTTGTCAAACATAATCCTGGAATAACTGACTTTAATTAATTCTTTCTTGTAAGTATCCAAATTATTTTTTCTTTTGGTTTTAAATTTGCAAAGTTTTGAAGTCCTAAGCAGAAAGGCATTAAAACCTGCCATTTTATATTGAAATGGATTTTTTTGAGTATGAATGCAGATAACCCCTAATATTAAGAGGTTTTACAATCATTAAGATAGGATTAAAAATGTTGATAAAACTCAACTGGTTTATGCCCTCGATAAATGTAATAGTATTTATAGCTCACTGTTTGTAGATCATGAGAAAAATATGATCATTTCTTTAAACCTATAAATGTTAAAATTATTTGATCAAAAAATAATCATAATAAACATAAAATAAAAGAGGCTTGGCACAGAATTAATTCTAAGAATTTCATAAGTACAGGAGCCAATAGCATTCCTCTCAACTGAAACTGTTTTTTAATCTGATGACAATCATCTGCTAGGTCATTTAACAATTATAGACATGCAAATATGCTAATATCTATAGTAATCAGCAATTAGTTTGGTTTATGTTTATAAGCATGCAGATATGGTAATATATATGTTTATGTTTATTGCACTCTTGCTTTGATGAAGATATGCTATATCAAAAGCCTGACTCAGAAAAATAAATATTATTAAGATTTATTATCATAATTGTTGACAATTGTCTAAATACTATGGTAAGTGGTCAGTATACAAAATGGTCATATAACTTGAAGCTAAAATATAATTACACCTAAGAAAGAAACTGTATTTTGATGTAGAATTAGTTTTTAAAAATATATTTCTGTGAAATATGTGATAATATAATAGATAATGATTAAATTATAATTTGTTTATAAATTATAATGAGTGATATTAATGTAGATATAGAAATTCCTATGTAAAGTAGAATAGAATTTCAAAGTATGATTTTTGAAGATTGGATTGACCTTTTGACTGTTGGAGTTTATTTAGCTGTACTTTCAGTACTTGTGATGGATGAAGATTTTTGTCATTGTCTTGAGAATGCAATGTTTTCATGTGATTCCATGGAGTGTTCTACCTCTAGACTATACTAGCCCATTTTTGATATTTCCAGTTGTTTGTCATGGACAGTTAACATAGTCCTGTGCCATGAATCCTAGTCTCAATCTTTTAAAAAAGAATCAAGACATACATTTTGAAATTTTGTTTACCAATGTCTAAAACTCATTAGAGCAAAACGCTTATAGTGTCTAAATTGATTATGAATTTTTTGCTGTTCATGCTGTATTGTGTACTAATAGTTCAGCAGTTGGATTTTGTATCTATCCCAGAATTGCCAGTCACTATTCATTTCTTTTACTGCCAGATGCTGGTCAGATATCTGGAAAAAAGTTTTGGGCCAATGGTTTGTTTTATGAATTTCAATTTATATATATACATGTACTTAAAAATAAAATATATAATTCTACAAAATGTGTATTGTTCAAGTTATTATGAAAAGATAACATAAAACTAGTATGCAAGTCTTAAATGCACCGAGTTAGCTTTTGGCATATTGCTATCATAATCAAAGTGCTGAATAGAATTTCACCATTAAAAATATAGGCATATATAATAGAAAAGACAAATATGTAAATCAGGCACACTATGTAAATTAGATGTTCCATTTTTTTGATAATGGGATACCGGAATCATTCCTTGCAATAACCCATGCCTCTTTATATTTTCTTTTCCTATGATCTCTCTTGGCATATATTGTTATTACATTGGAGGGTGAAAAGGTGTGTCCTGTTATGATCAAAAAAAGATCAATTTGTATTTACAATATGAATCGTGAATACAAATCAATCTTTTTTGATCATGAGTTAGCTACAGGGCACATCTTTTCTCCACTCCAATGTAAGAACAATCAATCTTTTTTGATCATGAGTTAGCTACAGGGCACATCTTTTCTCCACTCCAATGTAAGAACAATATGTGCAAGAGGATGATAGAAAACGAAAATATAAAGAGGCTTGGGCTATTGCAAAGGATCCTTATTCCATCAATAGAAAAGATTTCCATGTCCCATTATCACAAAAATGGAACATCCAATTTACACACTATGCCTGTTTTATATATTACTCTTTACTACTACATACACATATTTTTAATGGTACAGTTCTATTCAGCATTATGATTTCGGCAGCAATTTGCCAAAAGCTGGCTCAGCATTTAAGACTTGCATATTATTTTTTTATTTTTTCATAGTAACTTGAATAGTACCACTTTGGTAGAATTATATAATTGTGTGAAAAGTGTATATACTATTGAGAATTAAAATAATAGTGAATAAAGAAATCACTCACACTTTTCATTAGCTGGATAGAATTGGAGAATAATACAAGGGAAATAAATTAGAATAAACAGGTAAAGTGAGATATTGTGTCAGATTCAAAGAAAAACAGATTAGGAATAATAATAATAATATAGTAGGTAATAGTGGTGATGTGAGGTTTATTTTTTGAGATAATAGTTTAAATATGATTTACATTATTCTGAAAATACAAATAATCAAATATTAGTTTATATTTTTTTGTTCAAATAATTTAATACAATTTTCTAATAAATTAAAAAGTAATTGGATAGACACTCATATGTTGACAAGAGCAAAATTGGAAAAAAATGGAGAAAGAACTTGATCAGGGAAAAGATCAGCAAAAAATGGACAAAGAACTTGATCAGTGATAAGATCAGCAATCAACTGAAGGAACTCAGAGATATGACTTCAGTACAAATGCTGCAGATGCGTTTTAATCAGAAAAGATGTTCAAAGAAAGAAAATAGTAATTAACAAAGAAATGAGGGTAATGGAAAGAGAACAGGAAAAGTTCAAATGTTGTTAAGAAAAATGGAGGACATTGAAAAAAGAGAAAATAATAAATAAAAGAACAAAGAGAAAAGGATAATAAAAAAGAGCAGAAGAAATTCAGATTCTTCTAAAGAAAATAAAAGAAAGCATTCTGCAAAATCAGATATTGTTCACAGAAATGAAAGCAATCAGGAAAGAGAAAGAGAGTAGAAGAAAATAATTAAGCAAGGCAACACTTTTTCCATACAGTAGTGCCACCCTGTGCCAGTCAGAGTAATCAATGAATATCAAAAGGCTTGTGCATAAAATCCCTATCTAGTGCCTACTCATGCAATACCCCCAGACTAGTTTTTGGCTTATGGCCTTCGTCAGTGAGGAGCCTTAGATCTGAGAACACTGTACCTAGATCTTAGGATCTAATGCAACCATCCAGCAGCCACCTTTTATCTCTACGTAGCTACAGAACTATGAGAATGAAATTGAAAACACAATATTTTCAATCTAAGCTCAATAGCGTATATAGTCATATTAGACTGAACTCAGTTCAGCACCCATACATTTTGGTGTCTTTGGCTCTTTAACAACCATAGCCACCACAATATCCTATTAGGCAGGATTGGTGTTAAACCACTAAACATCACACGATCACCATCTCTTATACTAGCACATAATTGTTATTAAACAAGGCAAAACTTTCTCCATACAGTAGTGCCAATCAGAGTAATCAATGGATGCCAGAAGGCTTGTGCATAAAATCCCTATCTAGTGCCTACTCGTCCAATATCTCCAGACTAGAATCTGGCTTGTGGCCTTCATCAGTGAGGAGCCTTAGATCTGAGAGCACTGTACTTAGATCTGAGGATTGAATGTAACTCTCCAGCAGCCACCTTTTATCTCTACTTAACTACAAAACTCACCGACAAAAGCCACATGCCAGAAACTAGTCTGGGGATATTGGATGAGTAGACACTAGATAGGGATTTTATGCACAAGCCTTCTGGCATCCATTGATTACTCTGATTGGCACAGGATAGCACTACTGTATGGAGAAAGTTTTGCCTTGTTTAATAACAATTATGTGCTAGTATAAGAGGTGGTGATCATGTGATGTTTAGTGGTTTAAGAAAGTAATTAATAAAGAGAAGAAAAGCTATTAAAGAAAGTAGAAGAAAGTAATCAGCAAAGAGAAAAAGACAATATAAAAATGATTCAGATCATTCTGGGATCTATACAAAGTATTACCAAATAAGGGAAGAAGATAAGAAAGAGCACCAAAAAGTTATCCAGAATATCTGATTAATAGAAGAAAACAAAAATGAGCAGGGCAAAAAAATACCAGGTGTTATGGATCGAATTTAGGATATAATTTGAGGGAAAGATGAAAGGATAGCTCAAATAGCAGAGAGGATAGATAATTGGAATTTACAAAGAAGAAGTAATAGAACAAGTATGGATTCAAGTATCAAGTATTAATCAGGTAACTGGAGACAGAAAAAGAAATGATGAACTAGAAAGATTTAACAGGAAAGAAACACAGAAATAAAATAAAAAGAGGATTCCAGTTGAAAAAAAGGAAAAAGGTATTGGTAACCTAGAAAAGATAGAGGTTGAACATGAAGAATTAAAAAAAATAGTAAAAGCCAACAAGGTTAAAGGAGTTGGAAAGTGGAATTCAGATAATGTCGAATTCTATTGAAGTAGGCAAAGTAAAAGTCAAAACAATTAAAGAAGAGACCAGGTTGAACCCTGTATCTCATAATGAGATGCATAATTTAGTGAAGCAATTCTTGAGATAAGAACATTTAGGGGCTAGGTTCGTAAAGTCCCTATCAAACATTTAGATAGTCTAGAGAAGTATTTTAGGTTAAACATGATGCCAGAGGAAAGTAAGATGGTGATAGCATGCAACCATTTATAGGGAGCATTTCAGGCATGGTGGAATTCTTTGTTCACCAAACCTAGTACTTTTGACAATTATAAAGTCATTTTTGGCCAGCTATTAGACTGAAGAATATCAAAAGGGTACAATGTATCAAGTCTCACAGGAAAAATATAAACCTGGAAAGATATATACCACTTTTTTCAGAATGCAAATGGCTAGATTGAAAGCCCTAACTGCCCATCCTCTGACTGAAGTCCAGATCATAAGAAGAAAATTTGTCTCTTATTTTGGCAGATGCTGATAAGTACTGATCACTAATTCATTGAGCACATCATGAAGCTGCTTAATACTCTTGATCTAAGCAATCAACCAACAGAATATTTCAATCATAAAGGAGAGGGTTATAGTCAATCAGATAAATTTCACAATAAAATTAGATAACCACAATATTTTAATATCTTAGTGGTACATAAAGAAAAAAAATATAACAGTAGGTCAAAAAACAAAGGAAATGACAGAGATCATTGGCAAATTCAGAAACCTAGAAGAAAGTATTTTGGACAGGTAATGGATTACAAATAAAGGGATGTCCTATAAAAAAGAGAAATCAGCATGTGTCACTAGTGCCACTCTGTAGTTATGCTTCACTTAAAAGATTTAAAAATAATTTAAATGGAAAGGACTTTGATAAATAATTCCTTGTATCATCTTTCTCATTTCCGATAGAAGAACAAAAGGTATAAAAATAGCATTGGTCATGAATTTAATTTGTACATAGGAGGAATAAATTCCAGTGTATTCTAAACAAATGTTCAAAAAATCAAATTGACTATTGAAGATATTGAAACTGAGGCGCTACTGGATCCAGACAACCAATTTTCTGTAATATCAAAGGAAATTTTTAAAAGAATTCTACTACAAAATTCCCAAATATAAGTACTGCTATTAAAAGCAACTCAGATAACATTTGCCAACAATTGAAAAACTAAGTTACAATTAATCAGTAAATATGGGCCAGTTAAAAATTATGACAAATGTATAGATCATATGTTCATGTTATGGTTCTGGGATCTGATATTTTGCATAAAATTACTTATATTTTGAATTATGCCAGGGATCAGATAATTTGTGATAATGAAGTCTTAAAGTCTGTATGCCAGAGCTTATATAAATCAGCTAAATATGTTGCATAAATGCAATAAATCATCAGTCACTGGTAATTAAAAAATTAGATCAACCATTCTTTCTAAAAAAATCAAGGGGCAAATAAAATAGCCTCTGCTGGAACAATTTCAAGCCATGTTTTCTATAATTCCTGGAATAATCAAAGGGTTTGAATATCATGCCAATGTCTCAGAATGTACCATATCAATGTAGATTGTGTTCTGTGCCTCCATCAATATAAGAAAGATATGGAGTACAAATTGCACAAATGATGAAGTGGAGGATCGTGTCTAAATGCTTATCCTATAATAACCCTGTGGTCAGATATAACTGGATAAAGGCAGTCAAATAAAATAACCATCCTATACTGAAATATTCCTCCCATAAATAAAATATTGATCAAGTTTAATGGAAAAAAAAAAAAGATTTTTTATGCCTGGATGCAAGGCAATTGCATAAGTATCCCAGACTGAAATATTCCTCCCATTAATGAAATTTTAACCAAGTTTAATGGAAAGATTTTCTTCATACTTGATTTAATGTCCTGTTATTGGCAGATCTATTTCCACCCATATTGGCAATATATTGCATTCCATTATAGGGGATGTTTCTAATACTTCAATGGAATGGCTTTTGGTCTTATAAGTAGCAGAGCTGGATTATTGAAATGACTTGATCAGGTTATTTCATCTGAGATTATACAAATTGTGACAGTATAGATTAATGGTGTCATAATGGCATCAGTGAACATGCAAGAACACTTAAAACATTTAGAAATTTTTTTTTCAGGCATGTTAAAAAAAGAGCACTTTGGCCACTGAAGTTGTTTTTAGGACACATTGTGGGAAGTAGGGGCATAAGCCATATCCAGACAAAGTGCAAGCCATATAGAAGTTTCTCACCCTTAAAACTAGAAAACAAATTTGGTCATTCCTGGGACTTTGTTACTTTTTATAAAAAATTAATAACTTTTCAATAGAGTGGAACTACTGGCACAATTTTTAAGAAAAATAGTTGTTTGGTCATGGACCCCTATACAAGATGAAGCATTCAAAAATATAAAAACCAGTTTCTTGGAACAAGTACTATTATCGTTTCCCAATTTAAAAAACAACTATCATTCAAACAGATAGTAGTTGATATGGATTAGAGGTTACATTATCCCAAATCCAAGAGGGTGACCAACTTGAAATCCTCTATTTCATAAACTCTCTTTTGAAAGGCTCTGAAATTAATTATACAGTCACAGAAAGGAAAACTGACTGTAATATTGGCATTTTGAAAATTTAAATTTAGACATTTACTGTTGGAATCTGAATTGATGGTAGTCACTGATCATTGAAGCCTCTGAATTTCTGAACCACATCTGTCTAAGTAATAGCCATTTAATTCAGTGGATACTGTATCTTCAGGAATTCAATTATAATATCCAATATTTTAAGGGTCCAAAATCTGTGGTTGCAGATATCCTTAGTTGCAATCATGTTGTGCCAGTTCTGCAACATTTAAGTGCAGATGAAATACATATAATGACCCTAGGGCTGCATATAGATGAATCTCCTAGAGGGAGATTTACAACAATTTTGAAGGCAAGAAGTTACTACAGCAAATCTATTGTCTAAAAAGAATATTGATTGCTACAGCATAAAGTAATTTAGAGCAGAAGACAGAATAGAATATAAAATAGAGAACAGCACTGCGAAATACAAGTTCCAAACTAGAATAGATGAATGGAGAGGAATGATCCCTAAAACCATATGTAATTATTTGATAAAATGTACTCACTGTCTATATGGGCATTATGGTACCCATAAAACAGGAATTATATGTTTAAATAATTGACACATGCCAACATGCCAATCCTAGTAATGAGAATTATACTGGTCCATTAAATCCAATAATTTTTAAACAGCCTAAAGAAATGATGGCCATAGATTTTTTTGATTTCTTGCCTACTGTTAAAATAATGAAATATATAGTTGTAATATATAATGTGTTCTCAAAATTTGTTGCTGCTTATCTTATATCAAAAGCTAATGCAAAACATATTTAGATGTTATAGTCAACATTTGTCAATAGTATGCAAACTACTGGCTATCCTAATTAACCATGACACTGTCTTTTTATCTTCAGAATGGAATTTCATGCACAGGAAAACAAAACATTAGACATATTAACATAAATACAGAATCTGCAGTCCAACCCTTGAGAATGGGTTATATGGTAACTGGCTTAGGTATTCTATACTTATATAAATTACAATCATCAAGGCTCAATAAAGCAAGTACAACTGGTTGTTAATTGCATTAACTGGACAGGGAATGAATCCACAGGCCATTCAGGTAAACATAGCTCAATTTTATTCAAATCTGTACCTTCTATAATTAAAGAAAAGAGTGTAGATATGGAAACTGATAGGATCAAAGCTCATAAAAGGTTATTAGACATGGACAATAATCATGGGGCAAGCACTAACATACAGATATCAAATAGGGGATGAAGTGTTAATCAAAATCTCTAATGTATGTAATCCCGAAAAACACAGATACACAAAATTCATTAATTTGTTTGAAGCCCCTGATAAAATTGTCAAAAGCCAGGGTGATAATGCATTCTGGATAGAAATTAGAAAGGGTATGAGGGAAACATATAATGCTAGAATGCTTAAGTCATTCTATATTGAAAAAAAAAATGGAAATATACAATTCAGGCAATTATGCAACCATTAAAATGTAAATTTAAAATAATGAGGGCGTGAAATGTCCATCTCCGTTTCATTGTCTCAACATTTTGAGAGATGAGTATTGTAATACTGTAGACAGTGGCCAACTCTGACCTGTTAAATTATGCATGATTATAAAAATAAAATTAAAATAGGGAAGTAATATTTACTTTTCTTATATTTTTTATTATAAGTATTCAGTTATTTAAATATTTATTTATTAAATGAGAATATAAAAATTCTAAACATTGTTTTTTTTAAATAATAGTGTGAAATTTTCCCTCTTCACTTTAATTTTAATTTTGAAAGAAGTACTAAGAAAAAAAAAAATTGTTCTGTTTAGTAAGTTATTGAAAAATTTTAATTTTATCACATTTTTAAAAGAAAAGGGAAAATAAGTTTTTGTTAAGAAATTTTGTTTTAATTAATTAAAGTTGCCCCCCTCTCTTCAAATTAAAAAATAATGTTTTTCAAATCAAAAAGTAATGAAAATATTTAATTGGTTTCTAGCATGAAAGAGAAATAATTACAAGAATTTTTTTTCTTATGATAGGAGTTTTTTTAATTAAGAAAATGATGAAAATGACTAAACAACCTTTTTTAAAAAATTGATCCAATTGGTTAGGATTTAATGTGAGAATGCTTGACAGGATATATGATCGGATGGACACAAGGTTGTTCCAAAAATTATGGAGGAGAGGTTAAAGCAGTAAATCTCTGTGTCTTGTGAGGAATAGTCATTCTTCACTAGCTGTTGAAGAAATCAGTAGGAACAGTTATTCTTGATCAAGCTGTTGAAGAGGTCAATAGTAGTAGTCTGTCTTGAATTGAAGAATTCTGGAGCAGAAGTTTAGTTTTGAAGAAAACATTGAGGAATATATTTAGCAGTCTGAAGTAAGATTCATCTCACTACTCATTTAGAAAAATGTTTTCCAAAATGGAATTGTAAAAACCATGTGCTAAATTTTAGTTAGGAGCTGAGCATCATTAAACCTTATCACTTAACCTCTTCATTAAAGAAAATATAGAATAGCCTTGCAGTAGTCTGCAATAAATCTTGTCTTTATTCAAGAGCATGATTGTCTCTTTCTATGTGTACCAACTTGCAAATCATTACATTGAAAAAATGGATAAGTTCAGCCTGAGAGAAACCTGAAGATAGTCTGTTGTAAAAATATATAACTTTGACTGTATACATCACTCTGGAAATAAGTGTTAATGGAAAAGCTTACAAGAAGAAAAACCAAAGTAAAAAAATGAAAATTACAACTACGAAAGACAGAATCAAAAGAAAAACAAAAACAATAGGACAAATATATTTTAATGTGCACATTAGTTTTACATTTATAGATACTTTTTTAAAATGGGTAATAATGAATGATAATGCATAATTTTATTAGTACTGTTTCAATTGAAACATGTTTTTTTTAATCTTATTTTCTCTCCAAAATACAATTGTATAGGTCTGTTACATTTTCATATGAAAAGGTAGAGGTTTTACTTCATTTAAATTGTTTATCTTTGAAATGTTTTTCAATTTTAATTATTGAAAGAATAAGTCAATTTTGTTTAAAGTTAATGTCAGTTAATTGAATTAGTAAGAGCCAACAACAAGTTAATATTACTTACAATATGAAATTGTATTTTGATGATAAAAATATATTTAGTTTGAATTATATTATCATATTTTTTTACAATTTTATTAATTAATTTATTAAATAATTAGTAAAAAATAGTAGTGTCATATGTCTTTATTGTTTCAGGTATCTCTTTTATGAATAGGCAGTACATACGTGATTGAATTTCATTAAAGCATATTTTAGGTTGTAAATTATCACTGTAAAGCTATTCAAATTAATTAAAGTAGAATAAACTTATATGGTTATACTTTGCTTTGTTCACAGTTTCATTTCGTAGAGTCTTGTGAATCTTGAGTTAGCTCTAGAATACAATAACTGTTTATTTATATGTTGGAGTTTATATTTGTATTTGGACATCCAGATGGTTCGAAGGTAGCACCTTTAAAGTCCAATCACTGCATTTTTTTTTAGATTATACATTAATTTTTAATGGGCCTGTACCCTTATGGTATCATATGGTCAGAGCTTTGATAATGATCAGCATATTTTAGAATCCCAGCATTCTTTTTGGCATTGACTATTGAATCTTTTATATCCAGTCATAAGGAATGATGTTAAGTATTAATGTATAATGCTAATGAGGAAACTTAATATTATAACAATATTTAATGTTTATTGCAGTCTTATTTTGACAAAGATATGCTATATCAAAAGCCTGGCTTAGCAAAATAGCAAATATTGTTAAGATTTATTACTGCAATTGTTGATAATTGTTTACATATTCTGGTAGAATATATTCTTACATATTATCTATGGTATATACCTATTATGTAGATTATATATATATATACATAATGATAAAAATGCTTCAGTATGTAATCTTTTATGTGATGAAGCTTCCAAGCACCTTCTGTATTAAATGTCTCACTCATGTCATTGTTTAATCGTGTGCTTTGCAATTGAATGATGACTTTATTGAAATGAATAATTACATTTAATATAGATGGTGCTTGACAATTTTATTGCTTCTAAAATGTGTGTATATTAATATTGTTCCAAGTGATAATAATTAATCATCATTAATAATACATGGCCATTTCATGTCACTCCCTTAACATAATTTGTTTTACATATCAAGTTTAGAGTTATATCATAAGCCTTTATTGGCTTTATTAAGGTAATATATTTATTATATATATGTATTTTTAGGTATTATGTCTCATAAAAATGAGACCAACAAAAGTGATGTCAATTCAAATAAAAATGATGGGCTGTCCAAAGATCTTAGCAGCAATATTTTAAAAAATGTAGTATCTTTTTCAAAATGTAGTGAAAATAATTTAACCTGTTCTATAAATGTAACTTATGAGAATTTACAGCGAGAACAACATACTCCAGAATCACCAATCCCAGAACATGTGAGTATTTCTTTACAAAATCATTTTTGAAAATGTTAAGCATGTAATTAAGTATATTTTTGTACCTTTTAAAAAAGTAAATTGTATTATTAACTTGAGATATTTTTTAATATTTAGTATTGTAAATTACTTTGTATATAGAAAAAACTGCTATAGCATATAAGCAAGTAGAATGTGTGATTGTTTTCTTAAAAATTTTACTTATATAGACTGTGGTCACTTCATTAATGTCTTCAATTAATACACGAATAGTGATTTAGTTAATGAGCATTACAATGAAAAAGTAGTCAATACTAAAGTAAGGCAAGAGAAATTGATTTTATTTTGTATAAATATCAAATATTTTTTATTACTCTGCATGATTTGGCACAGAGGTATTATCAAAAATGAGATTCCTGGATGGATTTCTGGCTAAGGAAACTAAAAAATAAAATAAAAATCCGTTTGGATAATTGAGTGCAACTATTGTATTTAACTTGCTACTTTGATGTATATCATTTGACATCCTAGACACTGTTTATTATACAGTTATTTATTTTTATTTGATATTTTTTACATTAGTGAATAAAATGTAATAAAAATAAATTTCTGTGACACATGCACTCATTAATTTTAAGCTTGTAAACAAACAACAGCTATTAAATATGTAGCTCTGAAAGTTTGAAGCAATATGTCTGAAGTAATAATCTTTACATTCACATACTATAAGAATACTTTTCAAGACAGTCTATCTTGAAATATTTTAATAAATTTGCCAATAACATCCTGCCATACCAATTTGCCAACTAATGAAAAAATATATTTATCTAGTCCCAAACTTTATGATGTGTAGCAAATAACTCATTGATATTTTATAAAAGTAAAACATTACTTTACAAGTGATCATTGCAATGAATCTAGTTTCAAATCATAATAAAAATATAAGTTCTGCTATCTGTAATAGTCCTATAAACAAATGTTTGAAAATTATTATTTCAGAATCATTATGTATTCTCAGTACTATATATTTAATAGCTGTTGTTTGTTTACAGTGTTATTAAAATTAATAGAACTGGTTACATCAAGGCTTTGTTAAGATTGTTGCTAAAATAACATTTTATTCCTGCAAAGTGTTAATGATTAGTCTGCTACCCACATAAGATCTTGGGAACCAGATTAAAATGATTGATTTGTACTTTGGTTAGTAGACTGATGCCAGAGGACTTTATGTGCAAGTTTATTACATGTTTCTAGAAAGTTGAATTTATAAAGTTTCTTATATGTGTATGTGAAGATTATTACTTCAGACATATGTATATGTAATTAATTGGCAAGTGGACATGATAAATATTTCTAAACAATCAAATCTTTCAGATTAGATACTCCCCAATCTTTCACAAATCTTTAAGTATCCTTTAATAAAATCTTCAAATGTAACATCTCACTAAACAGGAGTTTCACAAGGCAACCCTTATTCATCAGATGTGCTAAAGATTTGAAAATATAAACATCTACATAGAAATGATAATCTAACATTTTTAGTTATATGTATTAATTACTGACAATTCGATCTGAAGATTTAATGTTTTAACAATTGGTTATATGCATTTAAAACTTTAAATTTATTAAATCTCCAATATTTCATAATAGGTGTGGATAATTAGTATTCTCATTATAATAATAAATGGAACAACAATGTGACTATAAATAATGTAAAGGTAATGAATTGACAAGGGGATATGATAAATATTTGTAACCAATCAATATTTCAGAATTTATAACAAATCTTAATATATATTTCAGTGAAAAATCTACACCAATCTCTAATCATATAGATCGCTCATGAGAAATCCTCAATAATTATATGATTAAAGACTGAAATATCTGAACATCTGCATAGAAACATTTGTCAGATTTTTCTTTTTATACAATTTAATCATAAGCAATTTGATTTTTAGGATTAAATAATGATTTGAAAATTGTTATAACTTGAAAAAGTGTGTACTGAATCTGAAAGATTTGGTCGAGTGTAAATATTTGTCAGATACATTTGTCAAAATCTGTTCATTTGATGTTATAATATAGATATAAATTATCCCTACATATTAAGAATATGGATTTTAAAGAAGTAATGGTTTTAATATTTTATATTATTGCTAAAACAATCAATTTTTACATTTAAATAAGTTGTAATGATGATACAGAAATAGAAAATCTTGACTATCAATGTAATGTGGGGTTCAGATATTTCAAGTCTAATTCATTTGATGAATGAGAATTTTTTGGAATAGTAAGAAATTGATTTGGAGAATGAGTGATTTTTCAAGGTTTGTTAAACTTGAAGTGCAGTGCAAATCTAATATACAGGGTTTCCATGAAACCCATGTGCAATTTAAAAAAATTATAACTTTATTAGTATTTGTGACAGAGAAATTATGTAGAATGTATTGGAAATAAAACAAAATATATTTTATTACATGCCCACCATCATTAGTAATCCAAAGGTAATACAATTTTGTAGTTCTTTAAAAATATTTGTCAATTGGTTTACTGTAATGCCTGAAATCATATTAGTTATTTTAGCTTTCAAGTCTTCTAATGATCAAGGTTTGGTTGAATACATTATCATTTTTACATGTCTCCATAAAAAAAATCAAATGAAGTCAAGTCTGGTGAATGTGGAGGCCAAGAAAATTGTCCACCTCTTTCAATCCATCTGTTAGGAAATTTCTGATTTAGAAACTGTCTAATGTGCAGATCAAAGTCACAAGGAGATCCATCTTGTTGAAATACTGCATTATCTTTTAGTCCTAATTGTTCACACCTGAGGAATAAAGTAATTCTGCAGCATATCTAAGTAGATGTCACCTTTAATAACACCATCTTCAAAAAAGAATGGCCCTATAATTTGATGTTTTCCCAAAGTACATCACACATTAACTTTAGGAGAGTATCTTTTATGTTCAACAGTTTCATTTGGGTTTTCAGTTCCCCAAATCCAGCAATTATGTCTGTTGATTTTGCCACTAATGTGAAATGTTGCTTCATCAGAGACATTAAATTATTCACAAATGCATCATCATTGCCAAGTTTTTTATTGAACTGATGGCAGAAAGTTAGCCATACATGATAATCCTCTTTTAACAACATTTGATGTAATTAAATTTTGTAAGATTTCATGTGAAGTCTTTTTCACTTATGAACAGTGGACTTTGAAAGCCTCAGATCTAGTGATGCTCATCTTAATGACTTTCTTGTATTTACCATAAATAATTATTCTATGGATGCTATGTGGCCTATCAGATCATGGATTGAGCCTGTCTCTTTGAATTTTTTCATCCATTTGGCAATTTTAGTTTCTATGAGGTGGTTCTTTACCGTATTCAGTTCTAAACTTCCTTTGCACAGCAACAGTAGATTTCAGTTCAATCAACCAAAGGATACAGTTTACGTTTTCTTCAGTTGAAGTCATGGGTAAGGTAATTCTGAACATGAACTATTTTTAAAGTTTCAAAAAATTATTAAATTATTGTGTTGAAGAGTTATTAAATAATTTTGCTCAAAACTAGATACATTAATCTTTTTAATACTTTTTATACCTTTTTTCTATCACAAATACTAATAAAGTTATAATTTTTTTTAAATTGCAGAGATTTTGTAGACACCCTAATATATACATATTCAAACACACTATAAAATGATCTTGCTTATTTGGTTCATTCATCATTTCAAATGAGGTACTATTTTTCTTCATTATCATTTATAGTACAGCCATTAAAAGAGATATATATTCAGAGATACATGCCACAGATATCTTCATATATTATTAGACAAACATCGGATGAGATGGTGGTATATAAAATTGATATTCCTGATGTAAACATTGAAATGAATGACTCAAGTTATAACACTAATTTAAGCTAAGCTAAATTAATGATTAAATAATTTTTTCATAAAATTTCTCTTTTGAGCAGTAGGAATACAACCACTGGGTTTGACAAATATAACTAAGAAAAATGGAGAATATCAGCCTTAGGTGTTTGATCCTGAAGATATAATGTGTATTCTTCCAGCATCAGATTGTCCACATTTTCCAAGAATAAGATTAATATCTTCACATTTGTTTATTATTTACAAACTCATTTTTTAACTTAATAAATAAAATTAGATACACTTAATAATATAAGTATAAACATACAACATTAATAATCTGATCTCATTAAAATCCATTTACAAAAGTACTTAATACTATGACATATAATTAATAAAAATTAAGTTACTTCTACCCAGATATTAGAAAGTAAAATTACATTAATGATGATGGTTAGAAGTGATGATTCTAAGCCTTCCCCAATTAAAAATGTATTTCTGAGGCACTCAGTACATAAGCAATAACAGCCATTGTTGTGAATGAGATACAATTAGGATGCAGACTAGATGGATGTATCATAAAATTCAGAAAACATAATACAAGTGCACAATAAAATGAGGCATAATGTATGTTTAAGTACAACTTTTTTTAATGAACAATATATCCAATTGATTAAAAAAAATACACAAATGACAAATATAATTCCATAATAGCAATTTCTAGGGACTGGAGCTTATGTTATAATGTTATTCAAACTTTAAATAACAAAACTACTATTTATAAAAATCATAATCTATCGTAATCTAGTAAAAATTATTCTATTTTCACCGAAGTACAGATAAATAAAATAAATTAAAAATATGAGTTATTAGTTTGAAGTGATATTAAAAATTTAATATTAGAAGCCCATAAATATATATTCAACATTTAATTCATACATTCAGTATTTCCATTTTATAATATATATATATATATATATCAGAATTTTTCCCAATGATTAAATTGCAAATTTACAAAATTAGAATTCAAGCATATTAATAATAGTATATTTTTTGAAATGCGTTTTTACTTCATTCTGTAAAGATTTTTCAAAGAAGACAAAAAACTATTGGAATACATATTTAGATAAGATTACTTTATATCTTTATTCCTGTAATTTTAGACCAGTAACTGGAGTTTTCTTTATCTTTTCATTACTTTTATTTATTGTCAGTGTATTTCAGTGTAAGCTTTTTTAGATAATGTTATTTTTATTTTAATGCTAACCATAGGGAAATGACTTAAATTTTTCTTTTAAATAAATCCAGTAAATGTTTCATACATTTTTATTGGTATTCATTGGTTGTTGTGCACTTTATTATATAATTGTGCCATTCTGTATTAAATGTATAGGTTTCTTTAAAATAAAATTTGCTTATTTAGTTCACATATGACAATTTTTATAGGAACATATTTTAGAGCAGATCTAAACATAGACTTTTTTTCATGAGAATAAAATTTCTTTATAGGTCTTATTTCAATTAATACTGCAGCTTTGTTATTATCTAGTATTAATATTGAAGTAGTATAATTTAGTAAATTGCAAAAAAATGTTTTTAAATTAAGTTAATTTAAGTTAATATTTTGCTTTCAGAAAAGCTTTGAGATATTTTTTTTTTTTATTAAAAAGTAAGAATGTAATATTTTTTAAATTCCTAATATATTAATCAATCACATTTTTTTTTATTTTTCAGCTAATTAGATATGTAACATTTGAAACTTGATCTTTCTATTAACATTTTAAAGAGAGAAAATGTCAAATACTAGTCATATGGGTGTTATAGTGGTTTATTACTGAAATTATTTTACAACTAAAATAACTTTATATTTTACAAATTGTAAATCATGATCAAACATTTGATTACATAGTTTTTACTCGCTGTAAAAAATTGAACAAAACAGAGATTTTAAAAACAAAAAAATTATATTATGGTAATAAGGACCTGAATCATATGAAATCACAATAATAATCTCTTATTTATAATTTTACATAACATCACCAATCAAAGAAAAAAAAAAGCTTTATAAATGAGTTTTATAATTATACAATCCAATTTTTGAACTACAAATACATCCACATATAACCCATTTTTCAGTTTATTTGCTATTTTGAGATACTATCTTTCATATCTTCAGCTGAAAACTTTTCTTTCTGAAATACTTCAAACACCATGGCTAATTATAGCTTTGTAATATGTTGTATTATCTGCCATATCTTTCCATGCAAACAATTAATATTGCATTTCTTTAAAAGATTCTTAAATTCTACAAAAACCATGTTCATAAAATGACCTTTTAGAAAATGTTGCATTACTCATTTGTTTTACATATCCATTCCAACAAGAAGATGATTGGTTTTATAATCTTGTTATTGCATTTTAAAAATTTTATTAAGCATCTTTTACTAATCAATAAATTAAAAATAATAACAGCTCTCTATATAGAAAACTTAGTTGCATTAATTATTTTTCTATGATGAAATAGTCTATCTTTTAAACTTCTTAAAAACATTGTTATTGAATTCTATGTTATATCTGAACATTGAATTCCATTTGACTACTTATAAAATTACCAAGGTATTTAAATTGGTTTCCATTCTCAAGATAATAATTATTCATGCTAAAAGTTGCTGAGGATTTTTCTGTTCTTGACTGAAAACTTGACTTGATCAAATGCTTAATATGTAAGAATGTCATAATGTTTTATGATCAGTTGATAGCTTTATTAACACAACATTTTGGTTAAAAAGATTCCACTTCTTGAATAGATATGAGAACCATTTTTTATTTTATTTAAAAAGTGGTTATCTTTTTCTTTTTTGCTCTGATTTCAGGTTTTTTTTTTTTTACATTTGTGAGAAATCTGTTATATTGAAATTTTTAATTATATGTAAAAACTTTATATATCAGGATACAACTCCTGACTTTCCTTTCTTCTTCATTTCAATCATTAATTGCTTCATTATTTTGCTTCAGTGTATTAATAAACACTTTATAAAAATTAAATATATATCTCATTTTCCTATGCTTCTCAAAATACTTCAATTAGATCTACAACCTTTTTAAAATTATTTTCAATTCTACAAAGAAAAAAATCTGTTTTTTTTAATTCTTTAACCATTATTTTCTAATATCCTTTATTATTTTCTATTTAAAAAATAAAATCTGATTTGTCTAATTGAATTAAAGAATCTACAGTTACAAAAGAATTAAAAAAGCTTGTCAACTCTAAAATTTAAGGACTAAAACTGAAGGTGTTGATTTTTTACCATAGCTATGGTGAATGAAGATTTTATTAGAATGCTTTGGTAGTAATTTCATCTTGGCTTAACAGCTGGTTCTTCCAGTGGCACTAGACATCAGATTTTTACTCAAAATCAAGTGGATACTGTAATGGTCAGATTCGTCTATCTCGCTAACACCCTGCAGAATTCAAACCCCAAACACAAAACTGAACATTCTAGGAGGGGTTGCCATCTAGATATACTAAGTTCGAATCTAAAATCTAAATTCCACAGTGCCACCTATGAGATAACGCATCTGATGCTACTACTAATATATCCCTTTACCGGAGCCTGGTGATGAGGGAGAAACAAAGAGATTCTATACTAAGATAAATTTGGGTTGCTAATTAACGTCTATGGATGGTACAAAAGAAATGTATAAAATAGATATATAGACTGAGACAGTGATAGGGATCAATAAAATAAAAGATCAAAATTAGTTTATAAGATTTAAAAGATTTATTTATATTGCAAGAAATATATATATAACGCCCACTGTCTGCTTATATGAGACAGGAATGCTTACTAAAATGGCTGTTAACACACATTCCATACAAATTACATTAAAAGGTTGTTAAGTATATAGTCTATCCCTCAGGCTAATATAGTATTACAATAATGTGCTTAAAAGAGATGGGAAGATGTATGAGGTGCTTTGAATAAATTATAAAAGTTTAATAAAACATTTGAACATTAAGGTTTAACATAATATTTCTTGATTTCGAGAATAGCATGGACCAAAGCTTACTAAGCGATAAAGTGGAGATGTGATCAAGGTATTTATTTTATAATTATAATTAAAATTATATTGGAAGGTCGATATTGCCAATAAGGAATTTATTAAAGGATGGAGGGTGTGATACGTTTAAATCACGGATGCTTTGTAAAATACAATAAGTAAAATTATAGTGAAATGTGAAACAACTACGGAGGGTTCTGACCATTGATCTGTAGGAATGTGTTATCACGGACAGCCAAAGTCTGGACTCATCCAAAACTTAGTGACTGGGTGATGGCTGCATCTAACTCCCAGGTGTGACATTGGAGTACACACTGCCTGGGAACCACAGAAAGTGAAATGGGAACGGTCTTGGCCGTTTAAAGTCCCTGAAGAGAAACAAAGCGGTCTCAACAACCAATTCACTGACTAGCAATACTCGACTAACATTTATAAAACATACAAAATGGATTTACTTAGATTGAGAAAATGCCTAATTAATTCCCCAAAAATTATTTAAAGAGAGTCCGCCCATTCTGGACCTCAATTACAAACTTTGAAATGAAAGCAGAATATATTTTAAAATAGGAAAATGCATGCTTGCGGGTTTGAAACGAAAGCATAGATTTATTTACGCAATCATGCATTTGTGGCACATTTAATCATTGATCTTGCACATTCTCTCATATTAGGTTAAAATCGATAAAGGTGAATTTTAAACTATATAATTATTACACATATTGACTAAGATTAGAATAGCCCTCGAACGAGTAATTCACGAGATAATAAAAATAGGAACTATTTATAATTTTAAAATGCCTTAATATCGGCATTTTGCTTTCAACAAAGGGAATAATTCACTCGGCCAAAGACTATTCTGGCATACTATCATAATAAAATAAAGAGAAAGATTAATAAATATAAAATATTAACCCAAGGATAGAGCAAAATTACTGATTATATTAGAACATTTTAAAGGAAAACAATGATAAAGTAAAGTAAAATGGAAAACAATTTAAAATAGCTATAGCATATTAATTATAGGAGAGAATCACAAGAGCTCTTGGGTTAATGTTGGGGTTACCTCTGGAGAAGCATTTGCAGGTAGATTGATTGTAGGCAGGTTTTATATGACTCGGCAGCAAAATCTGGTATTGTTCATATTTCGGCAGCAGCAGCAGCAGGTTTCAGAGTTTCCTATGTGACAGCATTAGATGGTATAGAGCAGCGGCCGGCCATTACTGAGGGGAAAATAGCCTTCTTGCTGGCTCTACTCCATCATTTCAAAGCTAGCAATTTTAAAGGTTGGGTGATTCATAGATATTTCAAGTGGTATTGTAGAACACGGTAAAATTTATTTGAAGATGAAAACTCGGCTTCAAATACTTAAGTTTGCAGGCACGTAGCTAGAAAATCTCAGAACAAATATATATTAGAAATCTTGCTAGAATAGAATAATACTAGAATACTAGGAATCTTGCTAGAATAATGCTAGAATATTAGAATATTTGCTGGAATATTACTAGAATATAATAATTGCTAGAATATTACTAGAATGAAGAACAAAAGAAGACCCTCCTATATATAGTGAAATTGCACAATACAACTGCCCTGAAGCATTACAAAAATATTCAAAACTTTGCTTACATATCAGCTGTAATCAATCCTATCCGAATGTCTAAAGGAATTCAACAAAATTTTAATTAATTTCTATTATTAATTTCCCTGTCGACATTCGGACTACAACTTTGATTTAATTGAAACAAACTTTTGCTAATTGAAAGAAAAGACCTTAAGTGGACATCTGCTGCATTTCTAGATAAGCTTTTATAACATTAAGTAATTAAAACTATTGTTCCTACCAGCCCTCATTTATTTTAAACAGAAAATATATGGCGTGATTTTAAATCTAAAAGAAAATGATTTTACTTTTAATTTTCAATATTTGAATCTATTTACGAAACGAGTATAAATTTATTTTAAATCAAAAACAAATATTATGACTGTAATATGTTTTTGTAAACAGATTCACACAAAATAATTTTAAATAATTTATTATTCTAACAGAAGTTTTAAAATAAATATCACAGTGTGTGCGCAATTACGACCTATATAACCTACTTTTAAATAAATCTCTTTTATGTATACATTTAATTTATAGCATTTTATTTATTGAGCATCAGTTATACAATTATATAATATGAGCGTTGTACTTGTGGTTTAAAATTGGGTGGGATTTTCCATATATAAACGCATTGCAGACACCCTACGATACACTGGGGGTTTAAACTAAGGTATGAGGGTAGGAAAGAGGTGAGAAAAGGTGAAATGAAGACCTGCAAAGCAGATCTTACTGTTTCAATACATAGTGGAAACATATTCAGATGGTTTCTTCTATTGTTGATAGCTTCTTTCTCAGGACTTATCCATCAGTTTTCAGCTTGACAGAGCAAAGCAGATAACAACTTAGACTTGCCATAACTCTCCTATAAGATTTAAGACAGAATAATAATAACAGAATAATAATCACTGACAGAATATTAATAGCTGACAGGATCAAGATAGAATAATCATGAACATAATTTTCAGGACTAGTTATACCATTCTTAGCTATCTTATCAATAAAATTTAGATCCATCTCTTGTCTTTTGGATTCTTTGATTTATTGGCTATAGATAACTATTACTTTCATCTAGGTCTGAGTTTATTTATCCAATATCCTCTATTTGCAAGCTCATATTTTTGAGTAGGAATAACAGCCTTTTTAATTAAATTATTTTAATTATTTATCTCCTTAAACTTAATCTAGTATTCTGTTTACAAGCATTTTAATTACTTTTTCTAAAATATCATTCCCATCTTTTTTTTATTGTTAAAGTAAAAACTTTTTCTTTTAAACTACTTTTAACTAAATTTAGAATCTATTATCTTTTTTTTTTTTTTTTACAAACTTTAGAAAATATTTTATATTTATCTGTCCATTTATAGTAGATGTTTAATTTTTTGTTTATAAAAAATTATTAAAACTTTTAAAGTTAAATTTTGTTCATAATTTTTAACATTCAAACATGAAGTATATATATATGCATATATATAGCTTCAGTATATAGATATGTCTTATTTTATGTCTTGTAAAGCATATTTATATATGTATGCTGGATGTTTTCTATATATATATGTTTGTATATTTTTAGTTTTTATTACTGGCAGCAACTTTAGTTACTGATGCTGTGAGAGGAAGACATCTGGATTTTATGACTGGAGAAAATGATATTAAGTATAATCATATTCTTTGATTATTAATTTTAATTTATTACTGTAAAATATTATACAATTTTATATTGTTTATTGTTAGCCATTATAAATTAATTTAAATGAAACTGATATAGATTTAAATCACTTTAATTGATTGCTTAAGGAGAGTCAAAATTGATTTTGCTTATAAACTTATTAAAGCTGCTGCTACAGTTAGAATTCTTAATTATTGTTATAAATTTCAAGCTTTTACTTAGATAAAATATATAGTGATAGAGTTATGTTTTTTGATTTTTATAGATTAAAATCAAAAACATAATTAAATAAGATCATTAGCTGCCACTGAGTAGAAATAAAAACATTTTATTTTTACTTTCTTGTAAGGGTGCAAAATTATTATGAAACAAAGATTTGTAATAGTAAATCTAAAAGGCAGTCTTATATATAATAAGTGAGAAAATTATATAAAATAATAATTTTAATAAATAGCTTATTTAATAATTGTTTTTTCTTTCATTCTTTATTTTTATTAAACTTCTTTTCTGTTAAGAGTACTTTTTGTATTTTGATATGATGTAAATTGGTTTAGATGAAATTTGAATTTTCTGTGCATAGGGCATGTACTCAAAGTTTCTGCTTTCCAAGTTTAACATTTATTTCTCAGAAACCATTATATTCCACTATAAATTCATCTATTTTTTATTACCAAATTGTTCTTTCAGTACTTCTTTGTTTTTCTTCTATCATCTGAAACTATTATATACTTCTAGAAATTCATTTATTTTTTTATGAAACCATTCTTTTAGTACATATTTGTTTTTTCCTTCCCATTCTAATAAAAATTATTTCATTAATTCCAGTCTCATATGTTTATTATATTTCTTACTCTTATTATCAAAACCTTAAACAAAAAAGTCATAAAATCTCAAACCTTTTCATTCTCTTTAATTTTTAATTTACTCTCACTTTCAATAGATTTGATCTTTTTCCATCTATTTATATTTCAACAGTAAATTTTCAATACTGTCTGACATTTTCACATAATATCTAAAACTTCTATTGTTGCAATAATTAATAATAATTTCCTTCTAATATTTTCATACACTTTCATATTATATAGATTCATTATTTTTACACAATTCTAATCTATTTTTTTTAGTATTTATATTCATTTTTCATAATTATTCTTATTTTTTTTCTAATCAATTTATTTATTCCTTTTTTCCATTCCTCAAAATTGTATACATGCAATATATTTCCTACATATTTGTTCATTTTCTTGTATAAATAAGTAAAATAACTTTTTATCTATTAATTGTGCATACTCAATTTTTCCTCATAATCCAATTGAACATTATTTTTATTAATCTATTTTCATTCATATATTTTAAACCTTCAAAAAAATTATTAATTTATTTTTAATTTCTTCTATCAAAAAACTAAACCATTTTATCTCTTTTTAAATAGCTTTATTTGCTCCCCACAATTCATCTTTAATTGTTAAAGCAGATACCATTATCTCTTTTCAAATTACATTTTATACTTCTTATCAATTTTATGATAATCTTGTTATATTTTTAAATAATATTCTATTCTATGCTTTTTGATTTAAATCTGGATCCCAGTTGTCTATATAATTTTTTATTTTATTTGATAAAGTATCTAAATACTTATTCTCATTCATTTCTTCAAATTATATATCTTCTATTTTTTTATCTTTCAATTCCACTCTTCTTATCAAATATTATATCTTGGATTTTTTCTCACTTCTGTCATAATATTTTTACACAATTTTCAAAAACTGTCATGTAATCCATAAAAACAAAAAAGAGCTGCCATATTATGTATTTTCCGGGAATGACATTATAGATATCCTAACCTTTTTCCCAATCTTTCTATTTCAAGTCTTTTAAAAACAAAATAAATAATAAACATTTTAGTGATCATTTCTGTTATATCCAATTTCACATTTAATTTCAACAGTCAGTAAAAGTACAAACACAAACATAATTAACTTATTTACATATATTGCAAATTAACAATTCATATATTTTTTGTATAATTTTATTATATGTTTTATTAACTTTTTAAAAAACAATAACTGTTTTTTGATAATACCTTTATATAATTGTTTAGAAAAATAGTTTCCTTTTTTTTTTTGTGATTAATCATGTTTTGTTTTTCAGGTGGTATTTAATATTTCATCATTGGCTTTTTAAGTTATCTTTATATGTAGTTATTTCATTGAATCTCTCTCTTGCATTATTCGAAAGACCAGCTGTTCCAAGCCTTGAAATGCCAGTCTATGTAAGTTTATATTAATATTTTAATTATTATTATTATTACTTTAAAAAAAGCAATATGTCATTTTTAATATATATGTAGTGTTTTCTTTACTGCCTTGATATGAAAATCACATATACTCATAATGCAAATTCAAGCTTAGATTTTTATACACATTTAATTTTTTTTCATATTCATTTCAACATTCAGAATAAATAATACATATATATATATATTGAACCGGATTGATATCCGATTCAAGGATTTTACTGCCAAAATTAAAAACTTAATTTTTGTTAAATCTTATCTAATGATAAAATTTTTATTATTATTTAAAACACATACACATTTATATTTAAAATAGATCATTTTCATGTCTATAAAATTGATTTTAAAATAGTTTACTTTCACTACTTGTTTTAATCCATTTAATTAAAAAAAATAAGCAAACGTGTGATTACATTCCTGTCGCTTATTTTTATCAGTTCTAATTTAATTCTAAAAAGCGGAGATTTAATTATGTTGTCATTTTTGTTTCAATAATCCCTGGTTGGAATTCTTAAATTAGATTGAGCGGGAAATTAATATTTGCCCTGCCTCAGATATAGAATTGGACAACAAGAAAAGTTTTTCACGGGAAATGTAGCGAGGTAACGATAGCCGGCCAAGAAAAAAAAGAGATGGTTGCTATTATTTTAGAGACGAAGAAGGTTTTTAAAAAGCACTTGGTTCAGCTTCTGATTTCTAAGAGGCATTCTGATTAATCTGTGGAACTTCATATTAATCGCAGTTTGAACATTTAAGAGATTTTTCAAATTTGCCTTCGTGATGTCAACAAACGCTGCTATACGTATTGGAAGCAATAAGATGTATTGCTAATTTAAATAAGGATGAGCCTTGGGCTCTAGGCTGTTCTTTCATGATGCCATAAAACTCTAAACTAAGCCAGATTCCCAATTTACCTCGACACGTGGCTTTGTCATAAAGAGAAGTCACCTGAAAGATGAACTATTATTAAAAATGCGCACTCGACAGAAAATTACTAGAACTCTGCCTTATCGTAAGATAAACTTTTTCTTATTCTAGCTTGGGTAAATAAATTGCGTTTAATTAAATCTCCGCTCAATCTAATGATAAGTATGTTTTAAAGTTGTATCAATTACTTTTAATTATTTATTATCTGTATGTACTATTTCTAGTATTTAAAGTGTGTCTTGGAATCTTAGTTTTAAGATTCCAAGTTTGTTTTCAATTTTCATTTATCAGGGGGTGCATTGAGAGATTGTATTTTATATGTTTAATATATGCCTAATGATTTCATTAACTATTGCAAAATGCTTTGTCAGTTTTCGTAGTTTTTATTTACTCACCGGCTCTTAGTTGTTGTTGTAAAGTAATGAATTTTTAAACACGTTTGGCTTGCGTTTTTTTTTTTTTTTTTTTGCAAACAACAAAATCTTTTTGCTGGCTATTTATCAGATTCTTTCTTCTGGTTTGCTGAAGGTAGTCATTTCTTTCTGGATTATGTAAGATCGTGAACAAATATCTTTTTGCTGTCCTGTATGTGAAATCAACCACGTTTGCTTTAAAAGTAGTATTACGCACAGCAGTCCTGCGGCATTATAACATCAGTAGTTAGAATACTACTGATCTATTGTCCGCACTGGTTTCATTGATTTCCTACAAGATCGTAACTGTTTTAATATCTCTGAATTAGGAAGCTAGAGTTGTTTTTTTTTTTTGTAATTTTATAAATTGCCAGAAGGAAGCTATTATCCTACCCATTTTTTATATTTTTAGGTGAGAGAATTTTGCTGCCAAAATGTTTAATGTTTTCATGTTTGCCGTACTCGTGTGCACTCTCTGATAATTATGCGTATGTTAATATAAGTCACTTTTGTATTCATGGCTAAATTTCTTTACTCCATTGTCCAACTTTTAATAAAATTAATAAATTGTTTAAATTTATTTAGCTGACGTTTGTCTTGGTACTTTTATTTCTCAATTGTCTAAACAATCCATAAGATCTCTTGTTTCTCCCTGAGTTTAGTCCGGCACATTCAGGTTTGCATATCCTTTCCACCCTTAAAATAAATGTCTAGTTCCGATTTTCAGACTAGTGGCACCCGTGTGGTCGGTATATGTGAATCAAAGATCTTTCATCCGGTACAATATATATATAAATGTAATTTAGGGCATTTGAACACAGACTTTCAAGCTCCATTCAGCTATCCACTCTATCTCATGTAACTGGTACACATGACCACAAACATGTGAAAAAAAACCTCCAATAAACGTTTTTCATGCTGAATTAGCACTCATCAGTTGGTCCAGATCATCATCTCCCACACATATATATAATCAGTATCAGTTTATATTAAGATAGCAAATAGTCAAGCTTTAATGTGCATGCTTCAATCTACTCCACTCACCAACAGTCCATTAAAGTTTAAGGATTTTCTATCTTAATATAATCCAGCACTGATTATATATATGTCAATAAACATCACATGACCACCACTTCTTATGCTTGTGTATGGGAGATGATGATATGGACCTACTAATGAGTACTGGTTTAGCCTGAAATATGTTTATTGGAGATCATTTATTTTTTCCACGTGTGTGTGGTCATGTGTATTGGTGTTTTTAACTTTTTTTTAAGTCATGATTATCAATTTAAATTTTTTATTTTGAGAAAATTTGAATATGGTAACTCTTGCAAGATTTCTTGAAGATCTGAAGCATTATTTACAAAATAATTATAAGATCTGCAAAATCTAGATATGTTAAATAATTTTCATGAATTTTGTTCCACTAGCTCAGTGGTGCACAATCTGTGGGTCACGACCCCTCAAGAAATCACAGAAAAATTGTTGGAGGTCATAAAAATTTTGAGTTCTCATGTTCAATAATACATTTTTAATTGAGAAAACAAAATCCTCAAACTATTAAAAAATAAAATGAAAATTGCTCATTCTGACAACTTTTGTGTTTAAACCCTTCCTTCTTTATTTTCCAATCCACTTTATGTATACACTTTATACACAGTATATCATAATGACACTTCACTTATATTGCTCTCTTTTCTCTTGTTCACTCTCAGAGTTTTGTTCTTTGTGCTAGTATCCTCCCTAAATTGATACATAGTACTATATTCTTGAATGTACACATTTTCTAGAACAGGCTAAAAATGTTATTGCTACAAATCAACAGATCTACTAAAAACTAAGTATTATTATATACTTTTTGTTAATATGCAGTTTTTTCAAAGTTCTTATATCAAGTTGTATGTACTGAAATATATACATAGTTATATGTAGTAAAATGCTTTTAGTATCCTTATATGCTTATAATAGAATGGTAATAATATATAATGGGTCATGAAAAATTTCAGAGTATAGAGGTCGCAGATGTAACAATGTTGCACATCATTTCTCTAGCTTCCCATTTTAATCCATAAAATATTTATTGTAAAACTTGTAAAAATATTTTGGAGATCGGGAATTACTATTGTATTACCCTTATTAATGTTATATTTGCTAAATTTGATAATTACTCATCATAATGTGGTAATGTGTTAGATTTATATCTTGATGATCCAATGTATTAGTCTTTATGGAAATGCCAATTCAAAATATACAAATCCAAAGTATAATGACAACTCATTCATTTATCTTTTCCATAACTTCTCTCAATATTTCTAAAAATTCCACATTGCTAAAACTACTTTGAATTTCAGTTCTTTGCATTTATTTAAATCTAATGTTCTGCTATAGTCTAGTTCTAATTGCTTTGGTAAAGATTTTGTAATGAGCTATAGAAGACTAATAAACATGTAATTTCTAATGACTTTTTTATCATCTGTATTAATATTACTATTGCAGTTTTTGAACAACTTAGTATATTTTTGCCATTTAGGCATTTGATATATAGTTTTGCTACCATTTTTCTATACATTTCACTTTCTCTACTTTTTTAAAAAAATATCAATAATAATTCCACCATTTCCTGGAATCATTTTTATTCTTTACATAATTTATTGCATTCTCATATCTGCATTTAAAGTGCTTGTAAATTTAGAAAAAATAATAATTGTGATGGTTATTTTGTTTTCTTCTTCTTTATTGCTATATATTATAATGGTCTGGGAGTTACAGTCTTACCATATCTGCCTTACAGGGCGCCACTTGGCCATCTGAACCTAGAAAATTTATAGAGTAGGCAGATACGCACTGTTAAGATTCCACTGTATTTTATATTTTAAACCGTTAGCCCAATGCCACTAGCTCAGAGAGATGCAGAGATTTATAAAATATGAATTCTTATCTAAAAATATTTTCAATATTAAAAAAATAAAAGAAGCCACTGCCAGTAATAACACACACAAATTTTAATTTACGCACATATAAATTTTGAATCATTTTTAAAATCACTTTTACTTTAAAATTTAACTTACATATTAACTTTGATTTTTAGAATTTAACTTATGTTTAAACTTTTATTTTCTAAGTTCGCACAGATGAATTTAATATTTTATTAAAGTGTCGAGTATGAATAGACTACATAGATTTCATTTGAAAAGAAAATATTCTATCCCTTATTTAACCTTAGGCCAAAAGTTCACAGTCAAACCAACGCCAGTCTATCTGATATATCGATGTATTCAATGCAGCATGAATATGACAGCACAAAATACCATACTGTCAGGAATGTACATCTTAACAGCATGGTTAGAAGACATTGATTCTCGTCCAGACAGGAATGCTACATCTGTTTGGCAGGAAGGGACTGCGTTTTCCGTCTTACCATCCCATTCGATAGGCAAAAAGGGGGTGTGCAGCATATAATACGATCCTGCATGTAGTGAACCTCGTACTACATCTACTAACTACACTAATATATCCAATCCATTGACCCAATTTAACTACAAAACAAATAACCTAGGATTAACCCTCCCTTAAATAAACTAATATAACTTTATGAATCTATGCAGCCATTTACGCCCGACTTAAACTTAACATTTATATAATTTATTAAAAAGGAAAAAAAAATCATAATAAAAACTTAAAAGCCCAGAAAAAATAAATTAATGGAAATGATTTACAAACAATAATACATTATAATTAATAATAAATTTAGTCAGATAGGAAATTCTACTTCTATTTAAATATTGAGAAGTTTTTTGAATCAAAGTTCTCACTGTTTTGAAAATGTTCATTAACAATAATTCTTACTGTTTTTAGAAAAAGTTCGTAGTTTCTAATTGCTTGTAATATAGAAGGTGTTAATTCCCATGAAGTCATGAAGATATTGATATCCAGTTAGCCGTTGGTCCTTTATGGTAGCTGGTATTTCACTGCCAGGCCCATATGTCCTATAGTCCGCAATATGGGAAAATGATGTTTCATTTTTTTATAACAACTGAAGGAACTGAAAGTGCATTTTTCAATCCCTTCACCTCCAACTCTCCGAATTAACACATCTCTGTCTTCTCTTAATTAATTTTTTTATTTCCAAATTTTTTCCTTTTATAATCAACTTTCGGATCCAGTGTGCATTACATCATGATGATGATGACCCTTTCATTGAGGTCCGTCTCCTGAAGGATTTCTTTTATTGGCTATTACTTTCTATTGTTTTTTCTCTCCTATCTGATCTTTATTTCTACATTTTGGAATGCCCAAGGGCTAGTTTACTTTTACTAATTAAAATAATCATTTCCATTTTATACAATAGAATTAATTAAATTATTTTACAAACTTAAAGATATATTTTTATCTCTAAATCTTTTTAAGTTTTTGCTTTTAAAATCCTTTTTTTTTTATTAAAGTTTTATTTTAATAATTTTTCATCTGTGCGATTTTATATATTAGAGTTTAGTTGATTTTTAATTTTCAATTTTTAATTCTTAAAAAAGTTTTTATTTGTGAACTTTTATTTTTTATGTCTAATTTTAAAAACAAATAATGTAATGAGATATGTGCCCATTACATATCAGTAAACTTGCTTAAAAAAAAATAAACAAAAAAAAAAATTTTTACTTAGGGTTAGTAATTACGGTAACACGATTAACGAAGACATTTACAAAGACATTCGGTTAGTAATTTTTACAAAAAGACTATATACAAAAAAAATGTTTACTATCGTTTTCCTATGAACCATCTATGTTTACGCCTCCTCCTTCTAAGAATTCTATTTTCTTTATATTTCATTTCTAACAAACGTCACGATAAGCAAATTATATAAATTATTTATTTAAGAAGGTTGCATTGAGGTAAATATGTTTTAAGAAATAATGGGTTTATATGTATATATTTGCAGCACAATTATAAATACCGCCAACTTATTTATGACTGATTGAAATGCTTACATAGGGTTACATTGAAGTAAATTCCCAAAAAGTACTCATCATAAGGTACCACATTTGCAATCATAAACTTAGGTGGCTGTGCGCCTATACACATTAAAGCGCAATATATATTAACAAAAAAAAACAAAAACATATTAATTGCAACCTTTTGATGTTGTGCACCTATACACATTAAAGCGCAATATATATTAACAAAAAAAAACAAAAAACATATTAATTGCAACCTTTTGATGTTAAAAAAAAAATTACAGTTTTAAAATTATTAATATCACCGTCTTTTCTTTCTCGTTTTTAATATATGTACTATTTCTTTCTGGCAGTACTTTTATAAGATTTAAAGTATATGGTTTTATGTAAATAGATAAAAATATTTCATTTTGAAAAAAGAAATTTACTCTGGGTCCTCGTGGTTTATTAAACATCGGCTCACGTTGGGAGGCCAATTATAATGGTCTGGGAGTTAGAGTCTTACCGTATCTGCCATACAGGGCACCACTAGGCCATTTGAACCTAGAAAATTTATAGAGTAGGCAGATACATGCTGTTAAGATTCCACTTTATTTTAAACCGTTAGCCCAATGCCACTAGCTCAGTGAGACACAGAGATTTATAAAATATGAATTCTTATCTAAAAATATTTTCAATATTAAAAAAATAAAAGAAGCCACTGCCAGTAATAACACACACAAATTTTTATTTACGCACATAAATTTTGAATCATTTTTAGAATCACTTTTACTTTAAAATTTAACTTACATTTTAACTTTGATTTTTAGAATTTAACTTATGTTTAAACTTTTATTTTCTAAGTTCGCACAGATGAATTTAATATTTTATTAAAATGTCGAGTATGAATAGACTACATAGATTTCATTTGAAAAGAAAATATTTTATCCCTTATTTAATCTTAGGCCAAAAGTTCGCAGTCAAACCAATGCCAGTCTATCTGATATATCGATGTATTCAATGCAGCACGAATATGACAGCACAAAATACAATACTGTCAGGAATGTACATCTGAACAGCATGGTTAGAAGACATTGACTGTCGTCCAGACAGGAATGCTACATCTGTCTGGCAAGAAGAACAATAAAAAAAAAAACTCCATACGAAGGGACTGCGTTTTCCATCTTACCATCCCATTCCATAGGCAAAAAGGGGGTGTGCGGCATATAATATGATCCTGCACATAGCGAACCTCATACTACATCTACTAACTACACCAATATATCCAATCCATTGACCCACTTTAACTATGAAACAAATAACCTAGGATTAACCCTCCCTTAAATAAACTAATATAACTTTACGAATCTATGCAGCCATTTATGCCCGACTTAAATTTAACATTTATATAATTTATTTAAAAGGAAAAAAAAATCATAATAAAAACTTAAAAGCCCAGAAAAAATAAATTAATGGAAATGATTTACAAACAATAATACATTCAATAAAATAATTAATAATAAATTTAGTCAGATAGGAAATTCTACTTCTATTTAAATATTGAGAAGTTTTTTGAATCAAAGTTCTTACTGTTTTGAAAATGTTCATTAACTATATAATTCTTACTGTTTTTAGAAAAAGTCCGTAATTTCTAATTGCTTGTAATATAGAAGGTGTTAATTCACTCGAAGTCATGAAGATGTTGGTATCCTGTTAGCCGTTGGTCCTTTATGGTAGCTGGTATTTCACTGCCAGGCCCATATGTCCTATAGTCCGCAATATGGGAAAATGATGTTTCATTTTTTTATAACAACTGAAGGAACTGAAAGTGCATCTTTCAATCCCTTCACCTCCAACTCTCCGACTTAACACATCTCTGTCTTCTCTTAATTAATTTTTTTATTTCCAAACTTTTTCCCTTTATAATCAACTTTCGGATCCAGTGTGCATTACATCATGATGATGATGACCCTTTCGTTGAGGTCCGTCTCCCGAGGGATTTCTTTTATTGGCTATTAGTTTCTATTGTTTTTTCTCTCCTATCTGACCTTTATTTCTACATTTTGGAATGCCCAAGGGCTAGTTTACTTTTACTAATTAAAATAATCATTTCCATTTTATACAATAGAATTAATTAAATTATTTTACAAACTTAAAGATATATTTTTATCTCTAAATCTTTTTAAGTTTTTGCTTTTAAATACTTTTTTTTTTTTAATAAAGTTTTATTTTAATAATTTTTCATCTGTACGATTTTATATATTAGAATTTAGATGATTTTTAATTTTCAATTTTTAATTCTTAAAAAAGAAGTTTTTATTTGCGAACTTTTATTTTTCACATCTTAATTTTAAAAACAAATAATGTAATGGCGTATGTGCCTGTTACAATATATATTTTTTAAATATATGTTTTTTAAACTCTGCTATATATTTTGTGAGTTCTTTTTATTGCTGAAACAATTTTTCTTCCAGTATCAAGATATTGTTTAATACTTTTGAAACTTATTTTCTTGTATAGCTTTTCTTGCCAATTTATAGTTGTATTTTCTTATATCATTATTATCATTTTACAAAACTTTAGATTTTTATATTTTCTTAATTGATCATTTTTAAATATTTTCACCTACCTTTTTTTTTTTATATTATCTTGTCTCAATTGAAAATTTACTGGAGAATTGCTGCCTTGTTGTACGTACTATTTTTTTGTTGCAGTATTCTATGGAATATAAGTTATCTTCTTATTAATCGCAGATCAGTTTGAATTATTTTCAATGTCTGTCAATATTTTAAAATCATTAGCAAGTTCTAATTTAAATTCATGTTTGTTTCTGAAGATTAGGGATATCCACTGTTGATATTGGTTTTTTAAATAGTTTTCATTTCTCTAGATTTGCATTAGTACATACTTAAATTTTATTAATTGATGATCACTTCAGGAATTGAATCTATTAAAAACATTATAAATTTTAAAATATACATTTTATTAATTATTAAACATAATTCAGTTCTATTATATCTTCATTTGGATATTTGTTTATGTTTAACATAGTTTATAACATACATTTTTTTTTTTTTTAAATTCCACAAGTTTATGTCCTTTTTTTCTGTCCTTATAATCAAATTAACACACTGTATTTTCATCATTCAGTTCTTTTTTAATTCTAAAATTAATGTCTCTCCTGAGATTTTTAAAATTTTGTTTGTTGTCATTAAAATCTTTTTAAATATCTACACATGTATCTACTATTTCTTCATCAAATTAAGAACTTGTTGGGAAATATGCCTGATTCATTTACATTTATTATCTATCATTAGGTTGAATAACTAAGATTGCTACACTATCTGATGTACTATCCATCTCCATAATGTTATTTAATTTTTTAATGTTATTTAATTTTTTATTTATAAAGAATCACATTCTACTTGTTTTTACAAAATATGATTTTTATAGTAAAGTACATTTTGACAAACAAACCAAATTATAGCTCATATTGCTATAAGCATTATTTTTGAGAGGTTACAAAGTCAACAAGAATGGGGTGCTAAGAATCACCTATTTGTTGATTCATATTACCATTTAATATTTTTTTCATATAGTTTAATAATTGTAGATCATTTTCGAGTGAAGTAATTATCACATGAATTGGAAAAGAACAATCTAATATTAAATGGGACATTATTGGAATTTTTGCAGTTAGTAAAATATGTGAAGACGTGACTGATTTACAAAGATGATATGTACTTTATTATAAAGGCCCAAATCTTGAAAGTACAAGTGAAATGGGATTTATTATAAATAAGAAGTAACGGAACAATATTGCCCGAGATTGATGTTATCTTGGATAGAGTGAAAAGATTAGTTATTCAACTTAATGAAAAATACCAAATCAAATAATTCAGGTTTACATCCCAACAATTTCTCATTATTATGAAGAAATAGAGGATTTTTATATGGTTGTATAAAATGCTTTTATTCAAATCAAAACATTTTGAAATTGTCACGGAAGATTTTCATATTAGAATTGCTAAACAACTGTAAGGTGAAAGTGCTGGGTAAATTTAATTATAGGGACAGAAATGAGAGTGGATATAGATTTATAGAGTTTGCTGAAAAATGTATGCTATGATTTTTTTCTTTGAGAAAAATACTAAACAGAAATGGACATGGAAATATCCAAATGAAGGAGCAACAAAATTGGATTATATTTTGACTTAAAAAAAATATATCTGGATTATAATGTTCTTAATAGAATCAACATAGAAAATGATTATTGATTAATAAAATGTAATACACATGTTAATGCAAAAGTAATGAGACAAAAACTATTAAAAATACAGTCTTGACTATCATAGTTACAATCTTTAGGAACTCCCAAATTAATTTAAATTAAGATTCGCTGACAAAGAAATAACAGACTGTGAAGATGATTCCAACTTAACTGAGGTCTACTAAGAACTGCAATAAAGATAGCTGATATAAAAAGCAGCAACTCAACAGAATATTTTCAATTAAGACAAGAAAATGTGTGAAGAAGAAAGATATATGAAAACATTTAAAAATGATCCATTAAAAAGAATCTAATATCTAGTTCTGAAAACAGATATGAAAAAAAGTTAAGGATGCAAGAAAATATAACTGAAAATTGGCTAAGAAAGCAAGAAAAAAGAATAAAATTTTCAATAATATTCAACAACATTGTGATATTGAAAAAAAAAGTTATTTCCTTAATAAAAAGAAAAATAATGAATATTATTAAAAAGAGATATGGCATTATTAAATGTGTGGAAGAATTCTACAAATAATTATATAGTAATAAAGAACAAGAAAACAAATTTTAACTATTAGAATTATTATATTTTCTAAATTGCCAAACATTTTAAGCGAAGAAGTGAAATATACTATTAAATCTTATAGAAAGGAAAGTGTCCAGAAAATTATGCAGTTGTTATTGACATCTTAAAAGAAGCAGATGAAGAAATACAAAAACTGTTAGCAGAACTATATAGCAAATGTCTAAATGATAAAAAATATTTCAGATAATTGGAAAAGTAAAAAGTCCGTGAAAAGATATTAGAAATTACAGGCTTATCAGCTTTCTGTTAGTTTTTTACAAAGTCTTTACCAAGGAAATTGCAACTTATATCTCTAGAAACAGACTACAATAAGAAGGATTTAAAAATCGTTTTAACATAATGGATTATATTCAAGTATTGAGAGAAGTTATAGCAAGTACTAATAAATATGAATTGCTATTACGTTTGGACTTGTAAATAATGAAAACACATTTCATTATATAACTGCTTTTATAGTGATTAAAGCATCGGATATCAAGATATAAAGCCAGGAAATTGTAATTTTCTGAAAAATATTTATCATAATGTAACAGTAGTGATTAGGTTACATTGTGACTCTAAGATAAGAATGTACAAAAGGGTGATTCCATATCCAAAACATTTCACAGAAATTTTACAATAAAATATTTTATAGAATTGGAAATTATTTAAGTCATCTAGATTTTACATATGATGTGGTTGTTTTTTTTATATAATGCATCAGAGTTTTAGAAAATGTTGGAAGAGTTATCTGATGAAAGTAGTAGGACTAAATATAATTACTAAAAGAATTAAAATAAGTATTCAATGGATTTTCTCAGAAGAAGATAGTAACAACTGATAATTATGAATTAAGTGAATTTTATTGTTAAAGTACATTGGCCAGATCATTAGTACAGATTTTAATATAAATGGATACAAGTGATAAAAATAAATTTGAATCGAGTGTTTTTGATATAAATAATTTAATATTAAAAGGAAATATGTTTAGATGTTGTAAAAGGAAGGTTTTTCCAGTTTTTATTTAAGGATCTGAAATTTTGACATTCATCAGAAGAGGCAAACATAAACTTTAGACCATTGTACAATGTATGTAAAGAAGAGTAGGAGAGATCAAACAAATATCATTGACATCATTGAAAGAATTCAAATTCTAAAATAGAGATGGACTGGATACATTGCTAGAAAGAATAGTAGTAACAGATGGATAGATGAAGTCTTAAACTGGATTTCAAGTGATTGGTAGAGACCTTCAAATAGATCACATACAAGACACAGGGATAAAATAAGAAAGTTTGTTAGTGTGATGTTTTGAAAAGAAGCTATGTATCAAAGAAAAAACATCAACTTTGGAAAACCATGCTGCAGTGCATTTACAATGGTAGATGATGATGATCTATATATATATAAAGTATATGAGTTAAGCACTTTATGAGTCTTGTAAAAACTTATTATTTAATGAAATATATTGTTAGAGTCAACTTCTGAATAGTAATCTATAATAAAACAAAATTACAGTATAAGTTTTATGAAAATCACCTCATCAATTGTTCAAAGACTTTATACATCCTCTAACTATGCATTAGAGCTAGCTTGAATGTTATTTATATAAAGCAAATTTGTTTAATTTAATTAAAAGAATAGAAGATATAATATAGACCATTTAAAAGAACATTTTGTAATTGTATTGGAAAAATCATTTTATATAAAATAATTTAAATTGATTTGATATATAATAGTCACATGACTAAGACAATAAAGCCAATTACTCAAGGCTTTAATAGGTTTATAAATGTGGATGATAACAATTAACCCTTAAGCTATCAACAATCTCATCCTGTAATGAAAGAGCACTTTTATTGTTTAAGGAGGTTGAGTTTATTGATAGCTTAAGGGTTGATTGTTATTATTTAATATTCGTATGACTTTTTTATATAAGAATTTATCAGAAGTCTGAGCTCCGGAAATGCGAGAACTTGAATTGATGCTAGAACTCACGTTCCAGAATCTGACACTATCATTGCACTAAACCACACAAGTCAATTTTTAATTCTGATTTGTGTTTAATGATGCTTAAAAATTTGGACTAACCAAATAAGGAAGTTTCCATAAAATTTTTACTATCATGGTCATCTTTTATTGTCAGTATTTGAATGTAGAAGTTAGTTTCTGTAAATATGTAACTTACATCACAATGAGTTACTTATTATAATAATTTATAAAAATGATTCATTTAGAAAGATAATTTTTATTTTTAGATTTCAATGGTAATAGAAACATTTTGCTTAATGTTTTTCTTTGCTCGATTTATGCATGCAAGGAGAGTCATCAAGCCGGCTACATTTTGGGGTGACAAAAAAAATTACTTGATTTTAGGAATAATTGTGGTAAATATTTTAACATTATTTTAATGCTAATATTTAAATGTTAGTTTAAAAATAATATACTTTTTTTTTAATTTTTAGGTTACAGTAATTGATATGATTGCTTATGCTGTTATGATATCTATTAATCATCCTCATGCCATCAGATGGTCTAGACTTTTACGACCTTTATTTATAGTAAATTTTGCTGAAGGAAGGCAAGTAGGTGTGCTAATTGCAATGCCTTTAAATTCTACATTTAATTATATATATATAGTTTAATAATTATTAATGCTATATTTTTTTGTGGCTGGTATCTTAAGTTCACCCAAATTTTCACTGTTGTTGGCAAGAATAGCTTATAAATATCAAAAGCTTTAAGAATGTGCAGATCCATTTTATTATTGACCATTGATAAACATACAGTGATATTTACTTGTAGTCTGAGGAAAAGTAGTTTGCCTTCTTTATTTATCTACACATTAAGCTATGCTAATTTTATGTTTATCTATATGTACATATATTAAGTATTAAATTTTCACAGCATTAGCATGCATGAATATGATTAAGCTCTGTCTAGTTATAACTAAATAGACAATTATTATGTCAGTAGCTTACTTTTGAAACCAATTTCAACATAGTTAGCAAATTAAATTTATCATGATCAAACGCACAAACAATAGAAAGGTCACTTATTTTTTATACTTTTCTGTCATAAAAATTTAGGGTTAGTTTAGTTATTTCATAACTAGAAGGAATTTAATATACATTGTAGTTATTAAAGAATAATCTATATTCAATAAATATGTCTAATTTTTTTTTTTATTCAGCTTATAAAACATTAATTTAAGAGCTTATACTTTATTTATTTAAAATATCTTCTACATTTTGTTTTATACACATACTGTTTTATTATTTGAATATATCTAAAAAAGAAATATATATATATGTATATTTTCATGTAAGAATATTTTGTGTAATTGATTATCATATTTCAGCATATATCCTAAATAGATTTTAAAAAGATTTATAAACTAATCATAATAGTTTGATTAATTAAATAGTGAAAAAAATTGTGTACATGAATATTTTTTTATAATTTTTTAAAAAACAATTTAAAGAAGAAATCATATAACAATCGTATTTGTTGATAGAAAGGGGAAAGAAAGAAAAATATTATTATTGTATGTTTGTTTACTTATCCCCAAAAATTCTTCATTTTAATATTAAATATTTTACTTGGGATTTTTTTTTTATAATTCTTGTTTAAACATGTTTGAATTTTAAACATACATGATGTGAGAGAAAATATTTTTGAACAATTCCAAAATGTTTTTAATGATTATTATGGTGATTTTTTTTATTTTGTCACCTAGAAAAGATTAATGTAAAGGGAACTTAAAAATATATCCAGTGCTATTTAAAATGTCATTTTTGTCCTGCTCTACTTTTTTTATTTTTATTATAATGATATGAAAGAACAAATAGCTATGGAAGACTAAGAAGCTAACCTTCCCCGAGCCCATTGTAGGCTTCATAAACTACCTATGCATCAATAACATCTGGATCAAAGTTATCTAATAGAAATCATAGTTTAGTTTGAATTATGGATTTTATTACACATTTGTTTATCTTTTAATTATATAAACAATTAAGTGTTTTCTCATTCAAAATGCTTGTAAATATTTTATTTGGGTAATATATAACTTGTGTTGTAAAGATATCATTTTTAATTTTAACCCCTTTTTACTGGGGGGATATGAAAGATGTGATCTTACATTCCAACAAGAAACATTAAACACCCTTAGCTACTTCAACACCTACACCCACAATAACAACCTTCTCTATGTATAATATAACACAAGCTATATGTATAAAGAGAATATTATCCAAATAAAATGCATTTCCAAAAGATGAAAATGTTTACAAACATTTTAGATGAGACAATACTTAATTGTTTATATAATTAAAAGATAAACGTGTAATAAAATTCATAATTAATCCAAATTAAATTATAAAACTTAAATATTGATACTTATCTTTATTATAAAACTGTTTGTGAACTATTGTTTGATATTTACATATTATAACAATAAAAGACTAAAGATGATCAAATTTAGATGCAAACAATAAAATCACAAAAGTGTATTAATCCATCATATATATATAAATTGTAACACATGATGTAAATAATCAACTCAATGCATGAACTTGAACTTGCTAATTAAAAAGATCAAATCAACATTAAAAAGAACAACCTCATTTTGGTCATCAGTATATATATATATATGACTTTCTTTTCAAAAATCAGATCAAAAACTCTCATTGACTAATCAACATCTATACTTTATAGGCTGCAATTGAACTTGTCATTTGAAGAGCAAAGTCTACAGTCATCAAAGTAAAAACTTCAAATGAGAATATCTCATTGAATACGGATAAAAGTTAGAATAAAAGTGTATGGATTTAAACCCAGAAACTAAGGGATTTTAAGTTACAAATCTCAGAAATGGCTTTAAATTTATTTGATACTTCAAGAATATTTTCGATTTTTAGCCAGAGAGTTATATCAGCCCCAATTTGAGATTCCCAGTAGTCCAATATCTAGCTATTCAACAAATTCAAGAACTTTGATTAATAACATATATAGAGACACATATAGCTATGCACTGCTAAGTGTAAAGTTACTGCATGGAAAGAGATTCATCACCCATGGAGATGTAACCACAAGAACCGAATTCAATTCGAAACAGCATCTAATCATCTATGCTGAAGATACTAACAACTTTACTACTTGGATGTAAAGCTGTAAACTTAACAATTCAAGGCATGCTATATGGAAGAGAAAAGTTCAGATCACAATTATACATGTTCTAGATCATGCAAACACAACCAATTGGATCATGAACTGTAGCAATAATGTCACATATAATTCTTTTAGGAAATTATCCATTTATTTTAGATTGACATCACTTGATTAATTTTATATACTTATGCTTTTTGTTTCTTTCCTTTATCATAGGTTGATGAGGATATAAATTCTTGATATACTAGAAAGAGGAAAAATATTATTATTAATTTTAAATTGAAATAAAATTTAGGGTCTGGCGTGAACTTGCTTGCAGATGAATTTGATCACCACCAGGGTCAGAGATAAGACTATATTTTCCAACATTAAATATCAACACTTGTATAGTTACACTGTTATTTGTTGTTTGTTTGTTGATACTAATCATTTTGTCATTTACTTGTTTTTCCAGTATATATGATTAAAATTTTTTTGCATGAATGATTTTTTCTATCATTATAGAAACAAATAACAATAGAAAGGGGGACACCAATCAATCAATAAATATGTTGGAGACAAAGAATTATGATTTTACCAAGTCCTAAATTAGCAAGCAAGTATATATATACAAATAATAACAAATTTTAAATATTTTTTTTTTGTACTGATGTTGAATGATTACTCTTTGAGAGGAAAAGAGGGATTGGATTAATAAATATCAGCCTTACTGAGCAAAGAATAGTCATCGATATCTAAACAAATTGATTGCTTTTGTTATAATCCTCACTGAATAATAATTGTAAATAAATTTGTTAAATATAGGATTTCAAATTAAAGTCGGCCATTTACATTTTTTTTATCCATTTATCAGTTTATCACACACTCGTGCAATAAAGATAGTAATATGAATATCACCTGAGATAGAATTTTATATGTCTTCTTCCTAAATTCAAATTCTGGGATAAATGGAATTTGAGAATGGAGAAAAGAGATGAGCTTGCATGGAGATATTTGATATATGTTTGTATGCTAATATGTCGTCTCCTAGGAGTGAGATTAGAGTGATTATGAGTCTAGAAGTTTAGGAATTCTAGTTATAATTTCTCATCCACTCTGATGACCTATGGAGTATATTGCTATGCAAGACCAAAACCCATTTCATTACATATGTTACCCATTCTCTTAAAATCTTTTTAAGATAACTTTTAATTGGTCAGGTTTTTCATATTTTGGAGATTCTATTGAATAACAAAATCATATTTACAATGTTTTAAAATAACCTTATTTTTATAAGATTTATTAATGTAGATGTGTTAATAAACTCTTTGAAAATTTATTTTAGATCATCAAAAGAAGAATCAAGGCAAAACTCTCTATACAGTAGTGCCACCCTGTGTCAACCAGAGTAATCAATGGATGCCAGAAGGCTTGTGCATAAAATACCTATCTAGTGCCTACTCATCCAATATCCCCAGACTAGTTTCTGGCTTGTGGCCTTCGTCAGTGAGGAGCCTTGGATCTGAGAGCACTGCACTTAGATCTTAGGATCTAATGTAACTCTCCGGCAGCCATCTTTTATCTCTACTTAACTACAAAACTATGAGAATGAAATTGAAAACACAATAATATTTTCAGTCTAAGCTCAATAGCTTATATAGTCATATGGGTCTGAACTCAGTTCAGCTCCCATACATTTTGGTGTCTTTGTCTCTTTAACAACCATAGCCACCACTATCCTATTAGGCAGGATTGGTGTTAAACCACTAAACATCACATGATCTCACAATCTCTTATATTAGCACATAATTGTTATTAAACAAGACATTCCTAATTTTAGCTTCAGGCAAACATGTTCTTACATACTTGTTTCTATTTCCCCTTGCAATTACATCTCCACATTCTCTAATTAGCTCATCTCCTATCAATACTGCCTCATAGTTTACTTTCACTTCTTCTTTCATAACATTCTCATCCACCTTTTGGACTCCCTTATCTACTTTGTCCTTATCATTTATATTCAATAATTCCTTTATCTGTTCACACTTCATTTCTAATGATTTTAATTTTGCTTTTATATCCTTTCCTCTATCCTACTTATTCTTTGGCTAACCATCTTCATTGCACTACTTATTTTGTCATCCATATCTCTTGTCATTCTATTAAAAACATACTCAATTCTATTTTCCTCAAGTACATTTTGCTCTATTCCTCCTGACTTACTCTTTAAACTATTTACACTTCAAAACCCTTTTTTCATCTCTTTTATCACATTTACATGAGGTCTACATAACCATGTATGTGTTACATCTTTCCTAGTCTTATTTAAGCATTTGAAATGATAAATCCCATCACATATGGTACACTTTACCACAGCACACCTAATTTTATTACCAATTATCCTACAGCAACCCCCCCTCCAATGGACAGTTTTTATATTACCTTACAATAAATATAATTATTAAAATAAATATAATTAGTAAAATACATATATCTACATAAAAATAATTAAAATTATTGCAGTTCTTTTTCCCATAATATATATATATTTACAAATAATCTATAAAAAAAAGAAGAAAATAATTCCTTCTATTTTTAAAATAATAACTAAAGTTTCCAATAATCTAACAATGCCCATTGCCCCCCTAATTAAAAATGGGCATTGTTAGATTATTGGAAACTTTAGAGTTATAATTTTAAAAATAGAAGGAAGGAATTATTATTATTATTGTTTTTTTTTTTTTTTTAAATTATTTGTAAATATATATTGAGGAAAAAGGACTGTAATAAGTTTAATCATTTTTATGTACATATATGTATTTTACTAATTATATTTAATGTATATATTTTAATAATTATATTTATTTAATGTAATGTAAAATGTCCATTGGGGGGAGTTGCTGTAGGATAATTGGTCATGTAAATTATGTAAGGAAGGAATAGAAAATATTAGGCATTTGTTAATTGAATGTAAATGTTTGAAAACAGAAAGGGTACATATAATGAAGTTGGGGAAAAATAAATATGGAAAGAGTGATTATACAGAAAGTGAATTATTGGTTTTTATGCTGGGTTTGGGAAAAGATAAGGGGGATTTAGATATAAAGGTTATAGAGTTGACAAAGATTATGTTGTGGAAATGGGATAGAGCAGATTATGGGTAAATTTAGAGTGGGGAATGTAAAATAAAGTGGCTAACAGGTTTATCTGGGCATAATTGCTGAGATATTCTTGTCTTCGTTTAAGGAGAAGCCATAATACATCACATCACATGTGATTGTTTAAAAGAAACATCTTGAAAAGTTCCATTAAGGAATGAAAACTGGATTGATTTATTAAATAATATTTTTATTTATAGTGAGTTGTCTATTTCAATTTTGTTTTAAATTGATTATTTTTAATTTTATATTTTTTATTATAATATTTAATGTTTTGTAATAGTAGAATTAAAGATTTGGAAACTAAAACATCCTGTTCAAACCTCAACTTGTTATTTCTTGTGTACACATATCACATGCTCATTTGTTTCTTTTTTTAGTACTTGATTGTTATGCTAAACAATAAAATTACATATACACATCCACATACATCTAAAATAAAATAATACTTTTGTTTATTTCTTTTTAGATTCGAAGAGCTTTCCGCAATATTAGAAGGACTTTACCAGATATTACTTTTGTGCTGATACTTTTCTTTTTGTTTCAAGCACTATTTACGTTAATGGCAGTGAAACTATTTTCTAAACTGTAAGTTAGCTTTCAATAATTATTAAATGTGTACTGTCATTATGTTTTTTAAATTAAATTTAACTCTGTGTATTTTTTTTTAATGAATATGTAGTTTAATTAATTATGAGAATGTTGACTTATTAACATATATACCTACACACACATATATATTCCTATACACACACACATATATATATAAAGATTAAAAATATAATATTTGAAAGAATCTTAAATTTTATTGTGGTTTACATTGAAGAATGGTTGTCACTAATATTTATATATATTAATGATATTATTTACTATACTTATATTCACACTTACATAATTACATATATAAAAAAGAAAGAGTGTTCTTCAACAAGAAAATTGTGGTTTTAAATAAGAAATAGAAATTTTAATTAAAGAAAAATCATTGAATATCTTTAATAGATTTTCAGATTCCATATTTTAACTGCACAATATAACTTGATTCTTTTAGCTTACTATATAGAAAACAAAATCAGTTATTTGTTTATTTAACACGTTCATTTTAATATAAGCACTACATTATGGCATCTTCAATACACCCTTTGGATTCAAATGAATACATATATAATTATAATAAAGAATAGAAATGAGATAATATCCATGTAAATAGAAATAATCTTTGATGTGACAATTCCTGAGGCTAATCAAGTTTCCTCATTAACCTATAATAGTTCTTTTGTTGGAGTTTTTTGTTGAAGTAAAAGAGGTCATCTTTTACTTCAAACACAAGTTCTTATATGAATTTAAACCCCAAACACAAGTTCTTATATGAATTTAAACCCAGAAAGCTGTTTTTATAGGTGAGAGAATGTGAAAAAATAGCCTCTTTCTTGACATTATACAAATACTATTTTAAACTTCTCCAAAGAGTTGTATATGAAGAATTAATTATTTCCATAGATTACTATTATAATAAAGAATAGAAATGAGGAGATAATATCCATGTAAATAGGGATAACCTTTAACCCTTGATGATTCCAAGAAATTATCAGTTACTACTAACTGGTAACCCCTAACTAAACAAGTTTTCTCATTAACCTATAATAATTCTGCGTTTAAATTCATATAAAAATTTGGGTTTGAAGCAGTATTAAGAAAGGAAAGGATGTTAATTTGTATTAATCAGAGAATTTATTAGAGCAATTGGAAGAAGAAAATCAAATAAAGTAGCTGTGACAAGTTGAACTTTCATCAGATTATTTCATGATATAATGAATTTTTAATAGTTGGGTCGATAACAATGGCATGATAGTATTAATAATGACTAAATATATTTATTATTGTTCAATTAATGTTGTCAATAATTTTTGATAATCATAAAATTGTCTGAAAATTCACATTTAATGACTACCAAGAGTCTTGACAAAGAACATGGTAATTGAACAATTTCTTCTGCTTATTATATTAATAATAAGATTTGTCTGTTGATATACACAAATGTGGCTTAATTTTAAATACCAAACTTCATTCCTTTTTATGTATAAACTGAACACACTTACTCATGTGTCTCAATATAAACAAATAATAAAGAAAATCTTATTCTTTATTAGAATTTTATATTTCTGTTAGATTAAAATAAAATACAATACCTGTAAGCAAAAACCAACATCTATTTTTCTTTCTTGTAAAATGTATTCTATAATGTTGGCTATTTCAATATTTGAGTACATATTTAAATAATTTCTTTTAATATCTGTTCACTTTTTTTTTTTTGTAAAATCAATATGCTTTTTAATTTTTTTTTTTTTAATCAGTTTTCTTAATCTCATAATTAACAGAAATATACCAAAAACTTAATAGAAAATTTAAAAACTTCATTATGCTTTAATGTATAGTACTAAGAAGAAATTGATGGCTTTGTTGTAAAGAAAAATGCTTATCTTTCACATTTATATAAGATGGCCTGGAAATTGAATGTGGTAGAAATTAGATTTTTAAAAAATAATCGAATTTATTTAACCCAGTTAATTATTCAATTATTGATCAGTAAATGATAATCAAGTTTTTTTTTTTACTTCAGGATAATAGCAAAGATTAATCTTTGTCAGATGAATCACAGAACAAAAATATTGTAATACAATACAAATTTTATCAGTAGATGGACGATGATTGGCCTTGAATTCACAGTTACTTTTACCTTACACAATAGTAAGTGACTGAAAATATCCATTTCAGCTGAGGAATGAAAATATCTGTTTCAGATGAGGAAAGATTTACGTAAGTTAACTGAAATTCTGAACAAAAATAAATCAAAGTACAGCATATTACAATTAGAAGACAATATTTGCAAGATTTCTGATTATTAAAAAGAAAAACAATCAAGTTAAAATAATAAGTTGTGAAATCATAATAATTGGTTTCTCTCTTTTCTACTGCCATCTATAACAATATTGAATAATCAAGTTACCAAATGGTAGTGCAATTCCACACCTATCCTCATAACTGTATTCTGGTAACTTTTGATTATTAAACTTTGCAATAAATAGTGCTAGAATAATTAATGGATTATATTATTGATTAAAAATTGATGATAGTAGCAGTTGATTGTTGATAGAGATTGTTATAATAAAGATATATTTGAAATAAAGAAATTTATATAAAAATGGATATTGAGATTAGATATCCTATTGGAATCACCATGTCTTTGGGATAGATTAATCAACTTATTAGTCATACCTACTATTCTTATTCATAGTGTATCTAGTATCTAACTAATTAAACATTTACACTATATAGAAATCAGTGTATGACCTCTATAATTCGAAAATCACATACTATCCCTTAAAGGATGAATGTTATCATGCATTACTTTGTCCTTGACTATTCATCTCCATAGATGATATATCACACTGATATTACTAGATAATTTCTAATTGATGATTAATCATTAATATATGACCTGTAGATAAAAATAAATATTTATTTAAAATTTATTTTAAGACTCCATGTAGAATAATTCTTAAAACAATTGTAAGATTAATAACAATTTTAATATATTATCTAACAAACAATATTACTTTATATATAAAATGTTTTCATCCAATCTCACATTCTCCTTTGAATATTATTATGGTCTATTTACTAAATAACATGATTTATTAACATTATTTGAATAGAATTAAAGGAAATTTAGTTTTATAAATAAATAAATCCTATTATTAATCAATCTATAGGATTCATAAATAAGTATTAACATGAATTGATGTCAAGGTTATGTTTATAAATTTACATCTAGCAATTATCTTGAAAAAAAATTTAAAAGATTAGAATTTAATCCTGAAATTATATAATATGTAATTTTTTTTTCTATTCTCCATATATCCTAAACAATTACTAATATTAATGTATTATTCTCACACATAATTCCAGTGTTATATGAAAAGAAATAATGAGAACAGTAAGCAAAACTAGTATTGAAATGAAAACATATACATGATACAATTTTTGGACAATTTTCTAATAACCAATAAGGAAAGTATTCTTTATTAACTTAGTCTTTTTTGTTCAGAACAACTGATAAAAATATATTTATTGGTTACTATACCCACAATGTTTGGATTTAAAAATATATAGGATGTTTAAAATCTCAATGAATTTATAGTTCAATAGTCAGTAATGGGAATGTTCACACTTCAGCTATACCATAACAGTAGGTAGTTGTCTGATATGTCAATGTCTTTAGTTTTGATTAATCCCTTGCAGTGATTAAGAATACTGATATTTAATACCAATATGGAAAATATTCAAATATAGTGAGAAAAATATGTAATACTTTGCCTCAAAACAAATCTATGCTAATCAAATGTGTATTCAATATAAGCACATGAGACTTCATATTATTTGGCATTCCCAAGCTCCATTACTTAAGGAAATAATCTGATGTTAAATTCATTGTATACTTTACTCACTGTCATTTTTTCCTTCTCTTTCATTTACTTGAATGTTATATATTGCTATTGATTTGCACACTTTTGTAAACTATATATTACTGGTTTAGGTCTAAATTTAGCTGATGATTGTAGTATGTTTTTTTTAAAGTTTAAATTATTCTATTTGAATGATATAATTAAATTAATATAGGTTTATTTAAACTACACTTCCTAGTTTTAAATAGAATATATCTGAAATAGATATTAAGAATTGGTCTAAAATTCACTTAATAAAATGTTTTTAAATTCAAACATTTTAAAATAATAGTAATCATACTAATGAATTTTAAGATAATATCCTGAAAATATATTACTAAATTTTCCTAAAAATAACATTTTAATAATATAATTTTATCATTACATTGTATTCTTCCATATTGTCAAATAGTATGATTTTAAAAGTGAATTTTAAAATGAAAATCAATTTGTGTGATGCACATATTCTTAAAATACAATAGAGTTATATGTTTGAATATAATAATTACATTTATATGCAATATAAAATCAATTTTTCAAGATCATGGTTTTTATATCAGAATTTTAAGTAAACTACCATTAGTTTTTTTTTTCTGATATTAAGATATTAAAAATTTATTTTAAACAGTAATTTTTTTTTTATTCCTTTAATATTCTAAAGATGATAAGCATTAATATCATTTATTCTCCAAAGGCAGTAGATTAGATAATCTTTCCATTTTTGTTTCAAGTAATAGTTAATTCATGCATGTTATTTATTTTTAATGGATGAAATGATGGGTATTATACTTATTGAAACTAACATTTCTTCATTGTAGACAATAATATTCAAAATTCAAATGTATTTCAAATTTTTTCATTATACTTGGAAATAACATGACATATGGAATTCCCAAAGTTTATTTTTCAGAAATTTTATGCATTTTTGAAATAGATAAGTTTATTCTGACAGCAATAAAATATAATATTTTTAGTGAAGACATACAATCATCTTCATTTTGGAGAATAGAAGTATTTATAGTATTGATGAATTTATTAATAGAAGTTTTATATATTATTTTAATTTATTAGATTATATACTGTTAAGATGTTTCATCTTTTTTCAGTATATAGAATTTTATATGATTTTGAAATGATTTATTTTTGATATGGAATTTGAAATTATATTTTCTAATAAACTGATTGTTTAGTTTGATATTTTCTTTAAATAAAAACAATCCTAATATATCAAAGTAAATTTGTAATTTTTTTAAGCAAAATTTTGAGTCTTGTATATGTTTTTTGATACTAATTTCATGTTAGATGAAATGCTCTCTGTTTATAGGCAATATTGGTGAATCATTTTTTAAAATTTTATCTTTCACATAATCAAAGAAACAAAATACATATAAAAATGTTTAATTAATTTTTCATGGCATTTCCATTTAAGTTTAGTCTTTTCTTATATTTTCACGGAATTTAACTATTGAAATTTTACAAGACAATTCATAATTTTTAAAAGACAGTTCATAAAATTACAGAGATACTTTAAACATGTTTAAATTGTTATTTTTCATATTTTGAAATGCAGTACATACAAAATTATATATGAAATTAAAATATATTCAAAATTCTTTAACTACATTTTTTTTTGGAGATTATTAATTTTAGGAAATTCTAGAATTGACTTAAGCAGGAAAGAAAAAAACTTAATTACTTAGCAAAATATTTCAATTTTCTTGCTACAATTATTTATTTTAACAAAAATCAGTTTAGGCTGATTTATGAATTTTTTATTTCTCTGGCAAGACAATAATAATTAAATAAATTGAAGAATTGAACAAAAGCACTGAATTAATATTCAATAAATGCGTGTTCCTCACATACTACCTATATCTAATGAAAAGCAAATATTTTAATATTTGCTTATTCATTACATTATTACAGCATTGCAGGCTTTTGTTTAGAACTACTTATATCTTTATATTTTCCTTTCTGATTGCTCATTGCCCAATAAAATTAACTTTCTAAAAATATCACAACTGTACAATTATTCCCACAATTTTGTATTGTTTAATTAAAATTGTCTAACTTATTAATATTTATTTACAGAAAAAAATTTATTTAGAAAAAAAAAGAATATTTAGGAATTTAATGTATTTCTATATCAAAGTGCATGTATAAACACACACGTTTCAATTAAATATATGACTGTTGTAATTAATGTACTATTAATTAACAAGTATTATTTTGCATAAGAATTAAATTGATATTAAATAAATAGTTTATCAATTATTATAATTAATAAAGCTACTATAAATTGATACCCTACATCATTTATGAAATAAATAAAATTATTCCCTTACCAAAAGTTAACTCTAATCAATAAAACTATTTTAAATTATTAAACAGTCTATATATTTTTCCTCCTTTATATATCTCAATATAATTTGTTTTATTATATTGGAATAAAATTAAAATACTTTCATTATTTTATTATTTTTCAAATATATGCAGCAAACATATGGTCAGAACTTGTACTTTAGATCTGAATGTCACAATATATATATATGATTAACTTAAAAATGGCATATTGATTAAATGTTTTGCTGAAATGCTCTGGTTTAAATATTGACTATCAAGATAACCTAGATAAACTATTCTTAACGTTTTTTTGGAGTTTAGAATTTTATTATTTTACAATCTAAAACAATTATTTATAATCTAAGATGTTAATATTTTATTTTCACTAAATTAAAAATTATACCAGTTATCTCATTGTTGATCTTTATTTTAAAAAAATAATATTTTTTTTTTAAAATACAGTCTAGTTAATAATAATAAAAACTGATTAAAAAGAATGTAAAACAGGCAAAACTCCCCATACAGAAGTACCACTCAGTGTAAGCCACAGTAATCCAAGGCTCCTCACTGATGAAGGCCACAAGCTAGAAACTAATCTGGGAATATTGGATGAGGAGGCACTAGATAGGGATTTTATGCACAAGCCTTCTGGCATCCATTGATTACTCTAACTTGCACTGAATGGCACTACTGTATGGAGAGTTTTTCCTGTTTTAATAACAGTTATGAGCGAGCATAACATCTGGTGATCATATGATGTTTAGTGATTTAAAAAGAATGTAGTCTTTGTTCTTATAAATCAAATTTAAAATAGTTCTATAATAGCGAACATGCAAAATTTAAATGAAATAATTATCTATATAAAATCCAACTCATAATGCTAACTGGAGAAAATATATCCAAAACTATAGCCACTCACAATATTGTTAATTACCATCCAGTTCAACTATCAAACCATTTGTTTATAATTTCTTAGCAACAACTAAAGCCATCTTTTTTTTTAATCATTGCTAAGAAATTATAAACAAATGGCTTAGTAGTCGAACTGGATTGTGATTATTGATATTTTGAGTAGTTATACATTTATATATATATATTAACAATAAGAATAATAATAGTTAATAACATATTTATGATATAGAGAAAATTAAATATGTGGTCATTTTTGTAGAAATGATAAAAGTATGATATTTTCCTTGTTTGATTTGTTTATTTAATTATAGGATGTAGGTTTAATATTCCTGAAGATGACTTGCATACACTAAGTTGAAAGATAAAATTTTTGGAATAAAAAGTATGTAAATTATTAAAAAAAAATTCAGCATTTTTAACAACTAGAAAAAACAAGTGTAAACACATAATAATACAACATTATATTGGTTTCTCTTTCAATTGTGACACTACTGAATAAAAGTATACCTCTAGTAAATATTGAAAGTAAAGTTATTCTTCATAAGAAGTTGTTATTATTGGGGTATGTCTACTCTGGAAAATTGACCATCCAGCTGTCATTTAAAATTGACAAAAAGACTATTGAAAAGTTTGAAATACTAATATTTAAAATGCTAATAATAAACAGTAGTATACATATTACTAACCTAATTAATGATCTGGTGATTTGTCTCAATGAAATATATGTGTTATGATTGCATGGATTATTTTTTATGATGTAGTAATACCAGTATTCAAAATTTAATTAACATTTAGCACTTTAGAAATCACTATATTTATTATCACATTTTTCAATGATTATCAATCTGCTGCAGGTTAAAGAAAAATGGGAGGGAAAGGACTATATGGAATTTTGTAAGTTAATGCTTAAAAAATATAAAGCTATCTTCAAGTATACATAAATGTTGCTTACATTGTTCACATTGAGTTGTCTTTGTGAATCATCTTATTCAAAAATGAAATATGCAAAGAGCATGTGTAGGAGGCCTACTGATTTATACCTTCATGATACATTAAGAGTATTATGTAGCACTTATAAACCTGATTTATCTAAAATTGTTAAAAGTTTGTCTCAATATCAAAAATTTATATTTAAATAAATGTTTGGATTAATTAAAGGTTTTTATGTTTTATTAACCTGTTAATTATAAGATATAGTACATGCATAAATTGAGAAATCAGACATTTTTTCACGTGACACCAACTCGTTGCTGACCGCTGATATAGCTTGTTACGGCCTGCTTGATGTAGCAAACAAATGTTTGTGGTCCAGGAAAAAAAAGCTTGAATTTGGCTGGTCTATAAGATCCATCCCACATGTATGATTTTCTTAGGTCTTATAATTTATTAGGATCCAATTTAAGACTTCTATTTTATCTATCTATTATCATTCTTCTAATGACATGTCTGTGATATTTGTCTGTCTTCTCATTCATGTACTTTCTTTTTGTTTATTACATGCTAATTCCAACAGAGATATTTTAAATGCTGGGTCTGGTTAAGCATTTATCACAAAGCTTGTAGAGGAATTGGCAATCCTCATTGTTTATAACTTACAAGCTTAAGAGATAGGGTCATGTGATCTATGACTCTTATTTTGACTATAGTAGTAATTTATTTTACTAAATCTTCAAGTCTCATATTCATAAGTAACCAATGGTAAAATACATTTAGTATATGCCATATAGCTTTCTTTTTAAAAAAACATGCATATTTTAATATTATTTTTATTCAAAGTATCCCATTTATATTTAGCGAATATATTAAGTATTCAATTTGACCCAATCAAAGAAGAAAGTTATAGTGGAATTATCTGATTTTTTAAACTTGAAAATTGACTTGCAATATTATTGATTTACTTTTGCTTGAGAATTTGCTAAAGTTTCACATTTTTGAAAGGTTATACTAAATTATAATGCATATATTGCTTATTGTATATCATTTGTATCTATGATTATCACTACATTACAGGACGAATCTCTCTCCATGTTTAATCAACTTTCTCTGATTCATAGCTTTTAGAAAACTTTTTTACTTTATTCATCCTCTCACAATAATTTCTTTCTAATTCTTTTACAGATATCTACTGTCATCTATTGTGATCTCATTTAGTAACATCTATTTCAATTTCATTTTAGTTTTTTAATTTTTTCAATAATGTTAGTTTTATCTGTTCATTCTTGCACTGAAGTATTTCACTTTTTATATTTCTTTGTTCCATCCAACATCTCTCCATAGTTTATTGTGTGGTTTGAAATCTTTGTCTTGTTCTTTTATTAATGTTTATGTCTAGATCTATATGTAAGAACTGATAAAATTATTTCTTAAAAACCTTTTTCAAACACATAAGCCTTTTTTTTTATATTTGTCTAAACGGTGTAGAAGCTCCCATAAAAAATTGATAATAGATTATTTAGTAATAATATACATGAATAAATAAAAAAAATTTATGTAATAAAACAAAAACTAATTTTAAACCTATTTAATTATAGAAAATAAACATAAAATTAATTAAACACTTATCCTATCTTATATGTTTACATGTATTAAAGTTTTGGCTATGTTCTAGTTTCATCTGTATTGTAGAAAATGTCAGTTCTTAAATAGTGATCAATATTTTTGATATAAATAGATTCATGCAATATAGTTTATTCTAAAAGCTAGACATTTAAAACTTTATATTGTAACTGACGATATATCAAGATTAGATTTTATGAATAATGCAGCAATGGACAATTCAATTTTAATTTAATTAATGGTTTTATTTTGTATATTATCGATAATTTAAAGAAGAGTAAAATTTAAAAAGCATTAACTATTCATAAACAATGAGGATTGCCAATTCCTCAACAAGCTTTATGATAAATGCTTAGCCAGAGCCAGCACTTAAAATATCTGTCAGGACCCCTCCCCCCAAACCCCTGACCATGGTTTCGTGCTTCTAGATAAGTGCTTGGCTTTGGGTTGGCATTTTTAGATCTAGTGTCTGAACCTACCCTGGCATCTCTCTGAGGAGTGCCAAAGCACGAAACCATGGTCAGGGGTTGGGGGGGGTTCCTGACAGATATTTTAAGTGCTGGCTCTGGCTAAGCATTTATCATAAAGCTTGTTGAGGAATTGGCAATCCTCATTGTTTATAACTTACAAGCTTAAAAGAATAGGGTCATGTGATATATGACTCTTATTTTGATTAACTATTCATATTTTGGAAAATTTAATTAATAAACATGTTGTATAATCTTTATAAACATTAAATGCTCCTTCAAGCTTAATATGATTTCATTTGATGATATCAAACATAAATAAGCATTTGAGTGTGAATAAATTTTATTGAGAAGATTTTTATAGCTATTGAAAATGGTTACATATCCTTAGATGCTAACCTTAGCTTTATATTTGTTAATTTGATATTATTTATGTCTATTGTACTGTTAATAATACTTTTAATTTTATTATGTATATATATATTAAATTGTTTATTTTTACTGGATTATTCATAATGCCTTTTTATACTAGCTTATCATGATTTATATGTGTGTTAAGTGCACACATTTGTCAGATTTAGTAATCAAAAGCTTTATTTCATGGAAATGTTTTTATTTCTGTATTCATATATGTTTTTTTTTCTAATAGCTTTTTTCAAGTGGATTTTCTAGTTAATATTTGCTAGAGTTCTTTGTCAATATTAATAAAATGAAATACAGTAATTGCTAAACTAATAAAACTGCTGTGAATTAAGTTCAAAATGAATTTAAAATATAATAAAAGTGAAATTTTAGATTTTTATTAATAAACTTATTTTTAATTTACATAAATCTAAAATTTTTATGACTAAATAAAATCACAGGTTATAATAGTATATAATATCTGAGGAACATTATACTATTTGAATGCTTTTAATTTACATTTAATAAAAAAGTAGTATTGTTTTATTTATTTACATTTTGTGACAAACATACAAAATATCTGCTCCCATTAGCACTGCATCTTTTGACCCAATACAATTGCGTAGATTAGAGTACATTTTAGTCACTATAAAGGATATATAAACAAATGAATTTGTAGGTTCTGCATACAAGTATTGTAGTAATTTTAAATTTGAGGCATCAAAATATTTCTTCAATTGCTCCAAAGTCTAATGATACTAAATTGAATAATTTTAATGAATTATTTGCATTTTTTTTTATCTCAGCTGTTGTAAGAAAAGATTATCAAGAATATTTTTGACATCAAGAAGTTAATATTCATTTTTCACAAATAAAATATTAACTGAAGGTTTGTATACTTCTAGAACATATTTTAAAATCACTAATTATTTATTAATATATCAGATTGATCTCTCATGCTATACATGTTTTAGCTGCAACATAACTTTAGCAGATAATTTAAAAACCTAAAAAACTGTCAATTACATCAGAAAAATGTCTGAAACTTTTTATAAAAATACTTTCATACAAATATTCTGTTTTAAAATGTAAATATATTGTTTCGTAATCACACTTTATTTGGTTACGTTCAGATGTTGCATGTAATATTAAATAAGTACTGTTATGTATTTACCCATGACTCACGAAGGGGCAAACCACAATTAATTAATAACTACAACTAAATTTAGTAGTAAGGGTTTATTATAAGTTATACAAACACAAAACTAGAATATATATACAAACTTAAATATAATTAATATACAGACTAATAAATGATCACGGAGTTCTTAAAGTCTTTAAACACTCTTTCAATATTAAACGACAATTACTATCTTATTTAATGGATCGACACTTTCCACAACTATGCTAAATAAGTACAAGTTCTCCAAGCTAAAACCTAGGAGCCTTTTAGGCTTACATAAAACAAAATAAGATCAGGAGGATCTGTTTTAAATACTAGTCAGATTTTTATACCTTCAGATTCCGAAACATCTGGATTTATTTTCTTACAGATGTTGACCGGTTATTGACGATATTCATTGCGAGCACAATAACATTTCACCATACAAAGAGCAAAAGAGCACTTAGATCCACAATCTCAAGTTTTTATAGTTTTCAGTTTAATTGTATCAGCACTTTTCCATTCCTTAAAATTCCTTTGCAAAAACATTTAATTAATTTCACTTTCCAGCCCAAAAGGTGTGGTTAGCATCAATAATGTTGCTGTTTTGTCTATAACTTTAATTTGATCATATGTGGATTTGAGATCCAATTTGGCAAAAAATTTTGCATTGGACAAATTCGCTAAAACTCCTCTAATTTTATTAATGGTAACATGGTAATCAGACATTCTGATTTGCCCATTAGATTTAGTTATCACTATTATGGACATGGCCCATCTGCCTCTTCTACAGAGGTTAACATGCCTTTAGCCACCAACGTTTTTAACTTTTCGTCGATCTTTTTTCTTTATGCAAACGGAATCCTCCACAACTTGCAGACCACAGGCCATGCATTTTCATTTAATTCTAAATCTATCAGGCTTGCTTTTATTAATCAACTCCTCATAAAATAATTTATGGTACTTATTTAACATTTCTTGCTCCATGGAAATGTTTTTAACAACAAATACCTTAATACTTAACTCCTTAGACCACTCCCTATTGATTATTGGACTTATTTGCCCTTTAACAATATAAATTAGCAAATGGCATACTTTATTTCTATATGTAATTGTAGCCCCAGCCAGTCCAACTAATGCTAGTGAGTTTCCACTTACATTTTTCACTTTTATATTGGACTTTTTAATTTTAACCTCCTTATAGCCTTTTGCTATTTTATTCCATTGACTTTCGGACATCAATGAAATATCTGAGTCACTATCAATCTTCATTTCCAGTTCTCGACTATATATTTTAAATGTTAGCATATATTGATTTTGCCAATGTGAAATCATACTCTTTTTCATATTAACTTTGTCTTGCTTACCTCCTCTCTGTTTGATTATTTCTCTTTTATCATTTGGTTTGGGTTTTTTTGCAAACTGTTGCTAAATGCTCTCTTTTGCCACAATTAAAACAGCTTTCTCTATACCATTTACAATTGTTAGTGAAATCACCTGTTTTCCCACAGCAAAAACATTTCTCTAAAGATATTGGTTCATTACTTGATTTATAATTTCTCTGTAACTACTTTTATTCATTTTATAAACTGCTGTTCTGACTTTCTTGTCTGCTTTACTTTTAAAAATGAGAGCTTATTCAATAATTAACTCATAAGTGATCCCTTTTTTGATCACTAATTCATAAGACAACTCAGTTTCAGTCAATGACATTTGTCTTAACCTTTCATTTGCCATTTCCATAGCAAAGACTTGTTCATGAAATTTCCTATATTGACAGATTTTTACCAATTGGCATAATGCTATGTCAAAATCCTTTATTTTTTCTTCTTTCCCTTATCTTCTATTTCGGAGTGCCAGCCTAGTGATATATCTAGATGGCTGTGGGCTAAAATGCTCTGGTAACTTATTAACTATCACTTCATAATTTGTTGGCTCCATTATAGGTTTGTCAAATAACTTATTAATGATTGCAAGTACTTTCCTCCCTGTGGAAGCATAACAAAGCTGCTACATTTCTATTATTATTGCTTATGCCATTAAGTGTGAAAAAATCTTCAAGTTGTGTAATGAATGTATAAAGGCCATTCAACTGGATTGCATACATCAAATTCTGAAATACTACTTTGAGCTGTCGACATTTTCCCATCGATTTAGTTGAAAATCTATACTATTGCTTGACAGTTCTAGTCCTTGTACTATTACTTTCCCTGTCTAGGTTTGAATTTTCCAACTGCGACTCTCAAAGGAGCAAACTACAATTAATTAATAATTAAAACTAAATTTAATACTAAGGGTTTATTATAAGTTATACAAACACAAAATTAGAATATATTCACAAGCTTAAATATAATTAATATACAAACAAATAATGATCGTAGATTTCTTAAAGTCTTTAAACATTCTTCCAATATTGTCCGACAATTACTGTTTTATTTAATGGATCGACACTTTCCACAGTTATGCTAAATAAGTACAAGTTTTCCAAGTTAAAACCTAAGAGCCTTTTAGGCTTACATAAAAGATAATAAGATCATGATGATCTTTAAATACTAGTAGGATTTTTATATTTTCAGATTCCGAAGCATCTGGGTTTATTCCCTCGTAGGTGTTGATTGGTTACTGATGATACTCATTGCAAGCACAATAGCACTTAACCAACACAAAGGAGAAAAAGAACACTTAGATCTACAATTCCAAGTTTTTATAATCTTCAATTTAATTGTTCTCAGCAATTTTCCATTTCTTAAAATTCCTTTGCAAAAACATTTAATTAATTTCACTTTCCAGATCTACTATTTTCGTAAGATTTTTTCTTTATTCAGGTCAAAATTTGCTCTTCCATTTGTAGAAAAGCTTTTAATTACGTAACTCTATTCATTTTCTTATATCTATAACTCATTCCTAAAACAGTTTCCATTGTCGTTAATTAGTACCTTTAACTTCCGGAGTATTCTTATCACTATTTTTTATACTAAATATTTATTGCAATTAAAATACTATGCATTTCAGAAACAACTGGAGTTTCATTTTAACTCTTACATGAGTTGGGAAATTTCCACAAATATGTAAATATATATATTTCAAATGTTCTTTTAACTTATCTATAAAATAAGACTTTTTTGGTTTTTTTTTTATAATCCAATCACATTATCTTGAAAAAAAATAATTTGGATGTTATCAAAATGTCAGATGTCCATCCAAGCACACAAGAAACATTTAAAAAAACATTTCACCTATTTTGATTCTGATTATATCAATGCAGCATTCTCCAAACTTTTCATATTACAGAATACATCACAAATCCTGAAATTTTAGTGGGACACATTAGTTATTTTATAAGATAAATAGATATTAACAATAAATAAATTAAACAAGTACATAAAAGAGTTAAGAAAATGAAAACATTTATACTCAAATTTTAATTTATGTGGAATACATGGAAATAGTAAAATAAACTAATGTATATATAATAAAATTACATTCTTAATGACTGAAGTTTTTGGATCTTTGAATTACAAATTTTTTGATATCTGGCCCAGTGTTTGAAAACTGTAATTCTGAAATGAATACTTAATGTAATAATAAGAAATGATTTATAATTATAAAAGAAATTATTATATACTTAATTCTTTTTTTCAAGAATTGGAAATAATACGAGTTTAAAAAAGAAAAAGAAAAATCTCTTTACATAAGTTGTTTTAAAATAACATGATCGGTAACAAAAAAAAAAACATGGTTCTTTAGATTAGAGCTGCTGTGACATATTCATGATTGGAATGAAGAAATGAATATTATTGTCTGGAAGAATTAAAAAAAAAATTATCTTACATTTTCATAGTAATTCTTAATTTGACTTAAGTTATTATTAAACTTTTTTTAAAAAAAAATTCTAAATAATTTCATGTAAGTAATATAAAATAATTTTTTTTTTTTTTTAGAAGATTGTGAATGTTTTTAATTCAATGTTTATTTACAGATTTGTTTCTGAGATCATGTTCATCATGATATTATATCACAAAACTAAAAAAAAAATTGTCTTTTATTATCATTTAATGTTTTAAAAAAGTTTCATCTTTTTATTTTTTATTATTTTAAAAAACAAAAATTCTCTTTTCAGCAATATTTCCGCAAACATAAATTTGTCTGCATTTTAATGTTTTTGATGTTTTGTTTTGAAAGGAAAGTACCTTTTTGGTATTGATGTTAAAAAAATTTAATTTTGTTTAAATTTAATTGATGATTCATTTATTTAAATTTATATTTATTAATTTTGCTAAAAATTAATAGATGGTAAGTTATATATTGCAAATTTTAGCTATGGTATTTCGATTATGTGTAAATGTATGTATTTATTGTCAGACAATGATCATGAATAAAATCATACATACTTTTATTTTACGAACAAGCAAGATGTTGCCCATATTTTTGATAAATGTACATTTCTGGGCACTTACAATTTCTCTTTTCAAATGTGTTAGTTGTTAGATTAAAAAAAAAAAATCAATAAGTTAAATGAAATAAAAATAATAAATCCGATAAATTATATTAATAATCTGTAATTTAATTTTTTTTTTACTTGTAATGTGGAAGTGAGGATATGCTTTGAGTTTTAAAGTTTTTGATGGCTTGTGTAGGGAAACCAATGAATGTTTCATAATGTTATCACTTTTAAGTTTTTTTTTTTTTAAATGAAATTTATGTTCCTATAACTCATTTTTTATTTATGTAAGCGAAGTTCATTTATTTTGACAATTGCTAACAACTGTTGAAGTCATGGTAAGCATTAGGCATGAACAGATACCCCACTACCATGGTTCAGGATGTTCAAATGTGTTTCAACTTAGTGCAGCATTTAAAGTCATACAAGACATTAATATTCACATGATCACATTTGTATGGAGAGTTTTTCTCTGTTTATCGACATTAATATTCATAATTTTTCACAGAATACTTATTGATTTTTTGCTGACATTGTTTGAGAAGTGCTGTATTAATGCAATATGTATATGTGTGTGCATCTGTGTTAAAATGAAAGTTTCCACCAGATATAAAAGTTATATTTCCTTAAAAATATATCTCTTCAAATCTATTGCCTATGAAAATTTATAATTTTAATATGGCAATTCTCCATGGAGAGCATATATTTAAACAGTTTAGAATGTTTAAAAAAACCTGAGTTAAAAAGATGTTCTTTTTCTTTTATTAATTGTACACAAACAAAATCAGAATATATATATATATTTGTGTGTGTGTTTAATCCAGATAACAACTGAAATCAAGTTAATGAATTACCAATGTTTATTTGAGGTACAGTAATATTTCAAATCTTGTATTTAATTATGATCATAATTTTTATATCTTATAGCAGATCAATAAAACTATTATATATTTGATGTGATATTGATTTTTATACGATTTAATTTTCTTTTCTTTTTAATAGTTGATCTTTATAGTAATTAATTTTGCATATTTATTGTTATTGCTATTATTAAGTACTATCAAATTGACATCACCTTCAGGGAATCACATAAATATCATTTTCCCAAATGAGATCATCTGCTTTTAACTACTCAATGACACATTTGTTATTGGAGTGATGAAATCTATCTACTTTATTTCTGGTCTTTCTGTTTTTCTTTCACTACCAATCATTCCAAGGACTATACACTTTCTAAGAATTAAATTGTCTTATGATATGGGCAAAAGAAGACAATTTAAACTTGCTCATAATTAAGAGCTTAGATCTGATCTTTCTTTCATTAAACAATAGAATTCTATCCCAGTGCTAATCATAAAATTTAAATCTATAAATGTGAAATAATGCCTTTAAATTCATCACAAGTTTAGTATATGTTAAATGCAACAATGTATATCTTTTTAAAATAATTACAATCTTCTCACACCTTTTAAGCAAAAAATATTATTATAATTACAGTTTCGACTGTTCCTCATAGTCTTCTTCAGATCTACAAAAATTTAAATATAACAATACAACCAAAATTTATGTATACATCAATAAATTAACAATCAATTTATACATATAATAACACTCTTAAACACTAAACATTATTTATTACATCATTATTATTTTATTTTATTAAATTATTATGTATATATAAGTTTTGGTTATATTGTTATAATATTTAAATTTTTGTAGATCTGAAAAAGACTGTGAGGAACAGTCGAAACTAATTATAATAATAAATAGTTTTTGCTTAAAAGGTGTAAGAAGATTGTAATTATTTTAAAAAGGTATATTGTTGTATATGAAGAAGCAAAATTAAGGAAGAGGAAGAAGGAAGAAGTGTTTATAGAATTGTATAAGAATATATGTTAAATGATAAGTTGTTGAGTTTATTGACTTATATATTTTGAAAATTATATTAATGCAATATAGATTCAAAAGTAATTTTTATGAAAAATATTTTTAAAAACAAATGAGTTTCTGAAGCAGAATAATCCCATTTTAACTTTAATGTATTTTAAAAATATATATATTTGTCCTTTTTTTTAAAAAAAAAAAACCAATATTACAGGGTGAGCAAAGAATAGTAATAATTATTATTTATTTTTGCTATTTATATTTTTCTAATAATCATCTAATCTTCAAAAGTTTTAAAATAAAATCCATATTTTTGAAAATTATATCCTATTATTTAAGTTTTTCAATCTGTTTTATGATTTGAAATATATTCAAAGCTTATTTAATATGTTTATTTTTATTGTTTTGTAACTTTATATATTTTGCATGTGCAATGTTACAGTAAATATAAATAATAATCATAATAATAATCAGTTACATGGTGTTTATTTTCAAATGTATTATTATGATATGTATTTGTAATTTACTATTTTTACAAATATTATTACTTATAAATAAATATGTGCATATATATAAATGAGAATATGTGTATTAAGTTCTCTGTGAAAATGAAGTAATTGGTAATAAGATATTACAACTAAGATATGGTAATCAATTGCCATTGCTTATCATTCTCAGTGCAATTTATTCAAGAAGTCTTACTATTATATCTTACTATTATAAGTGCATGTAACTTTAACAGATTCTTTATATTATGTAAATATAATTTTATTTCTATATCCATATGTAATACTCTTAAATTATAGCTGAAAGCTTGCAAAAATAAAATTGTATAACTAAGAATATTGAATAATATGCGAGTGAATCAAAAACTATCCACAATCCAGTTAAGTTACATTATCTTATCAATGCTTTCCATATGTGGTTGCCATCTTCTCACCCCTGCTATGCAGTTTTGAATGTGCTATCTTTTCAGATATGACTAGTGAGAAATAATGGCTTTCTCATTTGTGATTTGCACAAAAGAAGAACAACATTCAGTGATTTGTATTTTGTGGTCTAGAATGTGTTTAGTGCTGATACTTATCAAAAACTGTATGCACAGTATGAAGAAAGTGTTTTTTCATGAAGAAATGTATATGAATAGATAGAAATGTTTGAAAAAAGAGCCCATCCACACAAGCATGCATATGAATACTGATTCTGTTGGTTAAACAAGTGATAGTGGATTATGTGCAAATAATTTGTAAATCAGCCATGGCTCCACCTATACAGTAATCCATGAGAGCTTTGGGTTTTGTGAAGTGTGTGTAAGATGGATACCGAAACAACTTATGGAAGAGTATAAACAGAAACATTTGGAAATCTGCAAACAAAATTTGAACTGATATTCTAAGGAAGTAAAAGTTTTTTAAAAAGAATCATTACTGGTGAATGAGACATGATTTCATGATTATGAGTCTAAGAGTAAATAGCAGAGTATAGAATGTAAATATCCTCAATAGCTGACCAAGAAAATGTTCAAAAGTCAATTACCAGCTAGAAAATTGATGTTTATTGTTTTCTGGGATTTTGAAAGCTCAGTATTGAGACATTATCAACAAAAAGATTCAACAGTCAGAAGTGCTCATTAGAGTAAGATGCTTGCTGAATAGATGAAGCCTAAAAATCAGACAAAATGCAGAGAATTGCTATTCAAAATGATTGTGTTGATGCATGACAAATACTCTCCAAAAACATTTTGAAATTTTAGAGCATCTTTCCTATAGTCTTAATTTTATCTCATTGGACTATGAACTTGTCTGATCTTTTGAAATAAGCCTATGAGGTTGAAGTATTCACCTTTGATGAAGATATGAAAACAATGATGTATTCATAGTTCTCAGCTCAGCTTAAACATTTTATAGTGAGGGAATATGAGGGTTTGTCATAGATGCTAAAGTGTATTGAAATGCAGATACATCATGTTAAAAAATTTCTGTACACCTGGGTCTCATTTTATGCAGATGTTTTTAATGCAATTTTGAAGTTATGCGATTCATGTTTCTTCTTAATATCTTTTTATGTGGTTTTCTTTTATGCGATAAAGAAGTTCATTTTTCATTTAAAATCGGGATTTTTCCATTTTATATACACACATTATATTTTACATACTTTAAATGCCTGTTGGAAAAAAGTTTGGCAATAAATTTAGATACTGTAGAAGATTTAGAAAAAGATAATGAAACAAAATTGGAACCTGTACATTTAACAGCAAAAATGATTCGAGAAAGTCTTCAACTTTCTAATCAATTGGACAATCATTTTCTTGTTAAAGACACGAATTATGAATGAGCTCTTAAATTCCAATGAGAGTTAAATATTTGTATGTCTGGATATCACGAGTTTCATAAACAATTAGTAAAATCATCATCTCAAAGCTTAATCACCAATTACATTGTTGACAGAACACCATTAACTTTTGGACTGAAAATTTTTTTATTGGATGAGTGAATTAAAGTTTTAAACTTTTGATTGGTTCAATTACAGAATCAGTAGTAAAAATATATTCATCTTTTAATATTAGATTTATTTGATAAAAAGCAAATTAATAATTTGTCAGATTATGAAAGTTAAAAATAAATTTCTATTTATAATTATAAGAATATTATATAGTGGATAACCTAAAAAGAATGTTTGTAACCTATTAGAAAATGTGTACGTCGTTAATTTCTTTCTCAATTTACGTTCATGTAAAAGTAAAGAATTTTTACTAAAATCTTAACTATTTTTCTAAAATAATTATATTTTTAGCAGATTTTATCAAAATAATTTATAATATGTAAAAAAAAATACGGAAAAAATATTCTAAAATATACATTTTCATTTTGAATGCTCCCTTTGGTTCAAAATGAGCAGCAACAAATCAGTGCCTTACGGTACATTTTAAAAAAGCATAAATTTGCTACGATAATGATGGTTTTGAAGCCATGAACAAAAATTTTCAGTTGATGCATTTATTAAACACAGCATGAGATGGAAGTTCACACTAATTATATGTCCTCTTGTGACGAATCTGAATTCTTATCAGTTCTCAAACATATCCCCATATTGTCAAATAGCGATAATGATTAAAATATGTTTGAAAAAAATGTAAAATAAATTACACATAAGAACATAAATGTTTTGAATAACATTAAATAGTTAATAAAAAAAGTAAAAAAAGTTTGTCTTGTATCAATTTTTTATTAGTCGTAGTTTATTTCCTTATTTTTTTTAATGCAAATTTTAAAGCAATTTTGCCTTGTTGCTTTGCTTTTATGCGATTTTTGAAAATTATGGAACATATCTCACATTTTTCAATATAAGTTAAGTTTATTTTTATGTGATTCTTTTATGCATGTTTTTTGTGGAACCTATCTACTGCATAAAACGAGACCCAGGTGTATTTGTCTTTTTTGAAAGTTAATTAAAATAAATTCTACAGCCAGAGTTTGGATAATTTTTGACTCTCATATTTGACCCAGTAAACAAAAAAATGATAAAGTAATCATAATAACTCCAAAACATATTTATATAAACTTAAAAATATTAATATGCTTTTTAATTTTGCTAATAGATCATAAAATAGATGTCTTTTGTATTATATCATATTTAAGTTTTTAACTAAAAGAGTCATAAAAGAAATGCACAAATATACATTTTTTTCTTCAGAATTTTAAAATTTGAATCTTTTAAAAAGAATTATTATTGTACAGCCTTTACATATAATAATATTTATTTACATAGACATAAAAGCTTCACGGATTTATATATTAAATTATTCAGAAATTTAATTTTATTTATATTTTTTCTTTATTATTATTTTTTAGGAAAATTGTAAAGTATAATGACAATTCATCATATTTTACTGACTATTTTGATAGTTTTTTTGATTTGTATATTTTGGTTACGACAGCAAACAATCCAGATATTATGTAAGTATTTTTTAATTAAAAAAAATGCATTTAACTTTACTTAATTTCTCTCTCCATTTTCTTTTTATTTACAAAAAAACATTATTGAACAGGAAGTGAACTTTCCAATGAGTTGTACCATGTTTGCAACTCTATCATAACCATCCATCAGCCCATCTCTCAAACCATACATTCATTAAAAACACATTTTTTTTACACAATTTAACTTGATATACACATTATTTCTAGAGAAACTCCAAACTTATTTTTTCTTCCTTTTATATATATATTAATTAGAATTCTATCACATATTACTTTAATATATGACCAAAGATGGGAAAAGAATAAATGGTCCCCATGATGCACATTCGTGCTGAACCAGCATGCATCAGTTGGCCCAAATCACAATCTCTCACACATATCTTTATCATTTGTTTGGTATATATCTTGTGTAACGAGCACAGATGTTCGTTACATTGTTTGTTTGTTTTTTTTTATTAAACATGAAAGTAAATTAAAAAGTTCGCATTTAAAAATTTTCTTTAAGAATTAAAAATTGAAATTAAATATCATCTTAAATTCGTATATATTAAATCGCACAGATAATGAAAAATTATTAAAATAAAACTTTATTAAAGAAAAAGTATTTTAAAACTAAATTTTAAAAAGATTTGGAGATAAAATTATATCTTTAAATTTATCTTTAAATATATCTTTGATTTGGAAAACAGGTTAATTAATCAGAAATGGAAATGATAAATTTAATTAGTCAAATGTAAACCAGCCTTGGGCATTTAAATGTAAAAACATCGGTCAAATAGGAAAACAATAGAAACTTTTAGCAAATGAAATAAATCCATTGGGAAATCGGACCTCAACGAAAAGGATCATCACATCGGTGACGTAATGTAAATTCAATACTTCACATTAATATAAAAAGGACAAGTTTGGAAATTATTAGTTAGTTAATGATTATTACGATGTGACTATATGTATTAGTATGGAGTTGGAGGTGAAGGGATTGAAAGAGGCGCTTTCAATTCCTTCAGCTGTTAAAGAAAAGGGAGTGAAACATCGTTTTCTACATTGAGGACCAACTAAATTAAAAAACCTCCGAATGAATAAATAAAACAACGGCTAAATGTATACCAATATCTTCAGGACGGCATGGGAATTCCCGTTCAAACTTACTAACGACAGATAAAGATGAACTGTTTAAAACTGTAAGAACTTTACAATTAATGAACATTAAATTAAAAACTTTTCATATTTAAAATAATTGCATTAGTTTCCTATCTGACTAAAGTAGTTAAAATGTTATTTGATGTATTTTTTATTTATTTGTTTAAAATCATTTCCATTTATTTAATTTTGTTCTTTAAGTTTATTTATGATTTCTGTTTTCCGATAACTTAAAATATATCAATGTTAAACTTAAGTCGGGCGTGAATGGCTGTATAAATTTGTAAAGTTATATTAGGGGAGGGTAATCTTAGGTTATTTATGTCGTTCCTAAATTGGGTCAATGGATTGGATATATTGATGTAGTTAGTAGATGTAGTCGGAGATTCGCTACTGGCAGAATCGTTTATATATACGCCGCACTCACCCGTTTGCCTATGGAAGGAATTATAAGACGGAGAACGCAGTTTTTTTCTATGGAGTTTTTTTTTTTATTGTTCTTCTCGTTAGATAGATGTAATATTCCTATCTGATGAGAGTCAATGTCTTTTCTTAATCTTTTTGGTGCTGCCGTATTCCGTATTACATTGAATACATCGATGTATCAGATGGATTGATGCCAGTTTGACTGCGAATTTTAGCCTAAGGTTAAATAGGGATATAATATTTTATTTTCAAATGCAAATCTATGTAGTCTATTCATACTCGACCCTAAATAAAAATGCATTAAATTTAAGTTGTTTATAGACGCTTGCATGGATTGGTTAACGGTGAATTGTGTTTCGGGTTTTCATATTTGATCAAAATATATAGAGATTCGATAAATAATGATACCTTACAGGGAGTATCTAAAATGTATTTATTCAGATGTCTTTTAAGTTATTGGTGACAATGCAAGTATCTTATGCTGAATACTAGAGGGTTTCTTATATTTCCCTATGCAATTGTCAGTAATCAATAATTTTGTATTTTGATCGTTTATGTTTATTTTGAAATGTTTTTGACCATTGAAATCTATGTAACCGATCTATAGCAATATATTAAAACAAGCTTTTATAATCCCATCTGTGCGAACTTAATTAAAATGTAAACTTATAATATAATAGAAATTAAAATGTAAATTAAAATCTAAGGTAAAGTTAAAAATAATGTTAAATGTTAAAATGTAAAACTAATACTAAAATAATTTTAAATCTTATATATATGTGCATAAATAAATGTTTGTATGTTAATTACTGGCAGTGGCTTATTTTATTCCTCTTATATATATATTCTTATATTATATTATTAAATCTCAGCTATTCCACTGAGCTAGTGACTTGGGCTAACGACCGGAATCAAAATTTAAAAAAAAAAAAAAATTTTTTGTTTTTTTTACTTACGTATCTGCCTACTTTATAAATTTTTCTAGGTTCAGATGCCTAGATGGCGCCCGGTAGTGCAGATATGTTAAGTCTCCTATTCTCCGGATCGTTACACTTGATAGCAAATTACTACAGTTGAAATGACAGGTGTCAAACTTTCTGCAGTACATACAACATTAAAATAAACAATTGTAACAGAAACATTAATAACTGTTATTAATAATTATTAATGTTATACCAGAAAATTTGAAACCTAATATTTATATTATAGTAATTTGCTATCTAGATAGATATATACTGAACAAATGATGAAGATATGTGTAAGAGACTGTAATCTGGGCCAACTGATGAGTGCTAGGTCAGCATGAAATCCACATCTTGGAGATCATTTATCTTTTTCACATGTCTTTGGTCATATGTTTTAGTAATATTTGATAGAATTCTAAATTAATATAAAATTAAAAAAAGAAGGAATAAATTAAGTTTGGAGTTTCTCTAGAAATAATGTGTATATAAAGTTGAATTGTAACGTGCTATATGAATAGTGTGAAAAAGTATATGTTTCTAGTGTATCTATAGTCTGAAAAGTTGGTCTGACTTCTGGGCTGATCGATGATTGGAATAGGATTGTAAATATAATACAACTCATTGGAAGCTTCAGTTACTTCCTGTTCAGTTAAATATAATATGATTATTTATTTATTTAAAAAAAATATTATTGTTTTTCTTATTATATTATTAGATATATAGCTAATTGTTTTCAGTGATTTCAAATTTTTGTGATTACATTGATTGTTACCAACAAATTAGTAATATAATTAATAATTGGTATTCTGAGTCTGCTATTAACTCTAAAAAGTCTGTTGAGAATGTAAATGTCACTATGGTATCCCAAGAAATATGTATTTTTGTTAACATTAAAGAGAAAAGATAATGTCTTAGTCCTCAATGCCCATATAAGAAGGGCAAGTTAACAATGGATGCATCACACTACAATTATATTTTTGTTTTTATATTTAGCGCTTTAACATTCATTTTACAAACTCCAATTAATCAATATTTACTTACTAATTAGCAAAAACTGGATATCCATTTACTGACAACTTTTTGCTTAATGATGATCCAAAGCAAAAGCACTATTTTATTGTTAAAATTTGAGATTGATAAAACTGTTTTTAGGAAGCTTAACACGAAGATAAAAGATAACTGAATATGCAAATGGCTATAAAAAAGTAAGCAACATAGTATTGTATTCAATGCAATAACTTGTTTGGTCTTATTTCCAGAATTTCTAAATATATCATTAATAAGTTGATGTTTAAAGTTATATTTCTTTATGCTTTGTATCCATTTTATTAAAGCTTATATTACAACATCAAATTCAAGAAATTCACAAAAAGAAAACTAATTGTGTATGGGAAAATTTTTATCAATACTAATACAAGATTTATTATTTATATTTTTGGAAATTTTAAAGAATGTGTTATTAGTAGCATATAAACTGTGGTCTGATGTTAATGGAAACTATTATGTGGACTTTGTAATATTAAGTGGATTGTTATTATTGATTATTGTTTGCACTGCATATAGATTGTCTGTTATGAATATTTTATTTAAGTAGAAAAATAACTATATTGAAACATTGTTATATCCATTTTTAAAATAATGCCATCTTATAGTTTTGTTGTAATTTAAAGTCAGTATTTAAAAATGTCTATAGTGTTAAACAGATCTTAGATTGGTATTCTCACTATACGTATATGTTTATTGGTATTCTCCAAGTTTAAAATTATAAAGACATTGAAAAATAAAATTATGTTCTAATTAAAAAATTAAAAGATTGAAGTGGAGTTGGGCTGGACATATTGCTAGAAGAGATGATAATAGATGGACAATTGAAATTTTAAACTGGATTCCAAGAGATTGTAAAAGACCCAGAAGGAGACCACATGTAAGATGGATGGATGAAATAAGAAAATGTGTAGGGGTGATGTGGAGAAGAGAAGCTAAAGATCGGAGAAGATGGATTAAACTTGGAGAGACCTTCATCCTGCAGTGGATTGATAATGGTTGATAATGATGATGATGATGATATGTGTAGAAAATAAGAAATTTAATTTTTAAAAGCAACTGCTATTTCTTGATAAGTTTTAATTCTTGAAAACTAAAACTGCAAATTTAAACTTTCATTCTAGTCTTGTTACTGAGATACCAAATTTTATCAAGTATGCATGTTAGTATACCTGTTCCTCATCTCATTAAAAAAAAATCATGACTTGATGAAAGGAAACTTGCTGTATTCTAAGTTTTTTGGGATACTAAATTATTATGGAAATTCTTAAGAAATTTATGGATAAAAATAAAACTTTACTAAAGATAAGTAATGAAAACTTCAATGGGGATACAATCATTAGCTAATCATTGTTATTTTAGATTATTTTTGAAGTATTGAAAGTAATGTATGAATCTTTGAAATATCATAACATTATTAAATTAATATCTATATATATATATATTTATCATGGTTATTTTTGAGCCAAAATAGGTACTACTGTTCTGTTTTTCAACTATCATATTGACTTACTTTGATTTAGCTAAAGATAATTGATGAGGTAAAGGTGGATCTTAGTAAATATCAATAAGTTCAAATAGGATTTTTTTAAAGAAAAGTTTTAAATTATGGTATAATATAGTTGCTCAAAATTATTGAAAGTTTCAAGGAAAATATGTATCAATTAATTTATATCATGATTCTAAGGAAACTTATTACAATATATAAAAGTAAAATGATTAGAGAAACTGCTGATATTATAATACAATACTAATTTTATCCATTACAACAAAAATATGATCAAGAATTGCTTTCATTTATGTATCTTATTATCCTACATAATGACATAAAAGAAAATATAAGTTTTATAGTTGGAAAATATAAGAAAATTTAAAATGAAAATTGATGTTAAATGTGGATATATCAGACTTAAGTGTTGTTTTATATTTTTATGGAAATGAATTTTGAAACAGTTGATAGCTGGTTTAATGAAGGAGACATTAAGAGTGGATGTAGATTTGAAGACAAGATTTTAATACGAACTGTTTCTAAACAAAAAATTCATATTCTTGGTTTCAAGATTACAGTATATTAAAAAGTGGGCTGTTTTTGTTAATATTGTAAATATTTTTTCACAGCATTATTATAAATTTTTTTAATTTAATATTTAAAAAAGAAATTCAAATACTTCATCAGCCAATGTTGTATGAAAAATGTGTAGCAACATCACACTTGGATGTTCGTCAGGTTAAAAAAGTTGACTAGTTTAAATATTATAGATTTCAATGTGCTGCTGCTATATTTTATAAAATAAAGCAAGGATATTTTGATATCGTAATATAACTGCATATATTAAAGTAATTATACATAAAGCTATTATTTTGCCAAATTTACAGTAATGATATGAGAAACGGATGGAAGACTTAGTTTATTTAATCTTGTTTTATAATATTTTGAAAACATGATAAGGTGATAAGAAATGTTCTTGGGCTTTCTGCTTATAAGATAATTGAATATATAATTCTAAGGATATATCTTCATTGGACTACAAAGTAAGCAGATTAAAAGTAATATATTTATTGAAAAAGTTTTTTTATGGCAAATTTGGTTTTTTTTTTATGGAAGAGTCAGTTTTCATTTATCTTATAAATTATTTTTTCAAAGGAATTATTCTAAAAAAATACATCTTGATTTCTTTTATTGAAAAGGTGTAGCTGAGGATAAAATACAATTGCAAGCTACAATTGGACAAGATATTAGAAAGAAATAATTGCTGTAAAAAAAAATTAGGACATTTAAGATGTCGCCATAAGCAATTTAAGAGATGTATTTGGGGTTTAAATATTATTTTGTACAATCATTGCAATCATTTAGGAGTTTTTGTTTTTCTTTTTTTTTCTTCTATGCTTCATTACTTTTGAATGACTAAGATATTATTGGTCTTTTTTTTTTGCCATCATTACTAAACTTATATTTAATCTGCAAACTTAAAATATTTTTATATCTACTTTTTTTATTTTCTAGTGTTAAATAAATAATCTTATAGTAAATTGCTCAAGAGGTCAAAGTGGCTGCTTGATTACATTATTAATTTATTCAAATTGATTAATGGAATATAATAATTAACAATAGGAAAGCAAATAGTAGAAAAATAAAAAAGAACCATTGAAGGTGAAGAAGAATAAAGAGTAAAAAGAAAATTAATAATAGTTGAAGATGAAATGATCCAGAAATTGATCCTGACTTTTATATTCTACTTTCACTACTCCCAAGACCATAAAATAACATTTTTTAGTTGTTATATATGTTAATGATTATGGGAAAACAATACCATTACAATTCTTTATTTGCTTTTGACATTGATGTCTCTAATTATCCAATTTTTTTCAAGAATCTTTCATTGCTCTGTAGCCAAATTAGATTAACCTTTCTATCCAGTATGATCTTGGATTTTTTAGAAAATCAATTCTTGATAGATTCTAGTTTTCTATTGTTTTTTATCATCATGAATGTTTCATTTTTGGATTTTATTGTGTTAGATATTTAATTTTATTTCTGCATTTTCACTTTTTTTTTGTATATATAAATAAGGGTGAATGTATATGTGTGCTCTATATATATATATATATATATATATATACATATTTTATACATATACTTATAAATATATACAATTAAATTTAATATTTTATAGGATGCCTGCTTATGACAACAGTCAGTGGTATTCATTGTTCTTTATTGCTTATTTAGTAATCTGCCTTTATATTTTTATGAGCATTTTTTTGGCTGTTGTCTACAATAATTATAAAAAACATTTAAAGGTAAATAATTTATTATACTCTTTAATGATGTTTAACTTTTAATATATATTTAATATTTATTCCATTATTGAGTCTATTAAATAATATATCATTTAACCTACCATATATTGAATACTTGTGAATCATATTCATGCAATCTACTGAATCTATTGTTTAAGAACGCATGAAATTCCAATATATGCCAAGTTTTTTGTTTTGGCTCTTTGCTTACTACTTCTGTTATGTTTATCATGAATTGTATCTATTTATTTTTTTTTGATCATCTTGCTTTTTATACATTATTATTTTATCAGGATTGAACACATGTCCTAACTCCAATTCTTATTTAAAGAATACCAAGTTATATATATGGTTATTTTTATAATTTCATGTTAATGAATGTATTATTAGGTTTGGTATTGAAAGTTGGCATTTTTTAAATGTATTTTTCTATTGGTAAGGACAAACACCTCATTATTTCAACCAAAAAAAGTTTAACAGATGAATGGTTCAGAAAAAATTATGATAGTTTTTTTTTACTATGCCAGTGTCCAAAATTGCCTTCTAATGCTTTAATTAGTTTTTCAATTTAGTAATGATTAGATTCCAAAGAAAAGATGTGAATCTGCCTCTATAGAATTAATAGATTTCATTAAATGTTATTAAAATAAAAACTAAACTGAAGCAAAATCATAAAATACTGGTAGGAATTAGATGTAATTCTATAAATGAAATAATATTTTCAATGTTCTGTGTCTTTAAAGTGTTATCTATTAATACAGTTGACTTTTTATATATTTCTATGGCTTCTGTAATAAATATGTATTTTATTATATTTAAAAAGAATTTTAATTTTATCAAGATTTATAATATGGCTAGTGTAAACTATGTGATTTAATAAAGAAAGAGAAAATGGTTTTATGTATATATTAATTCTTTTATTGGTCTAAGGAATAAAGATACAGACATCTTGTATTTTAAAGATATATTATCTCTTTGATTTGGGGAAAATATTTGTTTTTTAAGTATTTTGCTTTTATGATCTGTATTTTTTTTTTTCCAAGTCTAAGAAATAAGACACCATTTAAAAATTAGTTTTTTGAAATGAATTAGCTTCTCATTTTATATTATTGGTTCAATATCAGAGTGATTATATGAAGAGAAGAACATTGGAATGCCATAAAACATTGAGTTTCTTCTTGTCATATTATGTGCTTTGATGATATTAAAATTATTTTTTTAAGTGCAATAAATTGGAATTCAAAAATTATACACAAGTCTCAATTTTTAAAGTAAGAATGACGGTACTTTAAAAGTACCTAAAGTCTAAGAGTTCTATTCACTTACAAAATTACATAATTCTCACAAGATCATCTAAAGAAGATAACTGTGATGTTAGTAAAATATCAACAAGCACTTTTGGATAATTTATATGCCATTGTAATAATGGAATTCAAAATCATCCAACTACTAATTTTTTTTTTTGCATTAATGATTTTTTGTTTGTTTTTATACAGGGAAAACTTTCCACACCAACATTGTAATGGTTATTTAATCCTTTCCAAATATATATTTAATTCCTCCCAAGCATATGTTAAAGAATGTTTTTTCCATCAGATGATAATTAGTTCTTCTTTATATAGTTTATATATATTTAATAATACATTACTGAAATAACCATTCTACTTCAGGCTTTGCCATCATTATTGCTAAGTATTTCCTTTTATTACTAGATCCAAATTTAGACCGTTTATTATGCATTATTAAATTCCAGTTCATCAAACAACATATATACTTAAATTATTTAAGGTACTAGTACATATAATACACTCCACTACTTTATGGCCATGTATCTAAAATATGCAATATTCACCATCAAATAATGTGAACATGCATAATGAACTTACATTATTAGATCTTTCATTGTGAGTATGGTATTTTTGAAGTGTCATTACCATCATCATTTATTAAGTTCCCATTCTGTTAGAATCAACTTTCATCATCACACTGAATATTATAACTTCTTCTAAATCTTTGATTTGTATGATTCTACTGAATATAATCAATCATTTACTTTTATATTTAATTTATTCATTAAATATTTAAACTGAATTAATAAGACAACAGTAGCAATTTTATTAATATAAACAATCATAAATAACAAAGTTAATATTCCTGATTACTTAAATAAAATATTTACATAACATCTAAAATATAAAATTGGACTTTATCTTTAGAATATCATCTTTTGTTTGCAAAATTCTTATTTCATGCATTTATTTTCTTCAATTTTCTGATTTCTCTTTATATGACATTTTAATCAATTGTGTCATGTTGATGTATTTTAAAGTATTGTTTCATTCATTTTTTGTACTATAAATCAGAAATGATTATCAAGTAGACTTTTGATAACAGCATAATAATTTGATTCTCTTAGATGCAATTATTTATATCAAAGGAACCTAAATCCAAATTACTCATATATTAATAATCTTTTTGTAAACCTTCATTCCATAAAATATCTCAAATCTAATAATTAGTCAATTAATAAATTATAAAATACAATATTTAATTTCTTTGATTTAATTGTTCTCTCTTTCATTTTTATAAATTAAGAGATCACTATAGATGTCTTTTAATTATTAATATTAATTAAAACTTTTTTTATTAAGTTTAAAATATAACTTCTATATTTTGATAGTCTATGCTATTCCCATTATTTTCACTAATAATCATTTCAAAATTAACTGTAGTAGTATTGGAGTTAATAAATCTCATCTTCTAAGAAATATGAAGGGCTGTTTTTGTAGCATGCATTCACTCAAATGTTAATTCTTATAAAATCACTATCATCTCTTGATCACTGAAAATTATGTAAGTAAGAAATATTCATCTGTTTATGCACTCTAGCAATATCAATCAAATCAATAGATAAGTGATCTTCAATAAATTCAATCATTACTTCCAAACAAGAAAGATTACAGCATTTAAAGTACAATAAAATAATATTTTATTATCTATATCTCATAATTAAAATCTTTAATCATTAATTGTGATAATATTAAAGATAAACTGTTGTGCCTTTAATAAATAAATATTGTCTATTTGATATTTCAATACTAGATCTATTCTATAAACATATTAATAGAAAACCATCTTTATGCATTCTTTAATTTATATATATATGTCCACAGATGGCGTTTCTACCAAAAACACCGATCAAGCGTATTATTGATCTGAAAGTGGAATTATAGTTAGAGATAGTGAATGCTACTCTGACGTTTATGTAAACAGAATAATACGCTTGATCGGTGTTTTTGGTAGAAACGCCATCTGTGGACATAAATACAAGCGTTAGCAAGTTTTTTAACTTGCATTTTTGTTTATTATATATATATATATGCACACTCACATTGGTTTATATATTGATTATTGTTATATTTTAATTGATTTTATTGTAAATAGATTTTTCCAAGTTTTACTTCAGTCCTTTCATTTAAATGTCATACTTTAAATCTTGATATTTAAAAATAGGTCAGAGTTTTTTTTTATTTCTAGTTATAATGTAAAATTATTATTTTAATTTGATAGCTAATTGCTTATTTAAATTTACAAATTGCATTTAGAATAATTAATATTTTAGTCTAGTGAATGTCTAAATTAAGTACCTTAAAGTATTAGTTTTCCATTTAATTTCACAATATTGTATACAAGAAAATATTTAAATTTAAGAAAAATGATTCATTAAAACAATCAAATTTTTTTTATAAGAAAAATGTTCTAAACATGTACTCATTTTCTTTATATTTATTGAAACCACGGTGAAGGGGCATTTTTCTACAGAAATATGCACATTTATTGGAGATTTTTTGGTGTCATAAAATTTTAATTTTTCAGAATCTCTGTAGTGAGTTTGGCTTTGTTACTGCATCAATTTGTAAAGATTTGGTTAGCAGATTTTGAAAATAGTTAGTAAACTTAATGTTCATTTTCACTCTTGGTCCATATCTTTGGCAACTGTGACTTTTGTATAAATTAAGCATAATTATGGCTTAATATTGTTTTATCATTTCCTTCATTCAGGTAGAACACTGGTGTGTAGAATGATTTTCAACTTTGTTATGGTTGGCAGATAGGGAAACCTGTTTTCTAGTTATTATTTATTTTGTATTTGGAAATATAAATTTTACTGAAAATCATTTATGCAAAATTGTTATTACTGGAACAAAGTTTTATAATATATTGTTTACTTATCCCCCCCCTCCCTAATTTATATCATTATAAAATTTTGAGTTAGATAATTGATAAAACTTAGCAATTAGCCAACAATTTTTACATTTCATCACTGGATTAAGAGATTATTTAAATTCTTTTATATTAGGTTATATGAAAGTTTTACTTATGATTTATTTTTGAAACTCTGATAATTAAACCTTATTTAAAAACATCTGAATTTTAAATTCATTAACAAACAACTATAATTAAATAACTTTTAATTAGATTTTCATATAACATAAATTTTAAATGTAATGATGTTTATTAAATGGACTTTTCTTAAAGCTTTGATAAATTTAATAAAATTTACAAAAGGATTTTTTTTCTCAAACTTAATTTTTTTTTATATAAAATGTAACACTATTGTGATTGAAATTATCTAAATTTATAATTCCTGTGTATCTATAATCTAAAAAATGTTTTAATATTTTATTATTATAAAATTATATTATTTTATTATTTGTAAATACATTTTTTATGTGCACCTACTTTCATATTTCTTTCATATACATATAAGACAGCATTAGTGAAACTATGAAAACCTCTATTCTATAATTATTATTATTAATTAATTAAAATTTATTATGCTTATTATTATATCATCTATGATCCTCTCTTTTTTTGACTTTTAAGTGTATTATTTCTAAATTTACAGACTAGAATTGCATTTCCACACTAATGTTATGAGTTGGTATTTTAATATATATATATTAACCTCAACTTTAGTGCAAGTAGATAGTCGATTGAAAATAACTCTGGAACCGAACAAGGAATGCTAGTGTGTCTACCTAATGATAGTAATCATAAGATTATGTATACCCAGGCAACAAATTGTAACTATGCAATCATAATGCCCACCAGAGATCATCATCCATGCTTATTACTATAGGGTATAATGAAGAAATTAATTAAATTGTCTCAAAAAAAATATAATGATACATCTAATTCAATATACTATGGTCTTAATTTAAACTTAATAACAATTATGTAAATCCTCTCATGATAAGTTATTACTGCTAACTAAATAATCTAGACAATTTTCTTCCACAACTTTATATAGATATATGATCTCGAATGGTAATTACAAGAATGTTATGTATATTTCTAATACATAAATGACTAAAAATAAATTAGTAATCGATGCAGAGAACTTGTAACTTATGTTTATAATACATACTATAAGATTACTATTTAATTCAAAGTAGAATAAAAGAAATGTTATAAATCCTTCCCATTTAACCCAGTTACTATTATTTTCATTCTCAGCATCCATCATTTTTAATAGTCATAATTGTAGAATACTAATGTCTGTGTTATGTTCTCCTTTATATCTTCTTAACTGATAACTCTTAATCTTATTTCCTTAAACACACATATATGCCTTCCAACTAACTATAGATCCATTATCATTATTATAATAGTATTTCCCGATTTTAAAACTTGCACTACTTGACTTTCAAGCTAGCTCTCTTAGATTTAATAATCGAAGTACTCAAATTTCTCTGGTCTTGATCTGCTAATGAGGTGCAATTGTTAATGATTACAGTGCAATGGATATGATCCCAAAACTTGCTAAATTAAATTTTAATGTGAGTTTACCAGTGGAGATCACATTGAATGCCAAAAGCAGGAAAGGGATTTTATGTCTATTCCTAATATTCATAACATTGCAATGAACCAAATAACTAAATTTAATATATCTCAATTGATTATTTTCTCTCATTTTATTCTATTTCGTATCATCTGTTTGCCAAATTTAACTAGTATTTTAAATCTATTACATTTTTATAAGTCGGGTATATTCTTCATTCACACAAAATAATCATTGTCCCCTTCCTATATAAGACAAAATCTTTCTTGGTTGATATTTTACAAATGTGAATTATGGAAATTAATTGCGGAAGTAAACTATGGAAGTAAACCATGGACATCAATCATGGAAATCAAAAAAAAGTCTTTCCTCTTCTTTTTTTTCATATGACAAATATCTAAGCATTTATGCTTGCTCTCTATTATACATTAACATTTTTTTTCTTCAATAGTTTCTTATGGGTCAAAATCATTTCTTTTTTTTCTTTTTTTAAAAAAAATTCTATAACTGTTAAACATCTATCAAACATACTACGAACATATCGATAAAAGCAAAATAATAAATAATAAAACAATACACATTGTCTCTGGTTTGAGTTCCTTCGAAGCTCAGGCTGAATATTTTATATTGTCAAGGCCAATTTGACAGAGAACACATATGTATTGTCCACAAACATCAATTACCATTTTAGTTCACTGCCTTGGAAAACACATTATATCTGTCTTACTTTAATGATTATAGATGCACATAAAATTTTTTTCCTTCAAGATGTAGCTACATTGATCGCAATAATTAAAACTGTTGAAAATTAGTCCTGCAGATAACTTTCGCGTTTTAAATAATTTTCTTCCTGGGTTCAAATCCAGATGCTTGGTTTCACATTTTAGTCCATAACTTTAGTTTCTTTAAGTTTCATCATTTTTTTTTTTTGTTCTTTAGTTTCTTTCAGGAGGAAAAAAAAAATTTCAAATGGAATAATACTCTAGATGCTCTTTTTTTCTTTACTAAATTCTTAGGTTGGAGTCAACATCAAAAAAAAAAAAATTTACTAATAAGAAAGTAGTTAACCAACTTTATATTAAAGTCCAATCATTCTTTGGAGTTTATCAGTTAAGCCACAGATACAATACTTTTCTTGAGATGTCTTCTTTAAATGAACTGTTAAACGCCAATTACGAAGATTGAGGTATTGAATACAGCACCTTTTGTTGTGAACTAATTTTGCCATAGTTGATTTTGGAGAGAGAAAACTGTACACCATTTATACTTGATTTAGCACTTCATCTTTAAGCAATATCTACACACGTCTTAATAAGTTGAATCAATTGGTGTTTCTGAGAGAGAAAACAATCAGAGAAGACAGTCAGATATTGAGTTAGCCAGAGAAAAATCCCCTCTTACTTCATTTTCACTAGCTTTTATAAGAAAAAAAAAAGGCTACCCATAAGTTTCCCTTTTCTTTTGCTTTGTTTCTTCTAATTGATCGTCTGTCTCTCCGAAGGCAACCTTTTGACACCATTTGTTAAATGTTAGTTTTGGTTTATTGCCTTCAGCTCCGATTATGTTTTAATTATTTCTTTTTTAACACATTTGACACCGCTTTGATTTACAAGAAATATTCAAAAAAAAAATATATATATATATAATTGCGGGTATTTTATAAAACTGATATTATATAAATAAATTTCTTCTTTAAAACTTAAATTTAGAACTGAAAACAGTAACCAATTCCTGTAAAACCCATACAAAATAAATTCATTTTACATTAAACTATCAACTAATCTAGAGTACAATGTGTAAATTTCCACGAAGAAAAAAAAAAATATATGCATCATACACGTACATACTCACCGTACTAAATAGTGAACTGCCTGTTCATGTTCGTATTAGTACAATTCCTAATTTCCTAAAAAATTAAACCTATTTTTATGCAAAGAACTGTCAAACAAATGCTATCTATAACAATAAGTTCGATTTCAATCTGGTACTAACATTTTTATTCATAAATATTACGATTCACAAAGACTTTCTGTGTAGATATATAAATAAACATTTTTCAGATATTATAGTGCGTGCGATAGTCAATCCCCCTTCCCTCTACATAATGATACGCTATAATTTTAAATAAACAGATTCTTCTCTATATGTTAAATATAAGCTACCTGGTTATTGGTCTCTCTAAATAAAGCTTTTAACTTTTTTTAAAAAATTTTTTTACTCGAATATAGTTAAGAAACTACTATTTACTTCCCAATCATTAGTTTCTTTATGAAAGAAACTAAGGATTACAATATATATATATAGACAAAAATATTAAAATTAATTTCACACAACATTAAATGTATATGAAAATGGAGTGGAAATTATTAAACTCCATCTTACCATGTAATAATTAGACAAATCCACCATACCAGCAACATTGAACACCATAGGAATAAATGGAGTCTGCTCTATTCTTTAGTTTACAGAAATGAGATAGTAGGTTTGTTTAATAATTTCATAACTAGATGAAGCTTAGTTATCTCTACTTTATTTTCATATATATTTAATACTGTATAATATTTATTATTATTTTATTATCAATGAAGGGAATGTTAAAAGTAAAATATATTTTTTACCTTTTGCCTGACTAGATATGCTTTTATAATTGTCAGGAAGAGTCCATAATAAGATATTAAATTTTATATATATATATATATACACCCTCTTATTCCTTGCAACATATATATATATATATATATATATATATATATATACCCTCTTATTCCTTGCAACATATATATATAATGTTTTGAGATTAACTCATTGCAAATGTTTAATATATAATTGAATAGCCTTCTAGTGTCAGAAAATAACAAAACATTTTTAAAGTTAAAAAAGATATCTCTTTAATTTTGTCCTTCTTCATATGTCAGGATGAATGTATCTTTTTAACTTTAAAAATATATTGTTATTTACTGACAAACAGTTGTAATGAGTTAATCTCAAAACATTCCATATAAATGTTTAGCAATGTAAATTATTGTTTATTATATATGCAAAAATTTAAATGTTACAAATAGCAGAAGCTAAACATTGATAATCATTTGTATTTATAATTATTTGTATTTATTTATTACCTAATACTAAATATTGATTTTTAGAAAAACTTTATTCAAATTTTCCAGTTATATTTAACTATTAGTAATAACACATGGATATATATATATCCAAGATTTCAAGTAGTATTCTTCTTCTCTCTTCTTAAGTGTTGCTGACTTGACCAGTGACAATACTATCATGGGAATCGAACTTGAACCTTTAGATTATTGGATATAATTTTTAAGGTAATGCTCTAAGCGACTGTGGCTTTAGCATGGTAATTAAAGTGTTACCTTAAAAATTTAATATCCAAGAATTTAAAGATTCAGGTTCATTTCTCATGCTAGTACTATCACTGGTTAGGCCAGCCACATCTGAAGAAGAGAGGAGAATAATACCACTTGAAAGGTTGTGTATATTCTAACCTGTGTATTATTACTAGCAGTTGAATATAATTAGAAAATTTAAATAAAATTTAAATTTTTTTTAAAAACATTCATTATTTAATATTAGATGATGAAAATAATTCAACATATAAGTACAACTAAAATGCCATCATCACAAACCTTCAGGAAAACATTGATATCAGATGCCTTTAAACCTATATTCACAGAACTATTATCAGTCTTGTTTAAGTTACCTTTATCATATATATGGCAGTTGTTCATTGCTGAAGGTATATGTCAAATGTTCTTTATTATGCAGAATTGAGTCTGATCCAGTGAATCTCATGACAGGAAGGAAGTACATTAAAGTAATCAGTATATTAATCAGATAAATATTTATGATTGGCTAGAATATATGATCTATAAAGTTTGATCAAGACTCATTGTTAGCAGTAAATCACATTTAGTTCTTTTTGTCTTGCGTTTTTTAACAGTAAAAGAGTCAATATCAATAATACTTAGTTTATATATATATAAAAAAAGGTTACTACAATAAAGACCAATCAAAATCTTATTTTACCTTCTAGCTTCAAATACATTTTATATTACTGTTTTATTTTGGACAATTCATATTTTTCTGATTTTTACATCTGTTTTTAATACATTTCCTTGGGAAACATCTAACTGCTATTTAGTAGGAAAAAAATAGATTTAAACAATTTAGTAGCTTCACATTTTTGTTAACTGGAACTATCATATAATGATTCTATGTTGGACATAGAAGCATTATTATATTTTTTGAAATGGCTGGAAAGAGAATATACTTTTATTTTATCAAGTAGGAATGTTTTTTTTTTTTGCTACCATATTCTAGTCATGATAGTTTATAACAATTAAGGAGTTTCTTGCCAGTAAAGCAGCCATAGAACAATCTTTGTAGTTATCTCTATCTAACTTCTGAAAGTATTGTGATTGTAAAAGTAAAATCCTATGACTTAGGCAATTGTATGCAGCCACTATAATCACTGAAAAACTTCTAATAGTTATCTTTGTATGTGAAGTTTAAAGCACTAATTGCTTTGATATTTGAGAGTGTCAAATTTATATCTTTTTATTTTTATTATTAACTATGTCATCTGTATATTATTGTTTTACTCACTTAGTTATTTAAAGGCATTATTTTCTGTTATATTTCTTTCTTATTTATGTTTTAATTTTGAAACTAATTCCTGTAATTCATTAGTTTTTTTTTGGGGATTGCTGTGAGATTTGTGTTATAAAAATATACATTGCTAAGTTTTAGTTTATATTGTAATTAATTTAGAATTTTTATAAACATTTTATATATTATAACTTGTTTCTAAAAAAACTAGCTATTTTTGTTATTTTTAATATAATCATCCATTTTTTAATCCCATATAAAACAAAGAGAATACATTTATCCTTTAATATAGTAGAGATTTAGAAATCTCTTTGTTAATATTAGTTTTAATTTTTTTTTCACCAAGTGTTTACAACTCATTATTCGCTCTAGTTATAGTGGCATTTTTTGATTACAAAATAATATTTTTTTATACTTATTCTTACACAAAGTAGTTTGGAAAATTTTCTATATGTTAATCATTCATATCCACAAATCCAAACACAAAATTTATTAAGTATGCATAATTTTGGTAAGCTTTGTTTTGCATAGGTGCTTTAAATAAAAAATAGCTATGATAAAAATGTACTTAAGATGTTAAATCCAAATTATTTAATAAACTAAATATTGTAAAATAAAAGAGAAATTACATATGCTTGAAAGATTCATATAATAAATTTATGAAAAAATCACTGTTGCTAACATTTCATTCAAAGGATGTAATTTTTAAAAAATATAAAGTTGATGTGTAAGCTTTATTTAAGAATTAATCATGCACAGATATGTTGAACTGATATATATAATGTGAATGACATTGAAATTGATTTATTTGATTTATGATACAATCTAACTAATGGAAAAAAAACATTATAGAGTTCAGAAAAACTGAAAGTGAAAGAAGTAATCAGTATTAATATGAATAAGCTCTATTATCATAATAGTTGAGGAACCTCACTGACAACACAGACAATTCTTTGTTTTAAAGAAATTACATTATCAGGAGTTTTGACTTTCTTATTAAACATTTATTGTATATTTTATTGTATCCATTTCTTTTTATCTTTTATTTTCATTAATTATGTATGTAAATGCAGTCACACACACACACATATATATATATATATTTATATAGGCTTAATATATGTCATGAAAATTCTTCTTTAAGCATGTTTTTTTTTATTTATTCTTTTTAATTTTAGAATGAAGTTAAGGATAGTATTTATGCAAAACGCTATCAGCTTGGGCGAGCATTTGAATTAC